>CACRXP010000043.1:978692-1023866 GCA_902702965.1 Spirometra erinaceieuropaei | reverse complement strand
ACTGGACTTGCTCGAAACAGTCGAGAGGCGTTACTGCCATAGAATAGAAAGACTGGAACGTAGGTTTCTGACTTATCATCGAAGTCAGCAATACTCCAAACTCAGACCGGGAGGATTTAAGATGTTAATCCGGATCCTGTTTGCGATTGACCTCAGGGCTTTACCGGTGGAGTTAGCGGCTCACGCTTTCCCGGCTGAAATCAAAAAATGGAATGTTGCGCGAGAGCTCTGTCCATCAGTCTAGTGCGGTTGGATCATGCAATACGAGCATTCGACCCAATTCATGGGTCGAAAAAGGTGCGAAATGCCCGACCGCACTTACCGTGGCCAAAGACCACTAAAAACTGGTGTTTTGTCCAGTAGTGATATATTTTATAGACTTTTTTGTTAATATGGTGATGCACGATTGTGAGGAATATGAGTCTTCAGAATGTACATTTCAAACTTATACTAGACGATAGAACTTCTTCGTGTTTTCGTGCTAACTCACTCAAAGCTGGCCTTCAGGCACATGAGACCGTCAGGCAAGTTCTTCGGAATTTTGGGTCGCGAGCGATAAAGACTTGGAATCACGGAGCAAATGAAGGGCCATCGCAGGCATCTTCAGCCTTACAAATGCAAAAGCGCTTTCCACCCTTCTTGAGAAAAGTCTTGTCAGTTATTGTTTAACTGACGATTAACCGAATACGCAAGGTGAACGTGCTCTGCGAAGGGAAGCCAAGAGCCCTCACAAATAGGTGGCCTGTCGCCAGTAATCAGAGCAGCTGCCGCCAATGCCAACCCACTCATCCGCCGCGGCAGGTTGGTTTATGTGGGTCGGAAATGATGTCGGGGCTGAATACTGGGGTCAGGGGGTCAGCGGCGTTTTCTGTCAGTGGCGACTATGAAAACCACTAAGCCGGACTGCCCGCGCGAGCCTGTGTGTGCGCGCGCTTAAGAGAATGGACACAAGTGCGTACACAAATGAACCATCCATTTCAGCGCGGAGACAACAGCTTCACCTGTTTGTGCGCCTACAATCCGACTCCTGCTGCACATCCACCCCCGCCCCCAGGGGTTGGTTATTTAGGTTAGTTCAATTTCTCTTGTTATTGGTAGCCGACTGGAAATCAGGTTGCGTAAGTAGGGCAGATTAACTGAAATTCAGCTGTTATAATCTGCACCAGATTTACCATCTCGCCACGGTAGTCTCCTGCGTATGACGCGCGTCAAGCGAGCACATTGAATTCTTCGAAAGCTGGTTGCTTTCGCTTTGACCACTGGGCCAGACTGGATCTTTTACTGGCATTCCGATGGAACTGAAACATTGCCGGGTCAGATGTGGTTATGTTGCCCCACCTGAAGTAAACAAACGACAGTCACCTCCAATACGGGACCGGTGGTAATGGGAGTTTTTACAGGTGGGATCGGGGAGTGCACAGGCGACGAGGTTATACAGCTGTGTGCAAGGGTAGAGCTATTTGGAATGTGCGGTTGTACCTTGAGTGGTTGAGAAATAGTTGCCCTAACCCCTAACACTAACCTCTCACCCTAAACCCTAACTCTAACCCCCGACCCTAACCCCCAACTCTAACCCCTAACCTTGACCCAATATCATAACCCCTAACCTTAGCCCCAACCCCAACAGTATTTTGTCCATCAAGTGGGGCTACATAAGCCATCTTGCCTACTGCCGGGTGCCGTGAATTCGGACAGGCTGATTCTCCCCAAACACGAGCGCTTAAAAGTGACTGGGATTAGAGTCAAGCAACTTATTCTAGCAATGTCCATGTCTCATATTCGCCCAACCAATCAGTACCAGATATTAGTTTTTCTTTCATAGCGACATAATCGCAGCCACGATGGACTATTACGCTTTGTCCGATCTTGCAAAGAATAATTCATTTTTCGATGTCACATGAGGATCAAAGTCCTCCTATCACAGTCTTTTCAGCCCGAGTTCCTGGCCGACATTCGCTTTCCCTGTGGGCGCAGTGAAAAACTGAAGTGGAATGGGTCTAAATGCACTACTGATGTCACAGCGACTAGGAACCTGGATAGCATTGCTCAAAAAACAACTCCCCTGAATGAAGGCGAACGTCTGAGTTCCAGATGTGTGTATAAGGAAAGAAAAAGGGCGGTTGACCACGGAAACATTCTGTTTATTGTCCTGAGCTTTCGGATTCGTACAGGAGTCCATCGTCAGAGATAATAGCAACAGGGGAACAAACGACACTTATAGGGCGTGCTAGCTAATCATGGATTAATGGCGTAAGACTGGGGGTGACCGCGCAGGGCTCTGTATGCCAATGCCGGATCGGTAAATCAACTGACTGAGTTCTCATCCGAGGCCCAGGCTTCAATCAATTCTCGGCCAGTTTTGTTTCCGGCGCGGGCGATTATCGTGATGGCTGCGAAGTTAAACTCATGACCCATTTCGTGGGTGTGGGCGGCCATTTGTGATAATTCGTCGCCTCGTCGTACAGCCGGCTAATGTTCGTGTATGCGCGATCCGAACATGCGTCCAGTCTGGCCTGTGTAGTTACAAGGACATTTTTGGCACGCGATGCGATACAGTACTCCACATGGCTCCGCAGGCTTTAACCGGTCTTTGATTTTCATGACCTTGTTGCGCATGGCGGCTTTGAGGCGGTGTGAAATTCCAGCACCTAGCCCCGCAATAATGCGCTCGGTGGCTTCTTAAGCATCCCGGATGTATGGCAGAGAATGCCATATCGTTGGTTTTGTTGGTGTTCGGGGCGTCTGGTGTCCTCCAGTACACTTAGCCCTCCGCAATCGCCTCCAGTTTTGCGCCATCGGTCGATGATTGGCTAGCCAGCCCTATAGCTGTCGCTTTTTCTCTTGTTGCTACTATATCTGACGATTGGCTCCTGCACGGGTTCGAAAGCTCAAAACAATAAACAGAACGTCCTGGTGCTCGACCCCCCCCCTTCTTATCCACTAAGAACCTCCAGTTCATGCCATCCCTTTAGACTGGCGACGCAGGAGACCCCTCAACGATTAAATATCAGGAGATTGTGAAGTTACCTTTCTACACTCCACCCTGGCAATCGAATGAATAAACAAACTAAACGAAGTTGGCCCATTTGTTCTAGTGTTACGCCTTTGCAAAAGCTGCAGCCTCCTCAGCAATGGGAACCTCGACCTGACCTTGAATTTGTCGGGGGGGGGAGGCGCTCACATTGTATATTCCCGATCGAAACCGACAGGGCAACGGGCTCGTGGTCCAGTGGTTAGAGGCGTAGACCTCTAACCAACAGGTCGCGAGTTCGAGCCTCGGGTGTTCCGCACTTCGGGTTGGGTATGACTGGCTGACGACGGCTAATAAGCCAGAAACGGTCATTCCAGTCTCCCTTGTCTTTGTCGGTAATAACATATTGCTTGAAGATGTCCTTCGAAATCCGTGCCTCGCCCTACTGTCTATCAGGCTTGCCGACCCTAGGACGCCGCAACGTGTCCTTCTCCCCGGTGCCAGCCATCTGACCGTTACAACCCGTGAGTCTCGGCTTTGCGGCATGGACTGGTCCCTGCCAGACCAACCGAGAGCCGTAGGCTCTGTTATTGGAGGCTTTGGCACCTGAACTGGGTCGGATCGGTCCGGTTCGTCCCTGTCTACTCGACCGACGAACAAGGCCAAAAACGATGAAGGAAGAAGGATTTACGAGTATCATCAGATTCACCAACCTCAAATTCGGCCGCTAGCTATGTTTACGCATTTATACAGCCCGTTTCCCCCCTTGCGCCTATCCTCCTCCTCTCAACCAACCCACCCCGTGTTTGCCTACCCTTCCATGCTGCTTACCATCCGTCTAGATAAACATCTTCCAGTCAGACTAAACATAGCACTCTCTACGGTGTATAAATGTATGGAAGTGGGGTACACAGACCTATCCTCACTACAGGACGAGATGAGCAGCCCGCTTTGCCTTGAAGCTGCGGTCTAGAGCGTCGTAAGCGATCGCAAGACGAACAGCAATCAGTCAAAAAGGAGCCCTACTGACGCACAGGGACAATGCACAGTGCGCCCTGTCGCTCTCCCTCCTTCAGAACTCCTGACAACATGGCACCAGACCAATGCTCTAGGGTCTCCAGTCAGGCTGCGGTGGTGTCCTCTCCGGCATGGCAGGAGAGACGAAGTGCCCAAACCGCCTTAGCCGTCTTCCTTGGACGGTTTGGTACATCCTTGCGATGTTCTTTCAGCAAGTGCGAACTGACCCATTCGAGCTGAAGTTTGTTCTTACTTTCGCGGTCGTGCTCAAACAAGAATGGCCTAGAAGCTCGAGTTTTCGTTCAGCTTGCACGCACACAACCACCGAAGAAGGTTGAACTAACAAGAGTCATTGCGATAATTTAGACATAACGACGGACCCCTACAAACATTTGATGGCTTTCAGAAACCCTGAGCTGCTTGACGAGGTCGTTACTGGTCAATCTGTTTGGCAAAACACGGCCTTGAGGTATTCGGAAATATCACCTCCTCCATGCCGATAGTCACTAATCCTGCGGAATGAATGCTTCTGTTCAGAGATTTAACTCTAGAACACCATCGTCTGTGGCTTAAAGATGCTGGGAACCAAAAGGAATTGAGGGAGTAATGCCACCCCAATGAACATGATTAAAAGTAATCATAGAAGGCAGTCAGTTTGCGGGATCCACTTCAGGTTGTAAATGAACAGGTTCGAGTCGCAGACCAGACGGGTTAAACCTTCGAGATTGAAAATGACTAATACATTCGTTATAGGAGAAAGATACCCGTGGGTGAAGGCAGAGGGAAGAGGTGACCGTCCAATTTCATAGATCTTCTGCGCTCATTTATCAAAAGTGGCTGGCTGACTTCCAAGACCAAGCGAGTGAGATCTCGATAGCATAATCGAGATTACGCCACATGTCTTAAAGCTTGATATTTGTGATGGACAACCGGACAAGTGAAAAAAAAGCCCATTCTATTAAGAATTGGTATTGGCAAGGATAGGCAAAACTGGGGACTATTTCCGATCTGTTTGCTGTCGCCACCCATGCATGCTGCAAAATGGGCATACTCGTAGTTCGGACCCCGACCCAGTTGGTCGTTTAGCGATCGGTCTTCAAAGGCGACACTGAAAAATTAGCATCACTCCTGTGATCAGGATGCTTCGGAGAACACAGTCGCGGTACTTTAACCACTCTGTTGTTCCAGTGCTAAGGAAACTACTATGGTCTGTGCTTAGAATTCAAGTGGAGACTTGGAGAAAACTCCCATTATGCGACATTTACTCGAGGTTGAGTGGTGAGATTTCAACCGCCTTGACCGACGATGTCCACCGTGGGCTCTACATCAGGTGGCTTGTGCCGCCTCTGTCACACTCTCTCCTCCCCCACCTGGGTCCGATGTCAAAAAAATAGGCAAAAAGACCGGACGCCGAGAGGGCGCCGGTGGCTGGCACGACCGGACCCGTCCTAAACGTACCACCACACCCTTTGGCCCGCAATAAACAGCTGACCAGGATTTTCAACAACAAAACTAGGATCAGCAGGAACCCCAACAACAAGAGCGACGGCAGGGGCGGCCAAAGCCGCCCCTGAGCGTGCTGCCACGCCAGGCTCAGATCCCAGGGAGTGAGAGTGTCATAGAGGCCACATTAAGAAGGAACCATAGAGCGTGGTAGTGGTCTTGTCTGTCTACATTATATATTTGCCTCCTGTTTCCTCTTGACGACAACAACAGGCCCGCAAATGAGGACACTTGACTAAAGTAGCAAACTGGTTCTCCCGTACAGGAGTGATTCGTTTTCATGACAGAATACAAACAGTCCCATTTTATTCGTACGCCCGAACAAAATGCCATGAATAGGGAAACGTAGGGTGTATTGTTGGTCGCTTAATATGCTCTATACATGACACTTGATCTGCCGCACTCCTTTTCTGCTTTCCCCACCCCAGGAGTAACGGCAAAAGTTACTTGCTTCTGAGCTTATCCATGACCTCAGTGGAGATCAGCCGATTGCATTTTTCAGTTGTTACCGTGTCTTTACTGATTACTGCCGCTGGTCACCTCAGCATGCAGCCTTTGAACCGCGACTTGGCAGTTTCTGAGAGATGGGTGGGAGACGAGTCCTTTCACAAGGTTTTCGAAGCCAATCGGCCGCGGCAATGTTATTAGCATTTAGGCCGACCGCATAGGCGCGACGGGGCGCCCTGGGAGGAGGTGGTGACTTGCAGCGCACCAGTCCGAGTTTCGCCAGCTTCATGTGGGGGTTTACCAGTTGGGCGCGACGATTAACATCGAAGCGACTCGGCGAGCAGGGCGGGGAGTCGGAAGTGGGCGAAGAACGGCGCCGCAGCCAGCGCGGGAACGGTCTCTGTTTCATCTTATCCTGGAGAAGACAACGTTTGGAGCTGATTTCCATCAGGCCTCGAGGACCATACTTGTGCTCCGGTAGGGATGCGAACATCTCCTCATAAGCAACGTCCACTGGGGCTGGTGCCAAGATGTTCACCGGCTCCTTCCTCTTGTGAGGCTCTTCAAAGTTCTTACATTTGATGCTAGTTCAGAAAAGGAAGTTGCAAAACACATGTCTAAACCGGGCAAATATAGCTGGAAATGGATTAGGCAAATTTCTGGCAATCGTTTTCATTCCTCGCCTGAGATGGGTAATGATCCTTAACGTAGGTGAGTCATTTTGTCGCTTAGCGGCTTGGGTGACTCTCATAGTCAGTTAATTTGCCCACAGGAATGAGCCAGATAAGTCAGCTGTTTAGCGGTTAGAGTCAGGTCGGTAGCACAGTTTTTCTACCAAGTTATTCTTATTTTCATATATGTCATAAGATTAAGTACCAAAAACTATTTCTCATCAATAAGTACTGGACACGTTAACAAGCGGGTAGCAAAGCTACATACAACGAAGAGCGACGAGACCAAATTACCCGCTAAGGGGCAGGCGGTTCAAGCAGACATACTTGTGAGTGCTAGAGGGCCGGAGCCCGACAGAGGCTGACAGTCATGTCAGCTGAAATCTGCTAGAGCTGGTAATCTCCAAATTGTAGACGCTCAATGGGTGCGAAGAGTTCTTTCGGGCGTGTAAGGCAGTGAAATCGTACCTAGACCATTTAGTCAGCGGAAACACCTATGGTTCATTCAGGAATAAGCGCATGAAGGCACAATAAGCACGTAACAGCAGTTGTTCCGAACTAACGCTTCCATGCTAGTTTTAGGTCATTACCATGGCTAGTCGGTGAAATAAACAGTGGAATCGGCGAAATCAGCACTCGTGGATGCTATCAGGACAAATGCTTTTTCACAGAGCGATGTGCAAAAAGTACACCCGATAAAAGAGCAGACGGAACGAGGGTGACAACCCTACGCCCAAAGCGCCGTCGCAACAGTCAGCGGTATGTGGGCTTTCTTTCCTTTGTCTGGAACTCGAAAAGTCGCCTGAAAATTCTAAGTAGGCGAGATGGTTTTCCCGCAAATTTAGTTTTTTCTCCGTAATATTGAAATTGCAAGATACAGTAGATGTTCTATCTCATGAAATGTTGGCCGTTATTCTAGAATATTAATAGATTTCGAAGATTTCATATTCACCCGACTGTGAAAAATTCGGCGACCTCAGTGGGATTCGAACCCACGACAGCAAGCGGAAGGCTTTAGTACAGCCGGACGCTCTAGCCACCTGAGCTTCGAGGTCCCACCGGGAGACGTGAGTTTAATTACATTTGAGTCAAGTTACCCGCCCAGCCTACTGCAACGTCTAGAATCCACCAAATCTGATACAGTAAGCTGACTATCCAAGCAGGATTTCCTAAGAAATCCATCTAGAATCCACCAGATGACTACCAGGCACACGTAATTAATAGACACTGCAGTAGGTTGGGTGGGTAACGTGACCCAAATGTAATTAGACTCATGTCCCTGAGTTACGCCCCCTAGTTCGTGTGGCTAGAGCGTTGACTGTACTGAAGCCTTCCCTTTGCTTTCCTGGGTTCGAATCACACTGAGATACCGAGTTTTCCATAGTTGGGTCAGTATGAATTATTCGAAAAAATTACGCAATCTAGGTTGTAATATTAATTATCGCACAACATAATCCTAAGATATTTCATCCAGACCAGGATGCCGGCTTTTGACTGAGCTTCTTTTCTGCCGTCTACAAAAAATACGCTCGATAAAAAAATAATTGCTTATGCAGTGCAAATTTTCCCCGCTAACTTTAGACACTCGTCAAAATCTAAATGAATTATGCAGGAAACACTCACGAAAATATTCTCTCTTTTACTAATTTGTTATTACGTCTTGTTTAAATGTTTTACTTGAAAAAGGGCACCTTTCGGTTTTGGAAAAATTTCTAGTTATGGGATATTTAAGACCGTGAAATTTCCATTCATGCAGCATCGCATCAAATCGAAAACATTTCAGAATTTCATGTTATACTGCACGAGAAACCACATTTACTGTAATTATGAAGGGATCGTCCAGAACTTATGCAAATTTCTAGGTGTGTATGCGTTTTCATCCGAAAACGTCTGCAATATGATGTGAAATTTAGGTCATTCCCTGCAAAAATATAATGCAAATGGGGTTTATTTGGTCATCCAGTCGTTAAAACCTTTCCAAAACATGCTATCGGTCTTACAACGCACACGTTTTGTTGACCGTGAATGCTGTTAAGGCCGGAAAGTGAAATTCAGCCGCCCTTCACTTGTGCTTCGCAAAGGAAACAAAGAGAAGGCCATAACGTTAGCCTGGGTCGTAGTTGGCACATACGTAAATAGGAATTTTTACGGATTGAAGACGCAAAAACTCTCGATAAAACCACAGAAAGTGTTTCATACTCATAGAGACATAAACTGCCTTCCAAAACTATGGGGAAGCACGTTTACTTCTACGTTACGGCTTCAGAAGTGGGGGGAGGCTCATCTTTAACATACCGATGTAGGAAGAATATCCCAGTCTTATACTATAGTCTAAACTGACGCCACATAGTTGCCTGAAGTGTGGTGTAGGACAATTGAGAATGATAGCGTTTCAGACCTATAGGGAGGCAGCACGCACGGAATGTGTTGCGTTAGGACGCCATATGTCAAGCATTTCTTTCCATCCCCTCCATACACCGCGTTTGTATGCGATCCCTAATGTAA
Organism: Spirometra erinaceieuropaei; assembly: GCA_902702965.1. NCBI lineage: Eukaryota > Metazoa > Platyhelminthes > Cestoda > Diphyllobothriidea > Diphyllobothriidae > Spirometra > Spirometra erinaceieuropaei. The sequence continues at coordinate 1,014,752 of CACRXP010000043.1, read as the reverse complement.
TGCTTCTGACCACTCGAATTATTTAGTCCCCAACACCTTAATAACATACTTTAGTCTCTTTTGAGCTCCATATAAGTGTGAAGCGTACAGATGACAAAATTAGGGAGACTGGAATGACCACTTGTGCCTTATCTACCGTCATTAAGCAGTTATATCCGAAGCCTATGTAGGAAAAAAATTACGTCTATAATGGATAGGGATGTGATCATGTCGGATCGAGTCGGCCACAAGGGTGTTGCCGACAGTACTTATCCACGCCCGATGATGAATGGAAGCGGGCCTGGAGAATTCAACCCATCCTCTGCTTCGGCAAACAGGACCGACAGTTCAAGAATCAGCTCCCTGTCTTGATGAAATTTTCCGACCTGGAGTTGGGAGCAAACTCTCCTTCGTCGCCTCTAGTTAGGAAGACTGGTCTGCGTGTTAGCTTAACTTCTAGGTACTCATCGCGTTCACGGAGGGCGAATGGTTGAACAATTTTCAGTGAGGACTGGCTGTGAAGTAGGCAAACTTGTGCGTCTAGCTGATAAACCGTAGTGAATCGACAGCAGCAATCTTACCAAAATGCTGCGGGCTGAGACCTGATGCAGTCTGGTGACAGCATTGTGACAAAGCAATCGCAAAACAGACCTTTTATAAATTCCCTTGTCGTGATTTATCTTGTGAGTGGGCTCCACCAACCTAAAGCGCTAGTCGGGACAGCCTCGGCCTAGCAATCCGGACGATTGTTGGACCTCACATGCATCCAAAAGTCCGGAAAACTTTAGGCATCAAACGTCCCGAGTGAGATTAAGACTAATGTTAAGGCGTCGAGGGGAGCCGGCGCGTTCCATTGGAACGGACATGTGAATTGGGAAGTCAGTATTGCCTTTTGCTAAATGACTAGGGATTCACACTGAAGTCTCGTTAATGACTTGTCCCTTCTACCTGTCTGAGTTATTCCTAGTTTAGTAACCTGCTTCCAGGTATATTTAGAGGGTGTTTCCCGCTAGAGTATTCCAACTTGACGTTCTTAACCTTTCAATGCAAGAATGCAAGACTTACACTGATATCATTTTGTTGCATGTATCATGTTGTAAGCAAAAGAAAAGCTATTCGGAGTGCGTGGTTGTAATTTCAATGGTTGAAAAATAGTTGCGCTTACTCCTAACCATAACCCCAACCCATAACTATAACCCCTTATCCTAAACCCCAACAGCTAAACCTAACATTTAACCTTTACCCCTAACCCAAATCCTAACGCTTAACACCCACGCCAACAGTAGTGTCCAGGTGGGGCTACCAAACCACATCTTACCGCCTCGTTAATTACTTGTCCCTCCTGCCTGTCTGGGCTATTCCTAATTTAATAACCTGCTTTCAGATATATTTAAAGGGTGTTTCCAGCCACGGTATTCCAAATTGTCGTTTTTAACCTTGCAATGCAAGCATGCGAAACTTACACCGGTATCACTTCATTGCCTTATCCTACTATTCACACGTTTCGGCTGCAGCGCTGCGTTTAGAGCTCTTCTATTCCAACAGTGGTTGCGTTTCGAAAAGGAGTTATCACTGACCGACAGGCGAGTGGTGCTCACAGTCGCCTTCAGGTTGCTTTGTTGGAATTAAAAACTCTCTACAGCCTTAACACTCAGAGGGGCAGAAACGAATCAACACTGACAACACTTTAGGTGGGGCAGCAATGACTCACTCCGAGTGGACTTATGGCTTCGAAACGGCCACATATTGGCTTTTCGCATGATGTACAAAATGTTTATGTTGTGAAAATCAAAACTTTGGCATGGGATGTGCATATCCTTTTTTGCATCAGGTTTCCATAATTAGCCTTCTCCAAAACGGATACCCCCACAGGTTTGGAGTGCGTTGTACTGTTCCGAAGAAGAAAATCAGTATCTACGCGGTTAAGCTGCCTCGATATAAGAGAACTTGGGAGGCATATGTAACGTCGGCGTTGTTTGTGTCAACCTTAGATGGCAAATAAACCCTCAGAACAACACATACAGGGCAAGCTCAGTGATCGTGCAAAATATCGCTTTGTGTTGCATCAATCTTAAAGCCAGATCTCGTTACATTAATAATCTAAAGAAACAAAACTGACGTAGCTCGGAATGGACCTTAATATAGGCAAGCCCGTGAATTTAATCTGTGAATTTCACCCTGTTTTATTTATCCTAATCGTAGTTACTTTCGCAAAAGACCGCTCGTGTGTGCATGTAAACAGCGTGACATCGTGGAAAGGAATTCAGACCCAGTAGTACCCTGTACAACGAAATCGTGAAGCATAATACTCCTGTAATCATTCTTGTTGAAATCTCCTCCTCCCATAAGTGAGACACTTGCTGTGAAGTCAAAGAATGTACCTTAGAGGAAACTCGATTCCTCCCTAGGAAAGCCACCCAACCTCATTCTTGGATAACAAACCGGTCGATTATCGCGTCTAACCGAAACGCGTGATGCACCCACCTCAGTGTTTTTGGGACTCAGAGCACAGGGTGTTTACCGTTTCTCATTCTTCCCCAGTAACTAATCACTAGCCGTGATGACGGTGATTTAGGCCACCGACTTTATTGGAATTTTGCAGTCGAAAAGGGAACTTAAGATCCAACATCCATATCCTCCTCTGTCTGAAGAATTTGTGTCTCCGACGCCCTGAAATAACAGACATCGGAGAGCACCTCAGAATGGTTAAGACGACCAGGCTCGAGACAAACCGACAAGACAAGAAGGCAGAGACTCTGGTGGGTCACCAAGTGAATCCAGTGAAACTCCTCCTACAGGGTGGCAGACGACAGACCAGACTACGGCAAATTGAATCACGCGAAATTCTCTTGCACAGAGGAGTTGCGCGAGTTTCCCGTGATACTGGGACCTTGCAGAACAGTTGTCCGTCTGGGGCTCAATACACCCGCAGGTCATTTCACGCCAAGAACCACCAGCTTGTTCTTCTCTGAAACAGCACATACACCAATCTGTTGACACAGGTCTGCAGTATTCGCTCGGATATGACAACAGTGAGCCTCGAAACCTACTTTCTTCAATCTCTTAATTCGTTGGTATACACTTTAAATGGAAGCTTTTTCACAAACATGCAGTCGTGAGTAGCGCAACTCACTAGGTCAGAGTGCGGAGCTTGGCTCGAGTATGTCGGTGGTAGGGACCACGGGCGATGGCTGACTTGGCCGAAACGATGAAGTCGGGCTGCAGATGAACCTCAGTGTCTGGGTAGGCCGATGTGTGAGCATAACCCTCCTGGAGTGCGCGGAAATCCTTTATCGGGCTAGCAACTCCCCGCACGGGACGGGGTGGCTGCCGAAGAGAGGGAGACAAGGAGGTCGCATAAATAATCAAGTGTTTTTTAGTAAAAAATGAATCATCCAACCTACGACTGCATACTGCTTCATCTTCTGTCGGACAAGCAGACATTTACTAGGTTCTCACCGAAAATGATCAGGGGATATTGAGGAATACTCTTCTGAAAAAAAATACGCTTTGGTCTAGTTTGGGAGTGCTCTGTGGTGATGGTCTTATTGGATCCGGGATCTGTCCAGCGGCAACGAGTTAGGTGGATACAGTGGGTGACACAGAGGTTTGACCAATAAATTTCAGCAATTTCGGAAAGAAAAAACATTCGCATAGTTGCTTTTTGAAGAATTGAGGAGGTATAGCCATTTCATGTGCGTGCAACAGCTGTTTGCTATTTGCATTCATCAACGTATTTATAAAGTGTACACCGATTAAAAAACCTACTGGTATCGGGAACAGTGAGCTCCAAAAAATAAGGAAAAATATGGAGAGAAGCTTCCAGTCAAAAACTAAGGAGTTGAGAAAACTTCGGCTGTTCTCTCAATCGCCAACAAGAGAGGAGTCGAATCGTGAAAACGGAGTAAGTAAGCGCCCTGAAGTATGGAATAAGCCTTTAAGAGAACGAGATTTTATCAAGGGCGTGTTGTGTCGGGAGCCATTCACGCAAACCCCCGGGTGTTTTCCAGTAGCACGTCCTACTCAAACAGCATGTAAGTAATGGCACGCACGGAGAATAGGCTAATAGCATTTTCTGACCAAGGACACGACTTCCTACTCACCATGGCTTCATTAGAAAGTTTCTTCAGCTGAATATATCCTTCCTTAGCTGCAAAATGCCTATAGGAAACTAGTATTTTCCACCAGACAGTATTACTCATTCTACAGACAATTATTTATTCCTAAGCGTCAGAACGTGAAGCTGTTGAATATCTTAAAATTGAAAGTAACGAAACTCCTACAGCCTTAAGAACATGGCTTAAATCCGCGTGTTTTTAAGGTTTCCAGAACGCACCGGTGAACATTTTCCAAAAGCATCCTACCGCCTAACTAAAACTCATTTATATCGGAACATCCCGAAGCTCATAACGTGTCTGTAAATAGGTGGAGCAACAGATACGCTTTGTGAGCAGGAGACTGACAGATACGGTTATGCTTGATCACACCATTTAAAAATTAAAAGATTGCAACATTTATACAAGCATTTTTTGCAATTTCCAACACCGATTTTCGAATTGTACGATTTCCCTGAAAAAGCCTTTATGAGTGAGCCTGTAGCAAATCTTTCCAAAAACACTCGGCCAAGTATGCATGTAAGCACCAGAGAACAATTGGAAGATATGTAGTACTTGTGTAACACTTAGGTTAGACTATCACAAGGGACAAGGAATGTTTGATAGAAAGAAGGCTGTAGTGGTTTTGTTTTCTATATTTGTTTACATTGTGACATTCCTTAGGCGGGTCCTCTGATTGCACAACACAGGAGAATTTCCATCAAGGGTTTATGAATTTCGGATAATGTTGCAGGCATTGATGAATAATTACCTTGTTCCAGGCTGCACGCAGATATCGGGCTAGACACTTCAGGGTAAAGGTAACTACAGAGTCTGAATGATGTTCCTTCGAGCGCACAGTATCTGACAGTGGAACCTGATTAACGCTGCCTTCGTCCTTGTAAGCGGTTGTACCATTTACTTTTGGTAGTTGGACTGGACTCAGCAATCTGCCTGGAAGGCACATTGGTAGAAAGGGCAGATATTTTTACAAAGACTATTACCAGTTCTGCACACTTTGGCTTTTGCGTCCTCTCTCATTCAATTCAAAGTTTTTGGCAGAAATGAAGTCGATTTCCCCCTCTCAAGTCAACTAGCTAAGCAATCGGGCTATACACTTCGAGAATAACTGCAGTTTGACGCCCAAAATACCATCGTGTTAACATGACGTGTGAGGTAAGCAAGTCAAAGCAGTAAGGGACACGCTGCAGACAGGTGCGAAATGATGATTTTGTAATCCGACAGGCAAAAACTGGTACTGTCTCCCGATACTTCTCTATATCAAAGGGGTATGACAAGAGAGTAGATGCTGGGTTGTACTCAGAATGTTTGTCGCAACCCACTTGATATATCTGACAACATCTTCTCCTGAGCTCGGAGTTTTGTTCGAATATATGGGTACATCGACGACCTACCTTGTACACAAATTCATGACCTTGCGGGGCATGTCTTATGGTCACATTGGTGGCAGCACGTTGATCCTCCCACGTTAAGGGGACACAGTAGGCCTCTAGAAGGAGATCCTCGGAGGCCTCATACGACCGCTCGTCGGTCTTTTCTACGGTCCTGAAATTTGGGGAGGGATTTGTGAAAAACAAATGACCTTTGTCAAAAGGAATTCTGTGACACAAACCGGGGGCTGATCGATTTTTATCGCCAGTTCAATTTGCAGATAAATCGAATCTCGACAAAACATCTCAGTGATATCATTTATTAGGAAAAATTTTGAGATTAACTCTTCTGAAATATTTGATAAGGTCACAGTCTCTGAAGAGATCATTATCCGATGAGGATCACTACTGTGACCCCCCCCCCTTCCCGGCAGCTCAAGCGAAAAAGAACCTCGTAATAGGGGTAGCTTTGCGCCATAGCCCAGGGGAATTGCGTCTAGGTTTAGAGTGGAAATAAAATTAAGGTTAAATTTAGGGTTAGGATTAAGGTCAGGGTTAGGATTAAGGTTAGGGTTGGGACATGGCAATAGGTAACTTTCCTGCAATTTGACGAAAGATCAATTGTATCACGGGAGGACGTCCTTTTTCCTATTTCCTGCCGGGGAGCACGTGAGTGCTCCTCTTCCAGTACACTTACATCTTACTGACTGTGCCGGAAGGGCTTCCACACGGAACGGGTTGTTTGTAGTCGAAGTTAAGATCAGCTTACCGTTAGGCAACCCATATTGGCCTGCGGAGTTTTTGCACGTCCGAGTTCATTGCAAAAAATGGGTTTCAAACAATCAGCAAGGTGCTTGCTGATTGACTGCCATGGATGGTAAAGAGGGGTGACAGGAGACGTTGTGGGACAATTCTCTAGTAAACACACTCAGCCTATCTATTCACTAAAGCTATCCTGGAAAACAAATGCACAGCGGAATACGGCATGAGTAAATCCACGATAAACACAAACAAGCTCCAGTAAGTGGCATTGAAAGCCTAACTGCATTTCTCACATGGGTAGGCAACTGGAACAGACCTCAGAAACGCACGAAATAAAGCGTCCGATGTAACGGTCTGGTCAAGAGATCAGACAGGAATTGTTAGAATGCTGACAAGGGCGCAAACAAGTGTCTGGGTCAGGTCACCCGCGTATACACACACCTGCTGACAAAGCCATGTAAACACTGTCTGTTGTGGAATTAATTGGGCCAACCAGTTAAACAGCCATGCTGCGATAGACAACGCGGTAGCGGACCTCACAGAATGGGATTTGCAGAAGAGTTTTGGCCGGGGGGGGGGGAGAGGAGTAGGAAAGCGGAAGCCCCGCTTCTGTCGCTAGGTGTTTCGCAGTAAGCGGTGTTAACTTTCACTGCTTAATGACAGTTCGACCGTCCCCGGTGGTGTCCACTGTGTGCGCTCTAACAAGGTGGGCGTTGGGACGGCGATTTAGAGGCGAGTTGGTTTACAATGAGTAACGATAGGGTGTAGGAACCACAAGTAGATGACAACTACAAAAATATACCTTAAAATTCAGTTTGACCGTAAACATCACTTATTATTCACTGTTCCCATTGTTTCGAGTTTCATTCGCTTCCTGACTAAATGGAAACTTGCCAGCGGTGTTTTATTCAAAGTCCATTATTTTGCAAAATTGATTCTGCTTATTTTTTAATTATCGTGCCCACTTTCTTTGCCAAATGACAGCGTACGATAAGACTTTCGACAGAAATTTATCCATCTTCTGTGTCCTCTTGCTCTCCGTCCTGTGGGTTGTCTCACGCGCAAAACCCCCTCTACCACTATTCAACGTATGACACGTTCCACAGTCTAGCTTAAGTTAATTGTGAGCCCTTCACCCTATCGTTACCTTACAATGATATCAGACTTGCACCGAATCTACCGCACTCCCTCCTCCTCACCCTCCTTCGTCCGGTGTCAATAAAGAGTTAAGAAGATCTGAGACGGGATCGGGCGCAGGTGGTTGGCGCGGCGAAAACTTGCGTCTAAGCGTACCGCCACACCTCGCCCATGTACGGCATTAGACATGGTTGCGTGGTCCAGTAACGCGTGTCGTACCCTGATCTGGCCTCCGTGTTGGTCCAGCGCAACTCCCACATGACCCCCTTTTAGGGGCAAAATACGAAAAGCGTTCCTTCAGGAGCCTTGCCACTCGCCTCACTACGGATCCAGTGTACACACATGTGTATCATCAGGAAACCGATGTTACGTGACGAAGACACACGCGCAGACAGTTGTTTATTTTGTAGGGAAAAAGACTCGGGTCTGATAACTATAATGTTGCAAATAATGGACAGAATTTCCAGTCAATTCCACGGAACATTCATTCTCGGGGGTTATCGGTGTTATACCAGAGTCTAAGAGCAAAAGTATAAAGAAGTAAGCACAAGTGAACTGTACTTCCAGTGTTGTTTGGGCACTGAGCGACCGGTTTCGCCTGCTAGACAATGTGTTTATGAGGGCTGGTACACCGAAAGGAGTCAAATCAGCCGCTTTAGCACGTTTTGTTGAAATCCCAGACATAAACGAATTCCTCGCCTACTTTGTTGGTGGCCCGCACGATTATCGATGTGCAGGCCAGGCTGAAATCATAGTCTCTTTCTAGGACTTAAGGGACAACCTGGGATAACCTCTATGTACTGGCAGTTCGTGCTCGCATAACCGCCGCCCCAACTCCGCCCCCGCAGTCCGACAAATACAATCAGGATTCTCGTTGTCGTTTGGTCGTTGGGATTCATAACTCGACGGGATTAGGCACCAGCAGGATAAAGCGAGAAATCACTGAAACCGACAGTTCAGACAGGTTAATTCGGGTGATTTAATTCTTTCCCTGTACCGGGCCTCGCGAACGCATTTTCAAGCAGGCGACTCTGGTTGCGGATCGATCAGAAAAGGTTGCAAGTACTGCCTACTTGTTACGGCTTCTCTGTCGCAAAGAAGGCTCCTAGTTTTCGTCGGCGCGGACGAAAAAACGTTCGCACCGGTGAACAGAGGATAACCGGCCTGTTGCTAGTTGCAGTCGTGTCTGTTTCAAATGACAACCAGTAAATGATGACCTTTACCCTTTGACTAGCCGAGGAAACAGTAGTACCGAGTTCACAGGTTGGGTTCATTTTTCGCGTGGCTAGTTACCTGTCTCAATTTTCGGCAATAAAACTAGTTAACCACTGTGAGAGAATACATTGTGGAAGGGACAGCATGCAACTTGCCCTCCTGTCTTGTCCAAAGCCCTCAAAATAAATAAACCGAGCGTCAACAGGGAGCTGGTAAACATATTTACGTAAAAAGTTGCACACGTCCTCTTTTAATGACATGACAAAGTCTGGACGACCGGAGAGAGATGCATGCACAGTAGCTGACGTGGTTGGCCGACTTCTACTCGTGCCATGTGTGCGAAGGCGCACGAATCAAGCTTAAAAAGAGATCTTCAGATGCCCTATTTTGAAGATTAAGCATAAGGCAACATTAAAGGGAGCCAGCCATTACAACCTTCTCTTCAGTCTAAAGAAGGACCGAGCTATCTGCCCAATGGGAAGCCTCCCGAGTCAGTACGTCTCAATAACAATGATGATAATATATCTTGCTAAGGGGATACGACTCAACCAGTTATTTCAGTTGGAGAATAATATCGTCGGATCTAAAATAAATGTGTGCATATATGTGCATGCCGGAATTTTTTCGATCGGAGTAAACAAACTAACTGCTCAGTTTTATTCGTTGTCAGTACCCTTCGCATAGTCCATGCTCAAAGTTGGCGGTAGAGACTCAATCCAATTCATCTATCAGGAATAATTTACATCGAAAGTTTTTAGGCTTGAAAGTAAAGATTCCCGGCCACCACAACGAAAGCACAGGATTCGCAAACTGTAGTAAAGTTGCTGCGGTGATTCCGGTCATTCGAGACGGACCAATACAAAAATCGGGTCCTTTGTCAGTTTACGTACACTTACTATTCTTGGTGGATTGGACCAAAAGCCGACTACTTTTAAGCATTTTACCGTCACTGCAACTATCCGCAACCAACAAATGCACTAACCAGGCAGCGCTCTCTGCAACGACCATAATAAAAAATAGTGGTTAGCAGTATGCGTCGAGGCTAACCAAATATAAAGCACTAGACATTTATAATATGCTTTTAACTGGCAACCAATGTTTCAGTGAGGTAGAAATACTGACTGGTATGAAACGTGAAGAATGTTGTTCGCTGACTGTCACGTCGAAGAACAAACAAGGATTTGCTTTTAACTTCGACTTTATAATAACAACAAATTGATCAAACGGACAATTCCCCGGATTATCTGTCAAAACTACGGAGACTGTGTTGAAAGGGCTGTTGGTGCGTCAGCGTCCAGTCGGTATTTTAAATCGACTGCAGTGAACCCAGATGGTGACTTTCGTTTATCACTATATGGACTCCCCCGGTCTTCGAAACGGAAGCGCTGTACCTGCCATATTTCGACCCGTGTGTGCGAAAGAGGAGAATATGCCACACAGGAGGATTGACGGAAAACGTCCTGACTTCAAATATTGCTATGGCGCCCCCCAATCATTCTCAGTTTACGGTCTGGGGTGATCTGGTAAACGTCATGAACATTCGTTTCCGGTTACCATATCTCTTATTCTCCCTCCTATAGTTTGTCTGCCGACAGGAGTAAAACAGACATGACCGTATACTTTTCTTACTGGAGGCCGATCCCTACCTCCTGCTGGTCCAAAAAAACGTTGTGGCTTCATGCGTAACGTCCGAGAAGGCCGGCGGAATTCCGTCGCTGCAACTAGATTTGTACTCCGATGTTAGATTAATGCCGCCTTGTTATGCCCTTCAATGCTTCTTCAAAAGGTGACCAGGACGAACATCTCCAGAAGATGACATTCGCCTGCCAACATGGTCTTCCTATCTTTAGACAAGCTGCGGAAATAGTCCTGTGCGATCAAGCTGTTGATTGAAAAACTAAGTTAAAAAAGGCTCAGCCCCTATGCGGCGACGTACAGGCATGGCCTGAGTTTGATCTTATCTAAGGTTTCGACACTTCAGATTATGTGCTTTCTAGAAAAAAATTAACTGACACATTCATGTCGGTACGGGGAGGTCTTCTGGTGCTCATAGAATATTGTCTTCTATACTTTTTGAATGACATTAAAACGCCTGAGAGTACCCGATCTCACGAACAGTAGTGCGAAGGCCTCAAAAGTTCCCTAAATGCAAACTTGCTATAGATCGGAGAGCCCACTTCTCTAAAGTACATGCTTGGAGAGGTAATTTTATGAAAAGCGCGCAAAGTAGATGAAATTTCTGTGCTCTTCTTCTCGGAAATGTCATTGACTTTATGAGAGCTTCGCAAACATATTGGAAAAATACATAATGCCAGTTCAATTTTATGCTCCACAGTTCATTTTACACAGAGAGTTGGAAATCTACCCCGTCAGAAGTGGACATGTCGCCCTTCATACAGCGGCTTGGGACCATGGTCTGCGCTAAACGGCACTGTAACTTCAACTGCGTGATTATTTCTGCTTGGAAACGTATTTGAAGAGTGGAGTGCACATTTCACGAGTTTCCGCACATGCCCAATCCTAAACCGCCGTGAAAAAGTTACGAACAGCCCAAAGACGAATCGCTTAGGGCTTGATTATTGTAAAACTGACTATCAGCAAGAGAAGAGCCGTGCTGGTTTTCGAACCTGCGTCTTACCTCAAAGTCACTGACCACCATGATAATGATTAAAATTTGCATTATCGTTGTTGTATTTCTCGCCCTGTACAGTCGGAAGTTGGATGCTCCACTGTCTCAGCTGACTAATATACAGTACAGATAACCTGAAGAAGTTTTCAGCCCGACTCTTTTTAAATACTTTTTCTAGCGCAGGAAGATCGATAGTGAAGAGATGCCCAAAAGAGCGCACTTCTGGACACAGAGCCGGTTGTTTGGAGAAAAGTTCGTCTTGCAAGTGAGAACAGGCAGGAGTACATGTCTCAAGACTTACCCTTTTCCCGCAGCCTCTTCTGGGCTGGGACAGATGCGTTGGAGAATCTCCATAAAGTTCTGATTCTGATTCTCTAAGGCCCTTCTTTCGTTAGGATCAAGACCCTCTGGGTCAAAGTGGCGTGTGAAGAGCACTAATGCATGCAAATAGAGGCGAAGTGGGTTAGGTACTGTAGTTTTGTCCTGCTGGAAAGGGAACGTTTTGCAGGAAATTACGTCATAAGAGGCGTAAAACTGTACTCCAGGACTAACGGAGTAGGTAGTTTTTGCACTCAAGGTGCACAGTCGGTTGATACGAGAGATACCCCAACCAAATTGAGAGGAATGTCTTGCTTAATTTGGACACGAGAGCTGTAACTACGGGGTATTTGGGTGACAGAATCAAGAAAAATACTGTAAACATCGAGCGTGAAGAAATATACCGCAGTTTTTTCTACTCATGGTACCTCAGAATGAATGATTAGGAGAATAAGAAATAAACTGAGTTATACAATGTGTTTGAAGACTTCTATCGCCTGGGCTATACTGTTAGGGACAACAGAGACAGATAGTTTAGTGGGGCGAGAGATTTAGGATAGAAGCACATCGTTTTGGTTATTCGAGTTTTTCAATATCCGTTCCTGGTCGACGTCAAGGCATAATTAGCAGTTGACTTGGGCGTAACACGATTCTGGTTCATCTGAGACTTATAGTAAATTCGACAACTCTGGGGATTTTCACCCGAGTTTAGGTGCATATGCTATCAGGGCCAGATAATTCTCCGAAAGTACCCTTTTTTGAAAAGCAACGGCAGAACACGGGAATAGGAACTCCCCCCCCCCTCCCCGTAATACGGGTAGCTTTGGGCTAATTTCCAGGGAGATTGGAGCTAGGACCAGGGTTAAAGGTTTAACGGAGGTCCCTAATCCCGTGTCTTATCAAAGTAAGTATACCGTATCGATATCAGCGTGTAAAAAACCTTGACAGCATTTTACACAGGGCGAAAGGAAAACAAACTACAATTTCTGGACGGCTTGGCGTTGTTATTCAGTTCCGCTGCCTACCTACCATTGGGGAGCTTGGTAAGAACTTGGACCGAGCAATCTCAATCCAGAAAAGGGTAAAAGCTCCAGACATGAGACCACAGAGTTAACTTCGAAGGTGGTAATTTGGAGCAATCAATAGACTAGGAACGCTCGTAAATGTTACCTAATTATATAACTTTATGACTCAGGCTGGAGGCCTAGAGACGTCGTGTCACGAAGAGCACAGACCGAACCGAGTCAAAATATTTCACTGCGGCTTCCGGTGAAGCATGCAGCAACGCACTCCAACATCAATAATAAGATCACACCAGTTAACTCATGCGATGTTTTTCGGACAATTATTTTATGCTTGTCATTAACTCTTATGCACGATGGATAACACTAACACTCGAAGGGCACCAACGTCGCACAGACCACGGAGGTTGGTGTAAGCTACGCCAGTGTCCTTTATCCTGGTCGAGAATGTACAAATCAGTGAAGTGGGCGCATCATCCAAGCATACGATTATTTTAAACAATGTGGATGCATCCGGTTATCAAAAGAAACAGCAAACAATGGGGTGGGGTATCAACTGAAAGAATTACAAGATAGTCTTACGTATGCAAATTCTATAATTCTCCGCGTGCCTTAAAAATGCAACAATTACTGTAAATGTGAACCGGGTGAAGTTTCTGTGACACTGTTATCTATTCAGATTTAGGTGGTTTCCCTCGCAGTCTCAATAGAAGAGTCGCTGAAACAAAAGATATTGGCGGCTAGAGTCAGGAGGAAGGGAATATGAACTAACGGCTCAGCCGACCGACGCGGCTGCAATACTCCTTTTGTAGAGCATGAGAATTACATTCGGGGTTCGGTGGTTTGGCCCCTAGTTACTGCAATACATCGAGTCTTACTTCCAAAACGGTAGACCCATCAGACACAGAAGCTTCATTGTTTTTATTGGCAAGATCACTTTCGGCGCATGCCTGATGGGCGCCGACCACAGAATCATACTTGCTGGAGTTGAAGTAACAATGAAAAAGATTGAATTATGAAGCAGATTAGGATGGCGTCAAACCAGACTCCACCACCAACTCTTGCAGAGTGAGAACGACTGTCTAATCGGAAAAAATGTCTCCAACATTTTTGCTTGAAACTCTATCAAAAGCGGCATCCAGACAATGCCACTAGCGTTTTCTACGACCTCCAAAATGGTTAACTTACTGCAGTCCACTTCGTTTACTTTCACTATCTACTTTCGACATTTCCCCAGCGTCGATTGATGCAATAAGCAGGCGGATGAGGCAGTCTCAATCATAGTCTCAGAGGCAGAAATACAACCGACTGTTATAGCGAGTTTATTGTATACGTACGTCAACTATGACTGAAAAGCCTAGTCGAATCACTCTAGTCCACCTTGCATAGTGTACAAGTCGAAAAGCGGTTCCACTTTGGCATGATAAGTTCACACGGACCTGCAGTAGATGTGATAACTCGTTAAATGTTAGCCGAAATTTTGTACTGTGTTTTCGACTTGGAAAGATTGATTAAGTAGGGTTGTAATATTAATTATCACGCAGCATAATCCCGAAGTAATTCAGTAACTTTCTGATTCCAGCTTTTGAATGAACTTCTTTTCGGCCGCCTGCGGAAGCTACACTGCGAAAACGACTACTTAATTAGTATGGATTTTTCTTATTGGTTTTCGGCGCCCTTTTAAAGTCAGACATATTTCATAGAAAATATGCATAAACGTATTCATTCTTTTACTCATTTGGTTGAAACTTACAACTTCCATAAATTTTATACCAGAAAGAAGGGTATTATTCGGTTTTTAAAAACTTTTCAGATTCCAGAGTAATTCTGAACTCGACCCGCCTTTACATTTGAATTCAGGGTTTCCAAACTACATGCAGTATATTTTATGTGAAAGGAAAATCACATAATTATATCCGGTATTAAGAGGAGAAAGTACGGGGCTCATAAAATTAGGCAGTGGAGTTGAGCCATATTGCACACTTTACAAGCAACATTAGTAAGTGCAGAGATAAGATGCTTTATGAGCGGGCATTTCACGCTTTCAAAAAATCTCATAATTATAAGATTTTAAAACCGAATTATATCCTTCCTTCTAGTAGACAATTTAAAGAATTCGTAAGTCTCCACCAAATGAGTACTTTTATGCATGTTTTCTATGAAATATATCTGAATTTAAAAGGGCGCCGAAAATCGATGAGAAAAAATCATACTACTTAAGTAGTTGTTTTTGTCGAATGCAGGTTCCGCAGACGGCTGAAAAGAAGTTTGTTCAAAAGCCGGCATCGAGGTGTAACTGAAATATCTTGGATTATGCTGTATGGTGAGTAATACTGCAACCCTACTTAAGTAATCTTTTCGAGTTGAAAACGCATTTCAGCATTTCGGTTAACATTTCACGAGTTATCAAATTTACTGCATGAATGACCAATGAGAAGCAGTATTTGGGCTGCCAGGCGTTCCTTAGAATGATTGACAAACCCAAAAGAGGCTACTTAGGCGGAAATTAAACGGATTTCCAGCCCCACACTAGACTTAAGGGAAGAGGTGAGACCCCTGTCGATGGAGTAACTGGTTCTTTACTGGGAGTGCGGAGTGATTTTGCCTCTTCTGTGAACAAACCATCTCAATAGCTCCATGTTATGCAAATTGTTTTATTTAAAATAAACTTCGGAAAAGGACCTTTGGCTGTAACACCAAGTCACGGACTGGGCCTGGGCTAGAAACAAATTGTTCCAAACGAAGCACAACTTACTGTGAAAGTTTGCGATGAACTTTACAACTTCCTGTACATCAGTTTGCGGTGGCATATTACCTATCCAGTTATACGGCAAGTTCATTAACGTTTTGATCTCCCAGGCTAAAAAGGATAGAGGAGAGCCGTTAGCTACTTAGACAACTAGTTCAGTGTTTCAGACTTATTTTGCAGACAACTGAGAGATCTGGAAATCAAACCTAGGCAAAGTCATCTGTTCCAACTCTTACCTGACAGTCTGTTTAACTGAAATTGACGTGCCAGAAGAGGTGCAATTGCGTGAACGACCGGTCCTGAGTTGAGCCCAGGCTGGAGTGATGTGAGCCTTCGACCTGAGTCAGTGGTCTTGAACCGAGCCCAGAATAGCCGATCCCCGAGCTACTGACCTACACAATGCCGGCTGCGGTCAGACCTAGTCGCACCACGCGGAAGTCGCGCCCGCCTAAGTATGGGGAAGTACATACTCATCCAATTCTTCCTTCTCTCCCCCCCTTCCCCAGTGTCAAACTAAGAGTACACTCGGACAACGGCAGGTAAGAAGCAACCCGTAGTGAAATGAAATGACCGAACAATACTTTAAATGGGTGTTCTAAATTCCGCCTTAATACCTTCGCCTTCGAAAACTCAATGTGCCTCCACAAAGCCTTCGCAAGGCGCAAAAATTGCAACTACTCTACAGTTTTTCCAATTCTCTCATGAAGAGGTTCGCAAGACCTTCAAAAGAAATATCTCGGCCATCTGTCCAAAATCTTTTCAGTAAAGAGTTTGGGGGCTTTTCATGTGAATGAAGTTTCAGTCAGACCTGTTAATCTACTATATCGAGAGTTGTCATATCTGAAGGTTGCACTTCTTTTACTCAAACACTACTGTGGCCTCTTTCGAGTCAGTCAGGACATATTCAAAGTCGTGTGTCGCTGTGTGAGGTCTTTAAGGCCATAAATAAAAACTACCAAGATCACAACAGACCACATTCAAAGGCACAAATGAGGGTAATTTTTGGTGTCTGAGGTCACCAAAATAAAACCAAGAAGAGGCAGGGGTGTTTCATCGTTAAGGTGGTTCGAGGCAGGGTCGAAGTTTATGTTTTTCGTCCGAGAAATATATGACAGGCCGTCCTTTGGCCAAAAGACCTAGAATCCACAGGCATCTCCTATGAATAAAAGCCAGGCGACCCGGACTTAAAGTTCTGTTTTACGAGACTTCACGAGGCACTCTCTAAAATACTAAGCTAGCCGACGATGTTTCCCAGGCTCTAGCAAGTGTGCAGACAGGCGTTACTGTAGCTTCATTGATGAACTGAGGGATGACAGTGAAGCTTTGCATTCTATAATATTTTTCCTTTTGGTTTCGACTGTGGTCAGCAGACAAACTTGCTGGCTGTGTATTTTCATTTTTGCAAAGGGCAGATTAGCCACAGAGCATATCGCATTCGCCTTTCGAGTAGGCTGATCATCGGGGATCCGGTAAAATGTGGTAAGTTTTGTGCCGAGGCCGTATTTGATCGATCGCCGACATGTTCACCGAACGAGAGATGAGCCCGTCGACTTAGCATTCGCCGACCAATTGGCTTTTCGTTTTAAAACACCGAAGAATGTTGGGTCAAAATTCTCTCCGGGTCCTGGAGTATGAAACCCCGCAATGTTTTTGCAGATACCCACTACAGGGCGCTAATCCAGGTAAGAGTCATGACAAAAGCCGTGGACTGACTGAACACATCAGTAAGTAATCTGAAACGAAGGCCTTTCATAACGTCGTTGACAGGAGCTGCCTTTGACTGATCATTGAGCTCTGTCAGCCAAAAGCGCCATCTTATTTAGAGGCCGCAGTAGTCAAAAGTCTCAGCTTGGCGTCTAACAATCGCCGGTACCATATTATACACTCGTTAAATGACTCAGATATTTAAATAGTTGTTTTCAGCTTAATTTCATGGCGATAGTGCTGACAGTCCTGGAGACGGCAGGAAAAGCTTGATAATACTCGGACCCAAGGTGGATGAACTGTCGACGACATATAAACCATAAATGCCCAGTCCGATTATTATTCCTCAGTACTTATAATCCGCATGCCTCCTATATAAGGTGGTTTCAACTCGGTCAGGCTTTGACTGCACTGCTAACGTTGACAACTACCGACAGGCATGGCTTGCGGCGACCTGTTGAGGACCACAGGGATACACTTTGACAGGAGCCCAGTTAGACATTCATACAAATCCTGATAGAGGAACTTACGTCTAAAACAGTCCTCGGAAGGCAACATGGCGTGGGTAGCCATCAAGAAATTCAGTGTGCCGTGTTTAGCTAAAATAAACGCAAAGAAGAATATAAGAAATGAAGTTTAAGGTGCGATCCTGCTTCCTGCTTTGGTGCGAATATGATACGCAAAGTAACCGATCATTTCCAAAAATGCAGAAAGCACCCTGGCAAGTAGTCTTTGAACACTGCGCGTCTGTTCGTTAAAAAACACCCACCCCTCATCGGGCATGTTTGCCGACTTGTCAGATCTAAGGCCAAAACGAGGTGATTCTGTGGCCCCCAATTATTGTTATTGTAGATGTAAGTGGTCAGATTGCAGACTCGGAAAATATAATACCCCTTCCAGTGTACCGGGATGAATAGGAAAAACGCACCAAGCGGTAAGCTTGCTATATTAATTATCACACGACTTGAAAACTCTAGGGCAAGATCTTACTTCATAGCCGTACCTGTAAGGGGTTCGGATTAGGGGTTAGGGTTATGGGGTTGGGGTTAGATGTTGAGGTTAATGGTTAGAGGCTGGGGTTAGGGGTTGGCGTTAGAGTTAGGGGTGAGAGTTGTGGTTAGGGGTTTGGATTAGGGTGTTAGGGGTTGGGGTTAGCCTAGGGCATGTCAACTGCAGGCACGGCCACGAAAGGAAATCCGACCGACTGTAGACCCTAGTAACCTTATATACCCCAGTGTGCAAATGACCGGGGAATTGAAATGATGGGATAGAAATGCATCAAGGATATCCAGTAAGCAGGTCACAGGCAGGAAATAAAAGGATTCCCGTGCATTTGCCGGAGGTTTTCAAACAACCAGGCAAGAGAAAGAATGCTTTAAAGGGATCACAGAGGAGTAAGTTGTGGACGCTGCGTGTTACACGCGCGCGCGGGTGCAAGCTGTCTTGCCGTGGCAACGACTGTCCTCCATCGGGCCCACTTTCGGTCCCCGATGGAGCCCGTGGCTGCTGGCGAACTGGGCGCGAACGAGGTCAAGCCCTGAGTAGCTGTGCCCCCCTGCGCAGCCGCCAGCGTCTCACACTGATTCATCATCACCAGCGTCCGGGGGTTGGAAAGCCTCCTGGTTTGATGACAGTGAGTCATGTTGCCACATCACCGGAAGAAGTTCGTGGGAGCATGCGACGAAGCAGGCATGCGTGCCATATTTCCCGTCCAGAGAGTTTTCCTACGTGTGCAGTCATTTATCTGTAATCTGATCTATTATGTGCCATTACTGGCGCAGTAGCGGGCACGACAGTCCCTGATTTCTCCAAAAAGGTACTTGGTAAGCACTTTACGCAGATCGTAATATGAGCACATCGGCGAGGTTTCTGCATCAGAGGGAACCAAAACCTGCATCGACCCTGGTAAGATCACACAGAAAGGTAGGACTGAATTATATGGCCCCCTAACCAGGACATGAGTACAGGAACCGCCGGCAATACGGGTAGCTTTGAGCCAATTTCTAGTGACATTAGGGTTAGGCTTGAGGTTAGAGTTAGGGGTAGGTTAAGGACTAGGTTTAAGGATAGATTACAAGTTAACGGTAAGGCAAATTATGGCCAAGGTTTGGACTACGGAAGGGGTTGGTTCTGACTGCAGAGTTAAGGTTTATGGTATGGTTAGCGTTAAGACTAAGGAAACGGCCTGGTTCTGTATAAGGGTTTTTGTTGGGGTTAGAACAGGGGAATATTTTGTCTTTCCAGAATTATGCGCAGGTCCAGCTTTATCACTTCGGCGGGGCGTACCTATTGCCATGTCCTGCTGCTGAGTTCACATAATTGATCTTGACCAGGAGGATTAACTACCGTTTACGAATGAGAGACTTGATTTAGTCCAGGGCGTTTCGTGAGTAGAGTTATTTATTATTAGAAATTCCAGAAAAATGAGGGCTAATTAAAAATGTAGCAATTTTACAATCCATCAGAAATTACACAATAAACGGTGGCACATAAATATTTATAATATAAGCCCCAATTTTCACACGAATTGTATGGAATGATTAATCGGTTAGATCGCAATTGGTAGCCAGGAATGGGGAGGCGGACAGCCAGGTCCCTGTCGCACGGGAATGGTGGGACAGGGGGTTATATGGGTGGGGTAAATGGAAGGGCTCATAGAGGAATGCTGGAGTGTCTGGGTAAAAGTAAAGTTACCAGCGAAAGTGCTGGGAAGTTTTAAGTAGGTGGAATAATGGCAGAAATGCAAACCCTACACTTAACCCTAAAATCCAACCCTGAACTCAACCGTAAAGCCTAGCCCCAAGCCTCAAAACCGAAACGTAACCAAACTCCTAAAACCCAACGCTAACCCAAAACCTAGTCATAAGCCTAACCTTAACCGTAACCCTAAAGGGAACCCTAACCCTAACACTGAAACCTGACCCTAAAACGCAAACCCTAATCCTAAAACTTAACCTACACCTAACCCTAACCCTCACTAAACCCAACAGCCTGACCGAAACGAGCGACCTGCCTAACTCAGTAAGAGCACACCTACTGATAACAAGTACGTACGTCGACAGTATTACCGTACAATGCCTGGCTACCAACTGCGATATTACCGATTAATCTTCTAAGGAACATATCAATGCAGTTAAATGCAGCCTTCAAACGGTTATAAGAAAGAAAGTCCAACGCGGGCACTACTCACAAACAGTAGGATTAAAGGACAGTACTCCGTAACATCCGAGTCAGACTGGTTTGCCTAAGACTTTCCCCAAAAGCCACCTGATAGGAACGTTGCCCGACTCAGCCCATGGCTCCGGTGGTCCCTCTCTCCATGCCCCATGCTCCACAACGGAAGTTAGTCATCTTTTCCCACCAGGAGAATATTTAACTTGTAACAGAAACAGGGCTGGACCTTGAACAAAGCGCTAAAGACAGCGCTTTCGTTAGGAATATAGGGCGAGCCGGCCGACACTTTAGTATTCTTTTAGTATTCGCCTTGAATATGAACAAACAGAAGGGGGTAAAAACTGCTTAATCAACATGTTCGCTCCCGAACACAGGAGTTACAATGGAAAAGCACAGAAATAGAAGCCCATGAGGAGGAAGAGCGGTCAACGACAGTAAAATCAAGGCAGTTTGAAGTCGCAACATAAAAAAGTCCTATTCACTTTGAATATCAGTCTGTTCTTGTGTTTATTGCGCTCTGCGGCATATTGGACAACCAAACATTGTTCGAGCAACATGACAACAAATCTATTCCTAAGGAAGAGAAAAATGACACCGGTTCGCTTAGAGTGGATTAAAAATACAAAAACATCACACTTTCATTCGAGGTGCTAATTTGTTGCTTTGGGAAAGTTGTCAGCTCACACAGTAAGTGCTGAGTGAAAATCGCAGGGGATACGTGAAATATTCCCCTAGTACCAAAACGTTTGATAGTCCACTCGTTATTCGTGAACGGGTTGTGAACAGAAATGAAAACCTTTTCGAAATCGGACATAAAAATCGGGTTTAATAGGTCTATTGAACAACAACGGATGAAAAGACACTGAGGGTCGATGATCCTGTCTGGCCAATGAAGCAATGATCGTTTGTTGTTACCATTGTGCTCTGCAAATATAATGGTCGTCAGTTTTTCGGGTTACCCCCCATTGCTCCCACTTCATTTGCCTATATGCACTTAATGTGACAAATGTTGTTTCAACAAACTGAATAAATTTCTGGATCGGAAAGGCCATACTAATCAGAAATGGGACTAACTGACGATTTGCATGGTCTATGTAGCAGTGGATGTCCGGTAGACAACAGTCATTCAAACGCATGTCTACTTTTCAGATGCAGATACGAGAGCAATTATGGTAATCTTGAGGAAAAACATTTCCTGAAAAAGGGGCCATTTTATTGGAAGTTATTCAACATTATCGGACCCTCCGTCTTCCAAACCACACAACAGGCGAGAATTTCTTTAAATAAAACCACCACTTTGTGGGATTTATATCTCAGGGGTAATGCGCATTGAAGGAAAACTGATTGAGGGTGTAGATGAAAGAATATTTTAAGGAAAACCGAATTCCATGACCAGTTTACTGATCACACCAGCATGAGCGGAAGTAAGTCGTGCAAAATACTACTACTGCCACCAATAAAGTAAAAATAATTGCTTACGTTAACTATCATGGTGGCTGCTGCAAACCCGAGAAGCGCACGCTCAAGGAAGGTAAATTTTCATTTCGAGAAATGCCAGCGTAAAAAAACAGGAACACTGGAATATTCGCTTCTGGCTTATTACGCGTCAGGAGACAGTTTTAGCCCATCTTCAGTTGCTAGCACGCTCAAGCCTTACACGAAAGTCTAACGCACCATTGAGGATTCTAAGCACGCCACACTCTAGGTCTAACAAAAAGAAACGAATCTCATATATCTGCACAAATTCAGATGGCCATTTTCAACGTCACAATAGCTAAACGATGTCCTGCCCTTTAAGCCAATAGGAACATGCTACTCACAGCTGAATGCCGACTGACCTTCATAATACGTTATACCAGGAACATTAAGCAGACAACGGACAGCCCGTACGACTGGCGGGTCAAGTACTTACCGATGGCATAATTCATGATGGTGTTATCAGGAGCAGTCGGCTGCCACATCAAATTTAAATACATTTCAGCTTTCTCATAAACAGCCAAAGCGGAATTGTAGACAGGATTGTTCAGCATATCACAGAAATCCATTGAAAAGCTTTGCACATAACTTGGCACATATTCGGCGCTCCACTCACGTTTCTTTTCTATCAAATTTTAAAAAGAGAGATTATAATCGAGAAGTTGTTTGATCACTACCCTCCCAAAAAGTAACCTGTTGATATTCCACTGAATCTGTAATCATCCCGATTTTTCAGCCATAATTAAAATATAAAATACGATGAATAGAGTTATGAATAAGTTGGGAACTCGCAGAAGAACATGAAATATGAACAGATTACGGAAGCAGAACGACAGCTAATCAGACTGTGGCGCGCACTGGAACGGTCAGTGTTCACACAGACAGATCATGAGCAATACTTTGGACAATTAAACTCAAATAAAGCAAGACTCTAGAAGACAAAGTCACATTTTTCGACAGCTTAAAATGAAGGAGTCAGACAATTTAGGAAAAACGGCAAGAACACAACGAAATTGCAACAAAACGGCTGTAGCAGCGTGGAAAGATGATCGTTTATGTGAACACTGTCTATGGGCACTAGTCGGTGGGGGTATCAATATGTCCTCGTGGTCCCTCGTGGTACCGCCCTTTACAAAGAAATGACGAGAAGGAATATGCCTGAACCGATTGCCCAAAAGCGACCTTAGAATAGAGCGTACGTAAGATACACTTGATATAATTACCGTGATTATTTATTTTACCTAGTCCCGCAACTGCCAAATGCCCCCTCTACTCCTTCTGTGTGACATACACACGCCTCGGTGATTGTCTATTCCCTTTAACTGCGACTTTTGCCTTTGTAAAATGCACGAAAACACTGACCAAAGTGATTTTCATCTGTGCATTAGTCAGTACGGAGACGAGTAATAATAAGATGTCGCCGAAGAGTCAGCCATCGTTGAAGTTACAGCCGATAGTAAAGCAGAGCAGTAAGGAAGCTGTTCTGGGGAAGTCGTGCAATCAAGGACACATCCTAATACAATTCCATCGCATTCGGTCTTTCGGAAGTGGCCCAGCATCTGTACCTGATGTCTCCGTGCCTTGCAAAGAAGGTGATCAACTATTATACATACGTTTCTTACATAGTCTGGACGTGAAATTTGCTATAGACACTCAACTCTATGACATAGAAGGCAGACAGAGGGATGCATGTCTTAGTGACTTCGACGTCTTGTTGGTTAGTTGCGCGAATTCAACACTGAGATGTCTTCACACTACCATCATTGCAAACTGACTGACAAAATATTTGAACTGGACCTGGAATGCCTGCAAGTTCAGTCATGAAACCAGACAGGCAGTCCCAAGTCTTAAGATAAACCGACAGTCACAACATCGCTTAGCAAAGTGTTTAGGTTAAGCAATTCATAACAGCACCGCTAGTACACAAAGTTCAACCATAGTGTTAGCACTCAAACGCCAAGACACAAAGAATAAAAAAGAGGTCAGGCGTAGAGCAAGAGTGGGCACTGACTAGGAAAAACGTAGTCGACCTAGATTCCAAGGAGCAATAACGTTGTCAAAATGCCATAGCTCTTTTGCTTGCGGATTACATGAAAATCCCAGAGGTGTAATGCAAAGATGAACGACTTTGGCAGAGAGCACAGAAGGGGAAAATTGTTAAGCAGATTTCATATGAACCTTCCTGTGAGAATTATCGTTTGCATTCTGCTACAATGGAGTCTAGTACGTCGCATAAACGTACTAGTTCACCCTATCAGAGCCAAATCAAAAAAGGTAGGATGCTCATATCCGTAAACAAAGGAAAACAACGGACAAATTACAGCTCTCAGAAACTCAGTGACACTCATGCGGAAAACACCGCAATAACCACCTCCAAGCTCAGTGAGCAATTTGTATAAGGCCCCCATGTAAGTGGTCCCACACTTACAACCGTCTGTTTCATTCCCCGGACGGTTTTCCAAAGGAAACCGAAAAGTATGCACGGTGTATGGACACTGATAAGACTCCAAAATTAGCTCCCTTCACAAGATTCTACCTCCTTGGACTAGATGGTATCAAGTTTAGCTGCTTCCTAGGACAATATCCTTAACAGCGGCCTTCGGATAAGTGGAATTTTAAATGATTGGATGAAAATCCCATGTAGCCCTCTAACCCGGAATGGATCTCAGTGGGCAGTTGCAAACCGCCATCCGACGTAGTATGCAAAACCATGCGAAATATTATTCGAGAGCATCTACACTACTCCATTGTCGGGAACAGACTTGTTGGTCCTGCGAAAATGGCTGCTGTAAATAAAGATCACGCCGAACGGCCTTCTTTACTCGGGCAGAAATGATGTTTAGCAGGTTAGAATGTAAGAGGTCGAGTCTGCCTTTTGTATCCGTAGCAAGGCTTCCAGTACAGTTAACCACTTAGCACTAATTGAGGAACTTCATGAATATGATCTATCCAGAAACACCTTAAATTAGATTAGCTGATTTTTACATCCTATGCTATCTCCAACCCAAAATTTGTGGGGAGAGGGGTCATTCGGGGTAGTGTACTTGACTCGCTATTATTTTGCTTTTGTCAATGATGTACCATATTTATTTCAGAATGGTAAGTCCTTCATGTACGCCGATGATCTGAAAGTTGAATATCGATATAAGCCAGCAGATCGAGACATCGTGCCCAAGCTCCAAAAGAGCTATCTACAGGCCTTCGCCAGTGGTGCTGCACATGGCGCCTTCCTCCTTCTTGGCATTAATGCTCTGTCATGGTAGTGGGTGACGACCACCAACCTCAACTAAGTATTGACGATCACGACATAAATGTGCCAGTCGTTATTAAGGACCTGAGTGTATCATACTCCAAGAGTCTTAATCTTTCGGAGCAATGCGTCCTGATAGTCTCCAAAGCACGTAAAACGATCGGGTTAATCCTCCGAAACTTTCAAACTATCGATATTAGACTGCGTCTTTATGACATGTACGCCAGACCTGGCCTAGAATACTGCTGGTTTTTATTCAGCCTCATACGCGCCGCTGAGCGGAAGAAAATGGAATCCGTCCAACATTTTTTACCAAGATCGTTTTTACCTCGGAACACCGGAATTTGTCTTACCAAGAACACTGCCAGCTCGCAGGCCTTGATCCTTTGTGATTTCGGAAATTACAAAAGGGACTATTTTAGTATTTAAGCTTTCGTATAATTGTACCTTTAGCCCGCTCACTACTTTAAAACATCTTGTGCACCCCCGACGTAACATTAACCGTGAGGTCTTTTTATTACTTCCTCTGGCACCCACAGCTAAATATCGTCGGTTCTTTTCTGTGAACAAAATTGCTATTTGGAATAAATTACCCAGGAATGCGAAAATTCTGCAAAATTATCTTTTGTTTAAGAGAACTATTACTCGTTTTTTGCATTCAGAAAAACTCCCACAGATTTTGGGTGCTGAGTCCATCGATCGAATATACCGTAGCGATGGCATTCGTGGTCTCTGATCCCCATGGCCGGTCTCACTAGGGACAATTTCTTCAGCCAACAGCAACAAATGTTCTTCAGTGATTCTCTTTTGTCCAGTTCCAAATTCATGAAAAGAAATGACGACTAAAAATATCCGATGCAGTGCTACCCACCCCTTTCTCGACTGTTGTCATTTCATGGGCGGCAGTTTTATTTCTCCTAAACCTTCCAAACTATACAAAAACACCACGCTCTTTATTTAATTATCAGGAGTTTTTTCACTGCTGGCCGAATTTGGGCTTAATCTTTCCCTGAAAATGCCTGTAAACTGGCATTAGATGCAATTATTACTCTTATTTCCACGTATACATTCGACAGACTTCATCGCCTGAGTTGTTGGTGTGCAGCAGTGTTTCACAAGGGTCTGTGCCATGATTGCTGCTCCTTCCAATCACACCAATGGCCTGTCGGACATACAGTGAGTGACCAATCTCATGAAATGTTGGCCTAAATTCAAAAATACGTTTACCATTAGGAAGGACCAATTAGATGGGGTTGAAGTAGCGATTATCTTGCGGCGTAATCCTACAATATTTCGGACTCGGCAGGATGTCGGCTTTCAAATGCATGTTTTTTCAATCCCCCGTAGAGGTCGTGCTCGACAAAAAATGACTACTTAAGTAACATGCATTTTTCCCATTGATTTTCGATGGCCTTGCAAATTCAAAAACATTTTATAGGAAACGTTAACAAAATATGCGTTTTTTCACTCGGTTGATAGGGAACTACCTCGTCTTCATATTTTATACTCGAAGAAGCAGTATAATTAGGTTTAAAAAAGTTCCCTAATTCCCGAATAATTTGGAGCCTGATCAGCCGTTGCATTAGCGCCTAGTGATTGCAGTCTACAAGCTTCATGCGTTCTGCGTACATTACGTCACATATTTTTCTATGCCTTTAAAAGATTTCATATAAATTCCATAAAATTTTGCAACAGATGCGGACTATGTTGTACATTTCATGAGGAGCAGTAGTAAAAGGGCAGGTATGATGCCTTATGAATAGACATCGCGCGGTCTCAAAAAATCGCACAATTAGAAACTTTTTTGAAACCTAATTATACTGCTTCTTCGAGTATACAATATGAAGATGAGGTAGTTCCCTCTCAAGCCAGTGAAAGAAAGTATATTTTGTTAATGTTTCTTATAAAATATATCTGAATTTGCAAGGCCATCGAAAATCAATGGGAAAAATACATGTTACTTAAATAGTCATTTTTTGCCGAACAGGAACTCTACAGGAGATTGAAAGGATGTGCATTTGATAGCCGACGTACTGCCGAGTCCGAAACATTATAGGATCACGCCGCAAAATAATCCCTATTACAACCCCATCTAAAAATCTTTCCTAATTGACAACACATTTCAGAATTTTGGTCAACATCTCATGAGACCGGCCACTCACTGTAGTTTTTATGAGCTTGTTGCTGTTTAAAGAGAATATTAGCATTTTCGGTTAAGCACGCGGCTATGCTTCTGTCAAGAAAGATCTTGCCCGAATGTCTATACGGACAGGACAGTTGGATCTCACAGTGGAATCTCAGTTCGTCATAATTTGCCCAGAGTTACATTGAGGAATACGTTTACGCAAAGTGTTAACTCAGGAAGGCATCCAGCGACCTGACTTTGCAATCAACACAGAAGTGTCGGCCTCTCATGCTTTTATAGCGTCGAGGCTACACTTTAAATAGCAAGTTTTGGAGCAATTCTTCAATATTCACAGACATTCCCATCATCTCTCCCACCCGTACCTCCGTATATCTCATAATACGCTTGTCTCGACATTTCTCGGATACTACTTATTGGCGTGATCTCCATACGTTATGTGACAAGTAGGTCTTTGGAAGAAGTTCGAAATCAAGCCACTGAGCTTGTTCATTCTGGCCGTAATTCAAGCCTCGGTGGATGACTGAATGCGCAACAACTCACCATGGTAGAAGAGAGGTGGCAGCTCGCACACCCTATGGAAGTGTAAAAGATGGCCTAAAAGAAGACATTGTGGATCACACAATACTTCTCCAGCACAGTCATACGTGGAATCCTCAAATTCATCCCAAAGTACGTAAAAGACGTGAATAAACGAAGTGGTCAAATGGTGAAAAACGTATGTAACTCGAAGGATAGTTTTCTTCAGCGCATTTTGAATTTGGTTTCAAATTTTCAACCACCGTTATTTTTTGCTTCCTTCAGCATAGCAGTCTACCGGACCTTGTTGAAGCTTGGAAACTCGGATACCTGATTCCGCGCGAGCAATACCTTTATCCTCGAAAGCGTTACGCCGTCATTTTAAGAGAATTACATAAGTCTCTATCTGCTTCACCCTGCACTATCAGTTCTCCCGGTTCTTTGAAATCTGAAAATGGCCGAATTATTTTGATCTTTAAATCACACTTTTAGCCGTTTAAAAGTTTTCGCCAAATTTTTGATAAAAATTCCGCAGCACCTCCAGATAGCTAAAGACATCGAACATATTCGTACGTAGAAAAATGCGTTGCGGCGGCGTTCTGGCGCGATTAATATCCTGCAGCGCATACATCTGTCCCTACACTATGCGGTCACGGATGCGGGACAAAAAGTAATAATGGACGAAGTGTAACCAGCCGCCCAACAAACTACAAGCATAAGTGCCTTGTTTCCTGATTACCTGCCCGCTAATCTGGGACGACTTTTACCAACCTTTAAAGATTCCGCATACGAGGACGAACGTTGTGCTGGTTGTTCAAATCGACCGCAGAAATTCATGGATATAGAAAAAGAGATAGAGAACCGAAAGATATTAGTCCGCTCTGCGCTCCGTCTATTAAAGAAAGAAGGGATATCTGGAACCCAGGAAAAGAAGATTTTTAAGTATCGAAAGGGAGGTTCTTACATGTACATGCTAGGCTCAGGGGCAAGGTTGCGTTACTGGAAGTTTCAGCCACCCTAAGACTAACTAACTCAGTTCATGCCTAAATCGCTTAGGAGGGCCGAAACTATTACAAACCGTACGACTTGATCCGTAGAGACAGTCATACAACACAAATTGAGTGCTTCAAATACAACCTCCGAAGTAAACTCAGAGGTTAATGGGCCTGAATCTAAACAGTCGAAAATGTCTACCACCACGAATACACTCCGTGGTCTAAGACACAGAATCTCCCGTGAAACCGTAAAAAATATCCGCTTACTCAGTGAGGGTGGTGCGAGCACACTTATCCAAGAAAGTATCAGAGCAACAGCCATAATGCTAACAATTATTTTGCCTGCTCAATGGTTTTTGGATTAACTTTTATGTCCACATTGATTGTAACAGGTAAGAAGGACAAAATTGCAGGCTTACCTTTCCCTTAACTAAACAGAGCTGAAATATCTTCATAGGCACTACATTGATGTTGCATAAAAAACGCTTGACTTTTTGCTACACTGAAGGTGGCCCACTGAAGCACAATTTTACATACAATTAGAGGCTTCCATCACCGGACTTTCACAGCCTAACAATAATCGCTGACAGGACAATTGAACGTACTTTCCTCCCGCTAACACATATCAATGCCTCGTCGAGATAACTTATTATTAAATGGCCACATGTTTTCGTCAACGATTTATCAGTATCTGAACTTTTTCTCCACGTGTCCTGGTTTTCAAGGATGCTGCAGATGGTCAGCATGTGGGTTTTTTGTCTTTTATACCAAAAAGCTTGTCGTTCTGTCTATTGTGTTTGCTGTTTACAGCAGTTTAAGTGCTCTTCTTTATGCCGTGTCAGTTTGACTGGCGTTATCCACCATTGTAGTTTTCAGCCAAATGCTTCAACAAATTTCTTGAATTCAAATATTTTTACAGATGAGCCTCACACTTATTGCAAACGCATGAAAGGAGGTCTTACAGTAATATGTCAGGCACAGGTCGAACAGCCGAGGCTGCTAGGGAACGTAATTCCTCGAGAAATATCACACGACGCTTAACTCGCCTCCACTGACCGATATCATTACTAACCGCACAACTTCATCAACGGGGAGAGCCCTGAAGTAAGTTCTAACTCTGAGGGAAGTTCCAAGAGGAGAGTTCGAACTCGAAATTTTAGCCGCTATCCCAGTTATGTCAATGGCTTGTTGGAGAAGGCGCAGAAACCTCACACATATCGCGGTGCAAAATCCTACGGTTAGGTGATCGACTAAAATGGTGCTCTGAATTCCCAGATGGTTACACTTCGTCAAAAGGGGGAAAATGTAACGATTGGTAGTGAGACTGGTTTCAGTCAACCATACACACGCATATATGAACATGAGAAAAAAATACGAATTACCACTCATTGTATAATCACGAGGAAGTGTAACTATAATTAGCCTCTATGGATCTTTGGTAGCACTCCCGATAGAAAGGTTGGCGAGGGGCTTGACTACGTTTGAAACCTTTCTGAGTATGCTACCACCTGAATCCTTAACTGAATCTATCGGAGAGGTGAAAGCGTTCTGCACTGGACAATTTTAAATAATGGATAAGCGAGCTTGAACTATGAGACAGTTTAAAATAGTCCTACAGAATAAGGACGATGCAAGGTTCATTCTGAATCAAACGTAAATGTTGAACGAAGGCCAAAGAAAGCCCCGCTGTGCAGGGAAAGAGAGAAATGTATATAATTGAAGATAGAACTCAACAGGAGGCTAAGTCTAACATATAAAGACAGGGAACTCGGGAATGCACCGGCGGTTCAAATCAGAAGACACATTCTGCGGAACAATCTTGCAACACTAACAGTCTAAGCCATTTAAATAGCTTACATGCATACATATATGTATCTTATATGCCCCTTGTACATACTACTCCAACCCTTTTTTATTTTATATGTTCAATAAACTACCATATGCCTATACTTGCTGTCCATTGACTTTGTTCCTGTAGACCTCGGGACATGTTTGAGTTGTCGGCGTTATCACTATAGTTAGAGGGTGGGTAATACTTAGTAAAAGTAAGGGTTATGGGTGCACATCAATCAGAAGTAGAATAGTAGAACCTACTGATTCGAGAGGCTAACTGACATTAAAAAAACTCCAAACGCAACAGGAAGATAAGAGTTAAATCTGTTTTACTACATGTGACTAATTAATCGCGGCTTAAGCCAGGCTTATAAATTTATGAGCATTCGGTCTCAATTAGAAACATGTAGCAGCAGGGATAACGAGAACAATCTTCTTAAAGTCCTTACCTTTCTTCACAAGCTTTTTCGTACAGAGCAGACGCCTAAAACTTAGACGATGTTAGTGCTTTCTACAACCTTTCAAAACTACTTCCTCGGCGAATTTCTCTCACTCCCACATTCACTCTCTGAGGCGCTTCACAACCATCATTTAGGCCAACCCATTGATATTTTTTCGCCTCTTTTGTAAGCATCACTTCTGTGCATTGTGAGGTCCATATTTTCCTCGACTTGATATCACCTAATTTACGATACTATCTTTTTCGAAAAGTGGTTGTAATTACGTTTTTATTATGATTCCAAAGGAAGTCGCTTGCCTTTTTGGAGAAGCTGAAGCATTCTGTGAAATACTGGGCTAAATTTCCGTGCCATACGCTTGCAGAACAATAGTTTTTAGGCTTGTTAACCCCCCAGGCCATCAAACCGCAATAACAAGTAACGCTCTTAAAATAACGGGGTTTGTCGGTCTAGCTTAAGAAACGCATCAATTGTCGTTCATATGACAGCACCAGGCTCTGACTTTCGCAGTCAGAGTGTAGCATTTATTTGGAAAACAGGTTTTTCACTATTTTTCAATGTTTCTACGGGAATCTGTTAGAATCCGGGATGTTGGCAGTTGACTAAACGAGTAGACAGAACTGACGGAGAGTGTTCTAAGCAGCGGCGACATCACGAAAGTTGAACAAGGAAAACCCACGCGACCTTAGCTTTACATCAGTCACCTCTTACCCCAGGATATGTTGAAACTGTTGTTGTTTCTCGGATCTTGGAAATCCCGTACTGATCTAGTTCTTTCCATGACCTGAAATCTGACTTCGGCATGATAGACAAATTGTTCATAATTTTTACTGTCTCACCCTAAACCTGCAGCATGTCGCGGTGTCAAAATTTCGAATTTAAGTTAAGTGTGCCTTCCTATGAACCAGAGGATGAATAACTGACAGACCTAGTCACTGTATCTACAAGATAAACTGTCCACATCTGAGTGATATTTTCGGCCCTCCTAATAGGCTGTTCGCACCAAATGATATCTCTAACGGCACATGTCCCCGTCTGAGGTGCTGGACCTCAATAGGACGGACGGGGCCGCGGTCTAGTCCGTGATACAGGACCCATATTCTTCACAGTTCGGTGGGGCCTCATGAGAATTCTTGGGCCTGATGTCATTATATGGAAATAAGTCAGGCTCAGCAAATCCGCATTTGTCTATTAAGGATCTGTATCCCTTTAAGAATTCTGTCGGACTTATTAAAACCCTTTCTGAAGACTAGCAATATTTTACAGTAAACAGTGTCATGGTGGAATTTCACGTTTAAGTTGAGAGCAGATAAATGCACAGCACACAATACCGAATAATTTCATCTCAGTATTTGCGAAGAACATTTTCACTCTGCAGGCAACGTCAGTCGTCCCCTTATCATCCGTGAGAGATTTGGTGGCAGAGTTTGGAGCTCATGATGACTTGGAAAACCCTTGTTTCCTGAAAATTTCCAGAGATTTCCGTCAATGAAATGTCGATGAGATTTGGCCACTGCGCCTACGTCCCTAGTTTTAATCTGGAGTAAAGTATATTTCCTGAAATCAAACTTGGGAAACCATCTATAAGTCAGTTTGCATAGGCGGTAACAGTTTCCCGAAGGCTCTACAACGTCATCTTCTTTGTTCATTTTCGAAATTTTGATATAATCATAATCTTATCACTTCTTTCTGTAGTGAATATCAGTCAAGGGTATTTATCTATTTTAATCTAAGTACAAACCTCTTTTGGCAAGTCCGGAAGCCCTTGACGTCCGGCCTCCCCTATTCGACTTAATCACGTCCTACTTCTTCAACCAATATCAGAAGCTCATGGTTGGTAGTTGCTACTCGACGCCCCACCCAATCAATAAGAACGCACTTCGAGGCATGGTTCTGGTTCCGCCACTTTTCTTTCTTTAAATTGGCGATACCTCGCCAGTAATCGAAAACCGCGTACCCCCAATCCTGCTGGTAGTCGCAAGTGCGTTTATTCATATTCTACGGATAGCGAATGTTTGTACAAATGGGGTTCAGCTTGGTGGGTGAATTTTTATTCGTCCGAACGAAGTCACATGCGCTCTTGTCCCGTCGAGCTTCTTGGCCCCATAATCTCTCAAAATAACCCCGTCTCAGGATGCCCAGCCATAAAAGATCTGGGTTTAAGTTCTGCAAATGAGCCTGCTCTATCCTCTAATGAAGATCGAAATTCGCAAAGTCTCTGCAGATAAGTGGGTCCAAGATGCATATTTTTTCCTTCCGGAAATAGAATTAAGACATCACTAACTTTTCGCTCCCACATCCCAGAATATTGCTGTCGTTTCTTTGATCTGATGAATGCATTTGACCAAAGTCCAGGGTGTGCAGAGAGTATTTACTCAAAGCCGCTTCTCTCAAGCTGGTTCCGGGTTCGTCCTATACTGAGCGATGTCATTTGGGGAGTATGAAGTTTTCTGGGTTATAAGACTTGAAGTTGCCTTTGCTTCCTGTTCTGCACCAACTCTATCCCTGATGTTCCGGCTACTGATACTCTCACTTAGATAAATAGACCTTACCCAACGCTTGATTCCTTCATGGTGATTCCACCGTCTCTCTACTCTACGTCTAGACATTTGAAATGTTTTGCCTCAAAATTCGCTTTTCTTTAGAATAACCTCTCACCAGAAATATTTCGTTGCTGAAGTTATCAGTGTTCAAGTTGAAATTACCTATGCATCATACCTTGGAAAGCATAAGGTCAGTATTGTCCGGTCCATCCTCGAACACTCCACTTCTGCAATGTGAAAAGAGTCCTCTTCTACTTATAGGGTATATACTACATACTTTATTTATTCAGCTGGAAAACCGCACTTAAATTTGTGCAACACTGTTTTAATTCGATGCTTAATCCACTGATTTGCTGAGTCCTTTCAGCACACCCTACGTAACCAAGGGAAATTTTAGGATGCTTCAACGAATTTTGCTGTGTGTTTAGTTCGAACTTCCTTCGCAGCTTGATGGTCTCCCTTTTACAGATGTTGCGCTTTTGCCTATATCCGCGTAACTGCTCATCGCAGCCCGTTATTTTGCAAAGCCTCCCAATGCAATTTCTTTTTTAGAGAGGCCTGCAAGTCCGAGTTTATCCACTTTGATCGGTTTGTGATTGTCTTTTTTGAAAGGACATTTGAGGTAAACACTCCCTTTCAGAATGAAACTGAAGGTCATCCAGTGGTCATTTGCTTCACCACGGAGTTCTATTTCCCATGATGCCTTTGACACTTCTCTTCCCATGAGCGAATAGTCCCCCTTGCGAAAGTTTCCTTCTCACCTATCAAGCAAAGTTGGTTTGGAAGACAGTACGATGAAAGGTGTTTGCTAAACCCCAGTGATGGCCTATCCTCCAGGTCTACCACAGTTTCCTCCTATTGCGTAAAAATATGGCCAAGGCTGTTCGACTGTTGTCCTTTCCTAATCCACGTCCCAAAGTAACGCGCTGGCGGAGGAGCATGTTCGTTGCCCATTATAGTAATTTGTGATAAGAGTTATCTGACAGTCATTGCGCAGTCCACGTTTGCCAATAAATACCTAGGGCGTTAAAATCCCTAACGATAAAAAAATCTCTAGAGGAAGAAGATGCGATTGCTGTAACAAGAAGTTTATTGGCCTGGCGCTTCGGATTCTCACTCGAACACATCCCCAGAGACAGTTTCAGATAAATGTCGCTGGCTTTGTGCAGTTCAGTTATGTGAGTGAGATCGTGGTCAGAAGTCTAATTAAAAGAACAGTGCGTCTCCAAGGTCGTCAGCGATCTGACCCATTAGTAGATATGGTAATTCTTAACAGGATTACGTACCTCAGCCATAGCGGTTATCTTGCAAGTGACATAAATTATGACTCTTTTTCCTTGGCTTGATCTAACTCTCCCGAATTGTTGATATTTTCCAAGTGATATTTCTGAATCTGCAATATCTGCAGACAGTCACGTTTCAATGAAACCCATAATGTCTGACTTAATTTCATGAACTAAGTTTCGTAATTCATCCATATTACTAACCAGGCTTTGTCATTTGCGGAAACGACCCTCAAAGATCGTTACATCCGGGAGAACCAGCTTTCGTTAGGACAAGTTTCGACCACAGGAAGGACTTATTGGTCTGGATTATTAGGCCATTTTTGAGTTTTAGTCCTTTCTTCTTTCTGCCATTTCTCTCTCAATTATCTCATAAGTTTTCACATTTTCAGTTTTTACAACTGTTCGTGGTCCGACTGAAAAAACGTGCCTTTATGCGAGCTACATTAGATAATTATTTCTTCTAATAGAAGCACTGCCTGGGCTTCGTTTCGTGGAATAACTCCGGCAGAAGCCCAAAAGGCAGCCACAGTGAGAAATCCTCTCTAGGTGGGTCGGGTACAACGGGATGGCGGTTTTGAGGGGAAGAACGGGCGGGGCAAACGGCAAAGGGCACTAAATTGGCAGTTGGAAGCCGAAAAATGTTGAAAATCGAAGGAAAATAAATATTTGTTTTAATGAAGTCAAAAATAGGGGGAGGATGGCGCGCAAATAGGGAAAACCGTAGGCAATGACCAATCAAATGAGGGCTGGCCGGGGACGTGATGTGATTGGCCGCCGGGACGAGTAAACCTGAACCGCCAAGCGGCTAACCAATGGGATCATTGGCGCCGCACTTGAAAGTGGTGTGCATTAGATAGGCACGATGCATACGATGCGTAAAGGGGACGCGGGCGGTCAGCGGTGTACTGCGGTTGGGTAAGAGTATCTGTATAAAGTGCTTATGACAATTGCATCACTTCCCGGCCCCTTACTGACCCCCTCCTCAACCCCTCCCTATTTGTTATATCGGTGATCTCCACGGCATGCACCGTTTAATACGCATAACGTGAACAATGTTTAGGATACCTGGACGTACTCCAACGCCACCGCACCAGCCTACAGCAAGTCGGCAAACTCCCGACCTTGGCGGTGGCTGTTTTACGGGATTTGCAAGTATCCATGGTGAGAACAGCTCGTAGGCCTACGTAACCCTTTTAAGTTTAAATTTATCCGCCGTAACCCAAATTGGGGGACCAGGCGTAGAAGTACAGATAGACGAGACGCTCATAAGTCGCGGCAAATATAACAGGGGACGACCGCGGCGGCAGTTCTGGGTCATATGTGTACGATACACGCAGACGGAAAGCCCTATTTGAGCAGATTAACAACCGCAGCTGGGAGTCC
>CACRXP010000043.1:962597-977833 GCA_902702965.1 Spirometra erinaceieuropaei | reverse complement strand
CAAACGCCAATTGGATAAGCTAACCAACGAGCGCGCAGACGAAGACTGGAAGGTGTGACTGTGTACTTCGTCCACATGCTCTCCATGCCTACCTACAGTGCCTGTGGCTGTTACCGGCCGGTCTAAGAGGGAACTGTCGTTTAGGATAGGCAACCATCGACGAGTGGAGAAACTAACCAACGAAGGCGCAGACGGAAGACTGGAAGGTAAGACTCTGTACTTCGTCCACTTACTCTCCATGCCTACCTACAGTACCTGTGGCCGTTACCGGCCGGTCAATGAGGGAGCAGTCGTTTGAGGAGAGCCAACCACCGGCGATTGGAGAAACTAAACAGCGAACGCGCAGACGGAAGACTGGAAGGTATGACTCTGTACTTCGTCCACTTACTCTCCATGCCTACCTACAGTGCCTGTGGCTGTTACCGGCCGGACGATTGGAGAAGCTAACCAACGAACGCGCAGAAGAAGGACTGGAAGGAACGACTTTATACTTCGTCCACTTACTCTCCATGCTTACCGACAGTGCCTGTGGCCGCTACCGGCCGGTCTAAGAGGGAGCTGTCGATTGACGAGAGCCAACCACCGGCGATTTGAGAAACTAAACAACAAACGCGCAGACGGAAGACTGGAAGATATGACTCTGTACTTCGTCCACTTACTCTCCATGCCTACCTACAGTGCCTGTGGCTGTTACCGACCGGTCAAAGAGGGAGCTGTCGTTTGAGGAGAGCCAACCATCGACGATTGGAGAAGCTAACCAAAGAAGGCGCGGACGGAAGACTGGAAGGTAAGACTCTGCACTTCGTCCACTTACTCTTCATGCTTACCAACAGTGCCTGTGGCTGTTACCGGCCGGACGATTGGAGAAGCTAACCAACGAACGCGCAGAAGAAGGACTGGAAGGAATGACTATACTTCGTCCACTTACTCTCCATGCCTACCTGCAGTGCCTGTGGCTGTTACCGGCCGGTCAAAGAGGGAGCTGTCGTTTGAGGAGAGCCAACCATGGACGATTTGAGAAGCTAACCAAGGAAGGCGCAGACGGAAGACTGGAAGGTATGACTCTGTACTTCGTCCACTTACTCTCCATGCCTACCTACAGTGCCTGTGGCCGTTACCTGCCGGTCAAAGAGGGAGCTGTCGTTTTAGGATAGGCAACCATCGACGAGTGGAGAAACTAACCAACGAAGGCGCAGACGGAAGACTGGAAGTTAAGACTCTGTACTTCGTCCACTTACTCTCCATGCCTACCTACAGTACCTGTGGCCGTTACCGGCCGGTCAAAGAGGGAGCTGTCGATTGAGGAGAGCCAACCATCGACGATTGGAGAAGCTAACCAAAGAAGGCGCGGACGGAAGACTGGAAGGTAAGACTCTGCACTTCGTCCACTTACTCTTCATGCCTACCAACAGTGCCTGTGGCTGTTACCGGCCGGACGATTGGAGAAGCTAACCAACGAACGCGCAGAAGAAGGACTGGAAGGAATGACTATACTTCGTCCACTTACTCTCCATGCCTACCTGCAGTGCCTGTGGCTGTTACCGGCCGGTCAAAGAGGGAGCTGTCGTTTGAGGAGAGCCAACCATGGACGATTTGAGAAGCTAACCAAGGAAGGCGCGGACGGAAGACTGGAAGATATGACTCTGTACTTCGTCCACTTACTCTCCATGCTTACCTACAGTGCCTGTGGCTCTTACCCGCCGGTCAAAGAGGGAGCTGTCGTTTGAGGAGAGCCAACCATGGACGATTGGAGAAGCTAACCAACGAAGGCGCAGACGGAAGACTGGAAGGTATGACTCTGTACTTCGTCCACTTACTCTCCATGCCTTCCTACAGTGCCTGTGGCCGTTACCTGCCGGTCAAAGAGGGAGCTGTCGTTTTAGGATAGGCAACCATCGACGAGTGGAGAAACTAACCAACGAAGGCGCAGACGGAAGACTGGAAGGTAAGACTCTGTACTTCGTCCACTTACTCTCCATGCCTACCTACAGTACCTGTGGCCGTTACCGGCCGGTCAAAGAGGGAGCTGTCGATTGAGGAGAGCCAACCATCGACGATTGGAGAAGCTAACCAACGAAGGCGCGGACGGAAGACTGGAAGGTAAGACTCTGCACTTCGTCCACTTACTCTCCATGCCTACCAACAGTGCCTGTGGCTGTTACCGGCCGGACTATTGGAGAAGCTAACCAACGAACGGGCAGAAGACGGACTGGAAGGAATGACTGTATACTTCGTCCATTTACTCTCTATGCCTACCTACAGTGCCTGTGGCCGTTACCGGCCGGTCAAAGAGGGAGCTGTCGTTTTAGGAGAGGCAACCATCGGCGATTGGAGAAACTAACCATCGAAGGCGCAGACGGAAGACTGGAAGGTAAGACTCTGTACTTAGTCCAATTACTCTCCATGCCTACCTACAGTGCCTGTAGCCGTTACTGGCCGGTCGTAGAAGGAGCTGTCGATTGTGCAAAGCCAACCATGGACGATTTGAGAAGCCAACCAAGGAAGGCGCGGACGGAAGACTGGAAGATATGACTCTGTACTTCCTACACGTACCCTCCATGCCTAACTGCAGTGCCTGTGGCCGTTACTGGCCGGTCATAGAAGGAGCTGTCGATTGTGGAAAGCCAACCATGGACGATTGGAGGAGCCAAGCATGGAAGGCGCGGAGGGAAGACTGGAAGGTATGACTGTGTACTTCGGTCACTTACTCTCCTTGCCTAGCTGTAGTGCCGGTAGCCGTTACTGGCCGGTCATAGAAGGAACTGTCGATTGTGGAGAGCCAACCATGGACGACTGGGAAAGCCAACCATGAAAGGCACGGACGGAAGACTGGAAGGTGTGACTGTGTACTTCGTCCACTTACTCTCCATGCCTAGCTGTAGTGCCGGTAGCCGTTACTGGCCGGTCATAGAGGGGAGCTGACGATTGTGGAGAGCCAACCATGGACGATTGGGGAAGCCAACCAATGAAGGTGATGACAGAAGACTGGAAGGTATGACTGTGTACTTCGTCCACTTACTCTCCATGCCTAGCTGTAGTGCCGGTGACCGTTACCGGCCGGTCAAAGAGGAAGCTGTCGATTGTGGAGAACCAACCATGGACGAATGATGAAGGCAACGAACGAAGACCCAGATGGAATACGTAAAGGGAATACTACATACCTCGTTTATTTACTGTCCATGCCTACCTACAGTAAAGGTACCATTGTCTTCTGGTGATGAGGGATTCTCTTCCGAAGATTCATGGGCAGGTGGACAAGGAGTTACCGCATGGAACTGGAAGCGTGTAATCGCGTACCCTTTTTATTGTAAACCAAACTGTTGTATATTACTGTTGTGGCAAACCGGCGGCCCAAGGCAGTCGGGGACGATTTCCCCTACCTCGCCATTCCCCCTACCTGGCCTGTGTATTGTACCTTTTAATAATTCAGAGTAAATATTTCATATGTCCATGTAGTTGTTAGTGATTACGGTACTGCGAAGCCTCCGGAATGAGGTAAGGTGTGGTAAGCAGTTGAATAACTGTCATCCAAAGGGCTGCGTTAGCTGATAGGTGCCTATGGATCACTAATGGGGGAATTGAACGGACGTTGTCTGTTGGATGGGTGGCTGTCTCTAGCAGTGGTAACGTAGCCATCATATAACGGTAAGGATTGCGACTAATCGACCAACCTTGGAGGCTTGGTACGTAAACATATTCACGTACGTAGAATAATGCAATGACGTCCACTAAGCCTCGTCGATAAACCCTTGTAGGTCAGGAAGGAAGTGATTACGGAAGGCCTTTAGGGCGGGAACTGGGAGATACGTAGAGACTGTCTGAGGCCGCTGCCGGCCACGGTAGACGATAAGTAGGAATAGCTGTAGCTGGTAACGAGCGACATGACCCACCCGCAGGGAAGGGCATATCAGGTCAACTAACAAAGCCGGTTGGGAGGGAGAGTAGACTGTGAAGCAGGCGGAAATGGAAACAGCCGATGAAGGAATTGTCGATTGCGGTAAGTTTGCGTAAAAGGGAGCGGTACTGCGGGTAATGATATCGGCACGGCGTAGATTACAGGCCTTCGGAAGGGGGGAAGGGGAAAGGCGTGGGCTAGGCGGTAGAGGTGTATGTAAATACGGCAGTGGTCTAAGAGCCGAATGCCTGTGGTAGCAGCTACCCCAAAGTGACAGACGTATGTTTGGACGGCGTAGGCTGTAAGCCTTTTAGTTTCGGGGGAGAGGGGTGGGTGTTGCAGAATATGCGGAGAGAAGGCCTGCAGGGTCAGGTGTACGCCCGGAAGTTGAAGGCGGGCTGGAAACGTTAGTGGACAGCTGGCGTAAGTGGTAGTCCTACTGACGAAATGGGAATGCTGGCAACTCAGTTAGGTGGACTCCGGAATGCGTAGGAGGAGAGGCAAGTGGACCATGATTGGAAACCGAGAGATGATGACGGGAAACACTACGTAAACCGAGAAACCGTCAAACGGGCAGTTAACAGCGCAACTGCAACGCATGGGGAACTGCCCAGAGGTGGTTTGGAGTAAGAGAAGTTTGTGTGCGTAAATGCATAGAAGTTGCATTGTATGTTGGACATAAATTTTAGGCAATAGGGAATGGGAACTCCACGTAAACCCTACGGAGTCGGGTTGCTAGGTGTGTTTGAATGTTTCCTTCTAGCCATGGAGGCCACAGGTCTTCCATTACGGCTACCTTACGTACTATTGTTTGTTCAGTAGGTGTGCTTGTGGTATTTTTTTTTGCCGCGGCGACAAAAAAAAATACCACAAGCACACCTACTGAACAAACAATAGTACGTAAGGTAGCCGTAATGGAAGACCTGTGGCCGCTTATTTGGCACCGGTCATAACTCCTAGAGGCCTTGGGGATTCTCTCCAGTTACAGCCTAGGTCTGCATTGTCTAGTCGGAATGCCCCCTTACGATGGGAATTTCCTCATCCCTCAGGACAGCACCGGCGTAATCATGAATATTTAGGTTGTGTGTCAACTGTTCCTTCGGAATGCATGACGTTGCCTCCTTGAACCCCTTATTAGGATATTCCTCTTACGATTTATGGACGATCTCTTTATTGCACCACCTGCGCTAGGACGATATTTCGGCACTGTGGCGCCTATAACGCGTGATGGCACACCGACATCAGAATGATTTTCATTTGACTTTTTGGCCATGAGACCTAAATTTGCGCATGAGCTACTGATGTCGGCCTGGAAACTTTTGTAGGCATTGTCCTGCTGCAATGTACGGGACACAGGGTAAGCGCGTCCCCTCAAATGGACAGACTGCTTAGGACACTTCCTGCCATATTCGGCCTTGTTAAGAATTGGGCTGGCAGCGCCCCCTTCCAGAATTAATGGAGGGCCCCTCTGGTATTTCCAGGTCAATTCTACTTTTTCTATCTTCCGTGTACATTGGCTCAGTAGGTCTACTTACCGTAGCAGGTAAGGAAGCTCAAATTATTTTTGTTGCAATAACGTGGACGGCATCCTTCGTCTGCAGAAAATATTTGTCTGCAGTTTCCCATAAATTTATAACTCGTTTCCTTTTCCTGCTTGGCTTTGTGTTTTCTCCGTCTGGGTCTTCCTTTAGAAGATATCCATTGCTTGTCAGTTTGAAGGTTAACTGCATTCCATCAAATTCAAGGGAAAGGCGAAAAAGAGCACTAAAATCAGGAGCGGGTCCGTCTACATAACCAAGAAAAGCACTATTCTTAGTTTCCAGAGCCGAACACTGTTTTTAAGAAAACTTATATTCGCGTGGCGTAAAAGGAAGAACAAATTCCGTTCTGAAGCATGGGGCATGAAAAGAGGGACTACTGGAATAATGC
This sequence comes from Spirometra erinaceieuropaei, assembly GCA_902702965.1. Lineage (NCBI taxonomy): Eukaryota > Metazoa > Platyhelminthes > Cestoda > Diphyllobothriidea > Diphyllobothriidae > Spirometra > Spirometra erinaceieuropaei. Next base: position 972,009 of record CACRXP010000043.1, on the reverse strand, counting down.
AAGGAACCAGACTGCGTTCCTATAAAGAGGCTTCTGTTGAAATCTACGCAAAGCTGGTTGAACATTATATTCTTCCTCTAAATTTCAGGCAACTTCACGGCTATCTCATTGGCACCTACCGGATTGTTGAAGGTTGTGAGCAAGCCTCAGATTTCGATGACTTTTGCGACATCACTGTACCGGGCCATCTGCCTGGTCATTCCTTAAAACTGCAGAGGAAGTTGGCCCATATGCATGTCTCACGGAATTCCTTGTGGAAGTGCGTCGTGGAAGTTTGCAGTTGATTTCCTTTTGCGACAGTGGTACCAGGCACTGTTGTATCATTTTAATATAAGCAACGTAATAAGTTACCCATCGAACCCCTTTACATAAAACTAAAACTGCACTAGTGGCCGCAGTTTGAGCTCGGCTCACATTTGCAAATGATCTCACACGTCCCAAGATTTTTGTAGCGAAAATTGGCGCCATTACGTTTCGGATTTTACTGGGAAGCTTAAGGAAAAAATCCCTAATCTCCAGAAAAAGTGACCTAAGACTGTTCTTATTCTAGTGTTGCGGGAAACATGCCGTTTGATCTTAGTGCTCCTAAACAATGTCACTCGTTTTAGCTTTTTTCGATAAGAAAAACCCGAAGGCTTCGTTTAACTATGTTGTTGTGTTCATAAAGAAACCGAATATTTACATGATTCGTGTGAAAATTGGGATCTATATTAGCATTTTCGTTTTCCACCATGTTTTATGCTATTTTCAAATGCCTTTAAAATAAGTATATATTTAAATAGCCCTTACTTTTCGGTAATTGATACAACGAATCAATTTACTCACGGAATATCTTCTTTCAAATGTGGTAGTTAAAACTTCTGGCTTAGATCAACTGAAGCAGACTCATTATCAAACCTGTTTTTATCATATGAGGTCAAAATGTTGCACTACGGCGTGAAACGTTTCGGATTGATCTTCCCAGCGGTGACACAGGTTTTTTCTAATTTTCCGTTGCAGAAACCTCGCCGGTGTGCTCATATTGCGGCCTTTGGAGGGCGGTTTCATCACTTTTGGAAATCATCTACCAATATGCGTACTATTAGTGCGTCAAAGCAGGAAACAAGAACGAATCTAATATTTTCTTTTTGACGTTCCACTCCCCGACACACATGATTTTGTTGATGGATACCCGCGCCATGTTGCTTTCCGAGGCCTGTTTCAGACACAAGGCCTTTTCTTCTCAATGAACTGAGTATCGTTCTCGCAGTCGTATTTGATACAGCTTCGCAGTCGGCGAAGTTTAACTCGACTGCGGGAGTGTGACTGGGGTTCTATGCGATATCCAGTATCGTAACAGTCTATTCCGGCCAAAAGGCCAACCACCATGACTTAGCAGATGCGGTCTTAGACACTTAAATTATTATTTACAATAAGTAGTAACACTATCAATATAAAGTGTAGTTCCGTTCACTCTATACTAAGGTTGTTCTTAGGTAAGCATTTATAACGCAACCATTCTCTGAATTTTCGTCATTTAACTGCGGTTCAGTTGCCAACATGTAAGTATGTGTATTGCTAGTTCCGCCATATAGTGTCTTGGCCGGACATTTTACTATTTACGCGCGCTAAACGCTGATGCATTCGTTTTGATGTGGTTCCATTATCTTCTTTCTGTTTTCCTCCCATCGCCCTCTCCTACTTTGATAGACCCTTATCAAGAATGTTTCGTCTTGTTCGAGCACTTTCGCACTCATATATTTTATGGATTTAAGTTAATGTAGTGGGAAAAGAAGCAGAGTTAGTGTAACAGCATATTTCCATCGGGGCCGTTGAATCCTTTTGCGACCCCGCCAACTACCAATGGACAAGCGGAATTTTAAGCGCGCCATCTAGTTTGGTCTTTGTGTCTGGAAAGCATGGGTTTGGCCAGCGATGTCTTGTCGCTGTTGTCCCTTAACAGAGAACGTATACGCAATGTTTGCATTCTGGCTCATGTTGATCATGGTAGGGTTATTGACGTCATGACCATGTGTTCGGATATTTACTGTTTTAACGTCTTGTTTTCTTCTTGTCTAAGCCTTTTTTGCACCTCCTTATCTTTGTTTGGACGAGTACACGCAAATACATTTTATGATTGTTGCAGGATCGCGGCCTGTGTTCTTCGAGTCAAGATTGTACACTTTTCGTCTGACGGGGTTGCCCATGTCACTGCATGACATCTGGAAGATGCCAGCTTCTTTTGACATTTTTATCAGAAATTTGTCTGTTTACCTGGATAGACGCCTGCCAACTAACCCAATTTATTTGCTTGTGGATTGGCTCAGTTAAATCTCAACGGAACTACAGTGCTTGTTGGTCTGTACGTAGACTACCCAGCTAGCCCATGTGCGTCGGATTATTTGCATAGTCAAAGAATTATGGGGGTCACGGTCTGTGTTAGACCGCCAAATCCTTTTGGAATCCAAAACTCGACTAATACCACGGCGTCATCAACCACTTACGCATCCAGCTCATGGATCATGCTGCGTTAAGGCTCGAGGCGCCGAAGAATTCGTCTGCTAACCCAGTTATGACAGTTCTGTTGGACGTCACGTTTCAACCTGAGTGTTTAAGCAAAAGCATCGTATGCGCGGGGAACCCGTACCATCAGTGATCGCGCGTTTCTGTCATAACGCTATTGTCATCGCCACGGTCGTCTCGGTATGCACCCCAGCATTGGATGCCGATGTGCAGAAACGGGTTCCCAAGACACTTTAGGCGGTAGTCAAACTTGTTTCACCTTGCACCTTTTTATTCTTTGGTGGGGACTAAAAGACCAGGCATATACGGAGCGAGTTCTTGTCCACTGCTTAGCGATGGACTACTGCGTGAATGAAAGCAAGACGGTCAATGTCGGTGGGTCGAACCGTTTGATTTTTTTCGACAGTGTAGAATTCTAGCTACCCACTGCGCTTATGATAGTCACAGTAGAAATCCAATTCCTGTATACAGGTCCCAAGTGCTGAGCCAGCCCACGCCCAGACTCCAACACAATCCGTGGTCCCGACACCGGAAGCTAGAATGATCGACCCTCCTGTCGTGTGGATTTAGCTGTCCCTGACCAGTTTTCATGGAGGCGCGATACGTGATGAAGGGATGTGTCGGCCATCCGAAGGGCAGACTTCCATCAAACTGTCGTCATCCACTTTGTTGAACAGACACTCCCAACAGCCTTCAGTTTAGACCAGCTGAGCCTAGCTAAAACGCTCATCAAAATACTACACGCAGCAGACGCCGAGGCAAGGATTACAACTCTGGAGAGGTGGGCCGGCCGACAGTGCAAGGGCTGCTTGCCTTTACGGCCATTCTGGCATAGGGACCTTATGTACTGAACCACTTTGCTTTGCACGACACGACAGCAACAAATTTCAGATTAAAATCTCGGGTTCCGGATCGAGCCTTGACTAAATGGGGTAGCACAGGACTGTAACAGATTTCGAATACAAGCCAGTCTCATGCACTATCCGTTTCAACAATCAGAGACAACCAGGGTGCTCTGCTGGCGTCAATACCAGGCAAGACACTAGTGGCCGGCGTACTTTGTTCGGCATCTAAACTTGGCAGGCGCGAATCTTTCAACTTGAGCATGTTCGAAAACATCCCACGCCCGATTGAGACTGCGACTGTAACCCATCATTTATGGTGGAGACTTGATGTACCAGCAAAACTGAGGAGTAACCTCTCACCTCACTAGGACGGTATTCCAGCGCAAATCAATAAGTCATATTAAATGATATTATCTAAGCAGTTACGCGACCGTCTGACGTCATTCCTATCTTTAAGAAAGACGACATTGCGGTTTTAGAACTGCCGCAACACAAGTCGCCTTGGCATTTTCTTCATAGTCGTCGTCTTCGTCGTCGCCGCCGCCGTCATCATTATCACAACCATCAACCACTTCCATTTGCGCCGCGAGTTGTGGAAAAGAATAAGCGAGGCCTTAGGTTGGGTCAAAAATATATCAGCTAGTTCCCCACTTCGTCAAACCCTCGGGCATAGTCGCTGTCGCCCATAAATCACTGTCTCCTGTTTTTCGGACTTTGCCTCTGCTTTCGTCTGTCCAGTGCGTTTCTTTGCAATTAATCATGCTGCCTGGCGACGTACTGTGGCGGTCAAGGATGTAATATTAACCTAAACCACAAACTTCAAGTTCGCTCTGTCTAATGCCAGAAGTCAAGGAGTTGTGACAATCAGTCTATTCTGTACACAGGACAAGTTACAGTAAGTTGGCTTTTTGTTTGTGTGTCAGAACAAAGCATCCGTTTGGAAGAGCGTATGTTATGGTGTGCTGTTTACGCGGATGTCAAGCTGAGTGTTGGACATGTGATTGGTTGGTTGAGGGGCGGAGTCGGCGGCTGCGTGATCACAAGAGCTCACGGGAAGCAAGCTAAATCGTCTGACGCGCATTCCGTCAGGCTATAAACGCTCCATGTCTCTAATGTTTGCACCAGAGGGTATTATACCTGGTCAGTAAATACTGTTTATCAGCACTTGTGAATTTCTATTGGCAGACAGTCATCACCAGGCGCTTTGTCGTTAAATTTGGACACCATTTCAAAAACCTCCCTCCGGTGGATGGCAGACTGCAGTCGCCGTCGTAATCGGACATGAGGCATTTTTTAATGGACACAAACTAAATATTTAACAACTAGACGGCATTCCTTTCAGCCGGGTATCTTGTTCGACATTGCTATTATCAGCACACTGTGATTATCTTCGGTCGTTTAGTCAGACTATCCGAGGACTGCCTCATTTGCAACATCCGACACAGCCTCATTGTATCTTCAGTAGCTAAAACACTTTGGAGATCTGGGACACTTTTGCTTCAGAGTTCTTCGCTGTGTTGCCGAATAAAATGTGTGGTCGTACTGCGCAGGTCCCTGATGTTCGAATCTACACGCAGTCAAGTGACCCTCACGCTATCAAGTAGTCGGACCCCTCCATCTGGAGTCTTACCATTACGGAGGTACTCCGCTTAATTTCAAACCAGTTGCCTTCTACTGGTGAGGCCGAAAACGCGATTTTCATCCACGCCAGTGCAGCGGAACGGTTGCAGGGAGCCAGGCGAAGTCTTGTAGCTGTAGCAAGATGTTTGGGGCGGTTAACATTGGGCCTCACCATCGATCATATCTTTCCTACTGCACGTGGTCCATGTCACAAATCAGCCCTCTAATTCTCGGAATAAGCATGAATGTCAGTCTTAATCTTAGTTGCATTCAAAGATGCCGACTACCTAACATTAAAGGTGCCGAGTAAACTATATAACAACCAACCAATTATCATTTATGGCTGGTGAACAAATTCGAGTTTTCGTTGACAGGATTTGTTAGTTTTAAGCTTTTTCCCCTGAAAATCTCCCATCATTAGTGTTTTTATTTATAATTCGACGCCTGCGACCTAGTTGCTTTTACTACCTTTTGAGCTCATTTAGTTGACAAATGTGTCTAACTTGGTTCCGATAGTCTTCAGTGTTCAGGAAAGCAAACTGGACCGCCATTGCTGAGGGTCAAATTGACGATCATAGGACATGGGCCGCACAGGTTCGTGTTGCTGTTGACTTAGAAGTTGGCCAAACTGGCACCGATGCTAACCTATACAACTGCAACACTTAGTACTACCCGTTACCCCCGCTATATTAGCTTCTCATATTGATGCACTCGTCTTCATCCACTCTTATTCGTAACTACTGGTTAATTTTTTCTTGTGCTGCAGGCAAAACTTCCCTAGCAGATGCTCTCCTGGCGACCAATGGCATAATATCTTTTCGTCAAGCCGGAAAACTGCGATATATGGACAGTACTGAGTCAGAGCAAGAACGTGGCATCACCATGAAGTCAAGCACAGCATCCTTATTTTACAATCCCGAGATGAAACTTGGACGTGGTCTGGTGGCGGCGGATGCTGCGGCCCAACCGAAGTCTCATCTTATCAATTTAGTTGATTCACCGGGGCACGTGGACTTTGCTTCCGACGTCTCAACAGCTGTGCGACTCTGTGATGGTGCCGTTATCGTTGTGGATGTGGTGGAAGGTGTTTGTCCCCAGGTGGGCTCTCGTCATGTTAGTGCTGCCTTCCCGTCCCCCAGAGAGTGGCTAAAAATTCTGTTTTCCGCATTCAGACTAGGGCCGTGCTGCGTCAAGCCTGGAATGAGCGTCTTGCTCTTGTTCTTTTGCTGAATAAGATTGACCGACTTTTCCTGGAACTTCGACTCTCGCCACTCGAGGTTTATGACCGTCTCCTACGAGTTTTGGAACAAGTAAATTCTGTGCTGGCAGAGATGTTCACAGCCGATGTTTTGCAGGGAAACTATGAACAGTCAGATGCAAAGAGAGAGGTAATTATTTTGTCAGGCTCCTCGTATATTATTGATTCTTTTCGTTTTTATGCTCGGTATGATTTGTAACTTTTTTAAGTCACTGTGGCGGTTCAGGTTGATTGTTAGAGCCGGCATAACCTGCTGATGGGCTTAGCGATTCGGCCTGCTTGCCTAAGCTCATGCAACCGTATCGTCTAGTTATAGCATAGAAGTTGCTTCTCGACGAACCCCTTTTTTGTTGTCTAAAAGCAGATGTATATTTACGTCAACAGTTATTTATGGTTTTATTCCATCCTTACCTCATAAGTGGCGGCTATGCAGATGGTATGAAATACTTCGTCTCTTGACATGGGTGCCAAGAAATATGCCGCTCAAAGCAGGTTTGCCTGTACTTCTCTTACATCAGATTTGATTTTTCTGTTTGGACCATACAGGAATCGATTGTAAAACCACTAAAAGGACTGCAAAGCAAATATCGTTAGTTAAAACTCCAAATTTGAGTGGGGGGGGATAAGACTGTAATTGAATTGACCAAATCAGAGGACATGCCGCATACCATCGACGTGAGGAAAGTCCTTCGATATATGGGGAAAATCGCAAATCTACCAGGAAGTGTGGTTCCTCGTCTGTATTCACACTATGATGCATGGACCGATGAACGACTGGGCCCAGCTGCTGCCTGCGACGGTGCGAGACACATCATGAAATACCACCCTTAAAATGGTCATATCAGTTTTGCATAAAAAGTTATCTAAAGTTTAGGGTATGCGACCTTTTGCTTGAATCGACTAAAAATTAATTCTAACTATCTCTACGACGGAAACCGAGCTGCTGTGATGCGTTATGTACGCACATCAGCCCCTTGAATATGGATGGTTATTTATGTTGCGAACATTACGGTCGTAGACCTTTGTTAAAGTAGGTTACTTCTGCTTCTTTTTAAGCCAATGCTGACTTATCCCGAGATAAATGGCTTTGAAGTTATTTGGGTGTCTTTTTGGCCCCTTCGTTTTGCTTAAGACGCATGATTTTTGTTTACTGATAACTTCGTGAAAGTACAGTTCGCAACTTGTCTGGGGAAAGTCACGAGCTTCGCACAAACCACCCACCCCGCGTCCGGAAAATTATACTGTGTTAAAAGCGACAACTGTTCTCCAAAAGAAGGCATACTTTGGTTTATAGGTTATTATTTATTAGCTAACAAACAATTTATTTTATCCTAGGTCACCAGATCGGTAAGCGACTATGGCAGGCCAATTATTTAAGGGCTAATATAATTCTCAGCAGGGGAAGAAAATATTATGCAACGAGAAAATAATGAACAACAATAACAAGTACAACGTGATAGTACTACGTTGATTGTCTCTTTACGCGTAAGACGACTGTAATTTGGGCAGGCATAGAAACTGGTTTATAAAATGTGATTAAACTCGCGTCGTCCGGCGGGGCCTCGTAGCTCAGGTGGTTAGAGCGTTGGCTGTATTAAAGCCCTCCCCTTACTGCGTGGGTTCGAATCCCATCGAGGCGCCAAGTTTTTCACAGTTGGGCCAATATGAATAAAATTATTAAGTAAAAAGTGGAACTTTTCCCGCATTGGACAGTTTTCTTGCTTTGTACTACTTTGTTATGAGTGCAAAGAGATTTTCGATTGGATCTAGTAGGAATAAGAATGCTTTACAGGCCGCAGACGAGAGGGCTGGCTGTGGTCTAAAAAATTAGATTGTAGTCGTAAGCTAGATCAAAATTATACGTCCTTTGAGCGGTCAGCAGGAGTGCCATCTCACCCAATTACGGTATCCGTCCGACGTCGGTGAATATCATTGCAATCGATGGAATTCTTTGCGACGTCACTGAAAACCTTGCTATTGATGGCCTCTCTTGTCGACCGCGAGGTTGGTCGCTCTCCGAATTTGATGGCCATCTAAATCATCAGACTTCGACAGTTATTGAAAGCCGCTGTCGGCACAATGTGTTCTCGGGGAAGTCCTTCCCACATATGACCACCTGGGTACACTTCGGAGGCTTGTATAAAAATAAGGCTCCATCACAAAAGAATATATTTCTCCAGAATGAAAATCCACGATCAATATACTCTTGAGAAAATAAAAAACGTTCTGTAGTTAGTTTCCTGCGAACTGTCGGCGTTTTGCTGATGGAGGCCGAATTCCTCCGTCCTTTTTATAACTGCACAGAGAGAACATTGGCAAATGTTCCCTGTTAATGTCTTAAGGAGCACATAATCGTACTTATTTAGTGTTCAACGAATCAAATCGCCGCCCTGCTTACTTGTGGTTGTGTCAATATACCCTGCTTACTTCTATGCACTGTTCTGGCTAGTATTGCAAACAGTAGCCAACGATTCTCAGGACAGCCCCTCGGCCGATAATTTCCATATGCGTTCAAAATCGACGTCCGACAGGAACTGGTTTGACATCTTTATCACATGGCCTGACACAGGAAAGTGGCAGCATGTCGCGAGTACTCAATATGCATATTTGTTTACGCCTTATAATTCTCGATGTGGTAAAGCACTGTCAAACAATTTACTAACGGCGTTTTGTGTCAGAAACGCCACAGATGTGCAAACAGGATTTTTGAAGATGAATCCACCCGTTGTTCCTTAAGAGCAATGCGATTCCTCATGCCTGCCTCCACGTGATTTTCCATGACGCGAAATCTGATTTTCTGGCTCCAGAGAGGACTTATTTGAAGCACAACGCGCACAAACAAGGGGTTTTGAGCTGTGACATTAAATAACGTAAACAATTACCTGGATATTATGAAACGTCCAATTTCGCCTGAACCAGGCCTGTCTTCCTTAAAACGGGCCTAGTGAAGAACTTTTCGCGTCTCAGATCTATTCGGAAAGCAAAAATAGCAAAAAAGCAAAAATATTCTCCATTTCACGCACTCCAGGCCACAAAAGGCGTAACGTTTGGCGGGGCGATTTCAATCAGATGAGGGCAGACTTATCCGGTCTTGACTGGGGCTCTTTGTTTACGGGAAGTGCCAACGATGACTGGGAGCTGTTCAAGAATGTCCTTCTGCAACTCATCAACAACCACTGCCCACTGA
>CACRXP010000043.1:932551-962540 GCA_902702965.1 Spirometra erinaceieuropaei | reverse complement strand
CATTTTGTCCCACCATTATGGGCGTGTTCGAACTATTTCAGCCCAGAACATCTATCTGTACACCACACATTTTTACGTTGTAAATAGGGTACTCAAAGGCTTACGCCTATTTCCCTCAATAAACTGAACTGAACTGAACTGAGCAACAAACGTATGTCGTACTACCCAATCAGGTCTCGATCATGACATTTCATGAGTTAGGTCATCTATTGCATGTTCATTTTTGCACAGAACATCTTCAAAACTGATAGATTGATTTTAACCGTCCTCATGGTTGTCTGGCGATTGTCACAATAATACGGAACAGAAATGGTTTCCTGAAATGCTAACCGTCCATGACTTTATCCGTACGTTATTCAGCCATCCACGTTTAACCCACTCTTATTTTTCCCTCAAAAGGTATCCGCGACTAGTTTTTGATTTGGCCGACCTGCATACATATATTTTATGGTCTTAGCACGGAGCTTGAATTTCTGAATGAAAATATGTTATCTACAAAATAATTATCTTTTGGCCTTTCCCCTTTTCCAGTAGATGAGCATTGGAATACGTAAGCCATATAAAAACTAATTATGAGGTAGATAAATTCCGGGACACTTGAAACTTGGAAGACCATATGACTATTATGTTGCCTTCCTTTTATAAGACAACCAAATCTGATGACCAAGGCTCGACCTCTGGAGGTACATTCACCTGGAGCACAGGGTTGGAGAGGACTGATGACTCACACGTCTACTTCTCTCCTGATCGTGCCAACGTGATATTTGCCTCGGCAATTGATAGTTGGGGTTTCCGGATCTCCGATTTTCTTGACTTCTGGTCTACGCGTCTTCAGATTCCCAAGAAAGGCCTCTCGAAAGTGCTCTGGGGCGATTACTATCTGATATCCTCCACAGACGGTGCTCCGCCAAAGGTCAAGGGACACGCAAGGGCGAAAGGAAAAAAGCCTGTCTTTGTGCAGCTCATCATTGACCAGTTGTTTGCTGTCTACAAGGTTATTTTGGACTTACCGTCTGTTTTTCTTCTTGCGTCTCTTGCCCACATCCTATCAAAATTTGGAGACAATTTATCCATTTATCTTCCTTTAAGCTCCTTTACCTGGCTTGAATATGGATGTTCTTTTGTAGAATGAGCTAGAGCGCTTTTACGTCGGACTGAAAGGGGCAACGGACATACCCGAGTAAAGACCTTGTCCTTGACAGTTAAGCAAGAGACACTGAGGTGTCTGGCGAAGCACAAGGTTCATGCCCATATCTAGTAGGCCTGATAAGCTAGCCTTTGATGATCGAACGTTGAGATAGCTCTGTGAGGCGCCAGACGTCAAAAGGAATGACCCAGTGAACGGTGTTACTGCCATCGCCACCCTCAGTCTATTTAGGTTAGGAGCTTTGTTATTTACACGCACAAGTACTCTTCCTCCTCTGTTACAGACTCTGATTCTAGACGAGAATCTGGAGAAAGCTCCTCAGATTGCCGACAAACTGGGTATTCAGCTAGAACCTCGTCTGTTGCGAAGTACGGATGGCCGGCTGGTTTTGCGTTCAATCCTCAGCACTTGGCTGCCCCTCGGCCCCTCCATCTTCCAGACTGTGATTGACATGTGTCCCAGTCCTGTCAAGGCAATCTCACGGTCACGTGCAATGTACATGTTTTTCGGTGAGTCCGCAAACAGCCTCGTTGATGCACCCGCCCTCCCGTCAAACCTGTCAGACGAGTCTCCCAAAGAGGCGTCTGGGGACGAGGACCTGGCTATCTCCCCAGCCATCGATGGTAAGTCATACTGTTACCACCGCGACTTAATTACAACTCTAAGGGGTCCCTACGCCCTGCTTCGCACACTGACCCCCTTTATTTCTAGTTAAGACCTAGTCTGTTACACCATCAGTGCCAGCGCCGCCACCCAAAATAGCGCCCAACTCCTGTGATGAACTACATACTTTGATCATAAACAGAGACAGGAAGTGCCCACAATCTAAGGCTACCTTGTTCACTTATTTTTCTGGTCTATTCGTATTCATCAGGTAGCTATACCTCAGCGCCGGACCTGGGAGACATGAGATCTGGGTCCTTGTCCACCTGTTCACTGAGTCTAACACCCTATCATTTGAGCCAGGGTCTCACACCCTATCGGCTGCGATCATACATATTCAAAGTCACGCGGGAGCAGTGCTTACCGTTTATCTCATTTGCAGAACGGAAACGGATGTAAGGAACCTGCGGCACTAAGCCTCGTTTGCTCAGACAATGCAAACATGATTAGAGGCAAACACAAAAGGTGCAGCTCTGTTTCAATGCGAAACTAAGAAAGTGACTTGTTCGGGTGGGTGACTTAAACGTCCCCTCTCAATGCATAGTGCTGTTAACCTGCATTTATCTATACTTATCACAAATTCCTATCCACACCCCTCCTTACTTCAGAATCCTGTCCTCCCTGTTAAATCTCGATCTCCTTGTTGCGGACTTACCGTTCCGCTGTTTATATCTCTGCAGGATGGTGAACAACTCCGGCTGTTTCGTACCGTTTAGGTCGAGCCTGGTGAAATAGTGTTCATAACTCCTAATTGGGCTTCCAAGCAGAAAAAATTGCGTGTATGTGAGATGATCTCGCGTCGATTCATATACCGATGCATTCTGACCGCCCATGGTAATTTTGATAGCCCAAAGTACTGGACTCGGTCTTGCCACCTTTATGGTGATGGGATGTTGCCGATGTTGTGTTCGTCTTTCTTACTTCAGTCCAATCCTTGTGTGATTCACCACTTCCTTCTCTCCCCGCCCCCCGAAAGTATATCGTCTTGCCGGGTGTCCCCACAACTGGGTTTGGTCGGATTCTCACTGCACTTCCATTATTTGCATACCTTGAACTTGCTTTTAAAACTGTTAAGTTTCTGGGATTAGAGCGGTATCTGAACCTATTTACTAAGCCACACCCAGTTTATTTGCTATCGAACTGTTACTAAAATAACCTGTGAGAACTGCGCAGGCACCACTAGAACTATGTCAGCATCCGGCGCTGTTAGTTTACGCGGTACAGTACAACAGCACTAGAGTGCAATCAATAACCGCGTATGCTTACGCCTACTGATCACTCGTTTTTTTTTTCTTTGGAAGCCGTACAAAAGTGCAGTTCGGAGGCCGAGGCACCGGTGCTCATATTCGTGGCTAAGGTCTTTTGGACGGACAGGCAGAAGTCCTTGCACTCCAGTCAGCCGCCGGCTCCATGGCCTTCAGATTCCCTGTAAGTCTCCAATGTATAGAACGCTTGCTCATGTGTACGTCATCATCACTCCCTCCCCGTTGACATTTTCAGGATATATTGAAACTCATTAAATGTTAACAGTCGCAGACCGACTGTAAAATTGTCAGGCTTATTCATACACCTTTTCAGCTGCTGCTGCTGCTGTTGCTAACCCCATCGGCGTACTGTTCCTTTCGATGACGCATGCGGTTTGCCTGACTTCTGTGGCATCTGTTGCCTCAGTCACCTGCCTTTATGGGTCGATTTACGGTCTTCTTTACCTGGTTTACTTACAACCCGGCATGCGGCGGTCTGCACGTAACCTCCTACCGGTATAATTGATGATTTCTTACTCTGGAGGGCCGACCGGATCCTAACTTCGTGGGCATAACTGGCTATACTTGCGTTATACGATATATCACACTTGATAGCATAGGTACTAGGCAAAAGCCCAGATATGTGTTTGACCGACATTATACCGTTGCATGGCAGAGCTGCGAAGGGCTTGGCTCATCAGTCGGTCTCCCGGCGTTCCCTGTGCGTTTTTCTGGCAGGTACTCCAGTCTTGAAACTGCAACTTTTTAATTCTCTCAGAAGTTAATCGCCAACTTGGGGTAAATCAGCCTATTTGAGACATGTTGACTCAGACTGGTATGAATATTTGGGTCGAAATCCACCAGCCATGGCAGAATAATTGCGTAATATTCGTAAACTGCCAGCAGACAGTCAGTAGTATATATATATATATATATATATGGGTTGTACGATATACCATGCTTGAAAGCACAGGTGCTGGCTGACTCTACTGATTGTGCTTGCAAGCTTCTGCGTACATACCATGGAGGACAGCCCTATAATTGTAAGTATTTTCAACCACTGGGGGTCGATTTCCATTGAAAGCAGTAGGTGACGTAACTCATGAAGTGTACGTAAATTTACACCAAATCTCCCATAACCCGAGAACCGACCTGTACGTAAAGCCCGTCCTCGCGAGTGACTGGGTAACTAAAACAACATAGGCAGACCAACGTTTGAAAATAATCCTTTTGGGCAGTCTACACTTCCAGTAGGTGGGATAACTCATGAAATGTCGACCGAAATTCCGAAATGCGTTTTCGTCTCGAAAAGATTAATCAAGTGGAGTTGTAAAACTAATCATCGTACAGCATAATTCTATAATAATGCAGTTACCTCAGGGTGCCGGCCTTCGAACGAACGTCTTTCCGGCTGCATGCAAAAACCACACTGTAAAAATGACTACTTAAGTAGCATGCATTTTCCTCATTGTTTTCCGGTGCCCTTTAAAATTCAATTATATTTCATGGGAAACATGAATATAAATATTAATTCCTTTGCTCATTCGGTAGGAAATTACGTCTTCTAATTTGTACTCGAAGGAAGTTTATAATTCGCTTTTCAAAAATTTTCTAATTATGGGCTTTTTCAATACCGCGAAATGGCCGTTCATAAAACGTCATGTCTCTGCGTTTACGAATATGGTCTGTAAAGTTAACAATATGGCTTAATTCACTGCCGAATTTTATGAACCTCACATGGTCTCCTCTTAATACTGTAGAGAAATATATGCTTTTCCATACGCAAAAAAATATTCGACTTGTAGTTTGGAAACCCTGAATGCAAGTGTAACGGCAGGTCGGGTTGAAATTATTCGGGAATTGGAAAAGTTTTTTGAAAACCGAATTATACACTTCATTCGAGTATAAAATTGAAAGAAGACGTAATTTCCTACCGAATGAACAAGAAATGAATATTTTTATTCATGTTTTCCATGAAATATAGTTTTATTTTTAGGGGTTTAGAAAATCAGTGAGAAAAATACATACTACTTAAGTAGCCATTTTTACGGAGTATAGTTTTTGCATACAGCCGGAGAGGAGTTCATCCGAAAGCCGGCACCCTGGGATAACTGAATTATTATAGAATTATGCTGCACGATGATCAGTTTTACAACTCTACTTAATTAATCTTTTCGAAGCGAAAATGCATTTTGGAATTTCGGTGGACATTTCATGAGTTAGCCCACATGCTGTAAATATCTTCAAAAAATCAATGTAAAATGCAGTGTAACGGTTAGCCGATTGCCTACAGTTTGAACACAGATTCCAAAACGGTTTCATGAGAGTTTGTTGGGATTTTTCCGCTTTTTCATTATTTGAGATGCGCATGACTAAAACAAAGAGGATATCGTTTGCATTCGCCAATAGCAACATCACAGGAATAAAAGCTTCCATAAGGTCATATTGACAGAGCGGCATGTGGCTATTAAATTTGGATCGGATTGGCAGGTGCAATCGTAAGCACACCACTTTTGCGTGTCAAAATAACTTTTCTTCTGTAAAATTAACATGTGGTTTTGGCAACGGTTTATTCTGCGGAGTTACATGGCGCCCCTGAAATGCCATTAAATACATTACGCCTTTCAATGTTCTTAATCAACCGCCCGAAAATAGGCTCTGTGCTTTTGTCTATAAAAAAAACCGTTGAAATAGGATATGTCTTAAAGGCATTTACGGAAGTAGTGAGTTTTGGGACGTTTTTAGACGTACTCAAACACGAAACCTCATCGCCGAAAATATAAATATCCATAGGGGAGATCTTCAGTAAATACCTTCTTGATCACTGGGAAAATCTCCTCTAGTGTTTTATCTCCTATGAAATGCCTTAGTAGGGTATTTCCCTGAACAATGTCCACATAAATAGTTAAAATGCGATTCCTGGGCGGCATATCAACAGAAATTTAGGCAAAATTGCTTCTCGAAACATCGGATCCCAACAAAATCCCTTCCGGTGGATGCCCCTTTTTGGAGTGTTACATACTTTACTTTTTTCGAGGGTAGTGTCAAGAAAAAGTTAGAACGTTTGACCCGCCCTTTTACTCCCCTGAAAATTACCGATAACTTTTCGGCTACATACGAAAGAACTCATTTCTCCCTTCATAGTGGAGGTATGTTCGTTATCTTGGCCCTGTTCTACGATTAGAAGTGTATAACAGTGGCCATACGAGCACTAACATATTGTTTAAACTACTAATGGTCTTCACCTTCGTTTCTAAATTACATATTAGTAGGAATTAGGCCGCGCAAATATTGTCTTACCATAAGCCCAAAAGTTATAAGGACGATTTGCTAGTGGATTCTTCGCAACTACCAGGAAAATATGGGCATGCTTAAACAAAGGATTGCCTGTAGACGTTATTGCTGCTTTTTTAGAGCATAAAAACATGCAGATTTACAAATTAGAATTTTTAGAATCGAAAGACCTCTAATTTTCTAAAAATTACCTTCCTATTCAGATCCTGCTTCACCTAATTTGCGCGCAACGAAAAATCTATGTTCAAGCAAGTGATAATTAGTGCTCTAAAGATCCGCAGGTTAGATTGCTTTCTTGTATAAAAGCATGCAAGGATGTGCAAACTTTATCTAGGACAGTTATTCATATAAGGAACTATCTGAATAAGAGGCTATGTTGGGTGGGGGTAGTATTTGTAACCACCTCCCCTTTGGTTGGTTGTTCAAAAGTCTACCGTCTTATCTTATTTAGGTAGGTGTGGTTAATAACGCTTTGCCTGGCAACAGGTCGAGAAAGGGAGTCATGCGATACGCGCATTTTGACGTTAAAGCTGCCAGTATCGGGCTCAAGGATAGGATTAGGGCTACGGTGAGATTTAGGGTTAGTGCTAGGAGTTGGATTATTCTCCGAATTAGGGGTGTCAGGCTTGGGTTACGATCTAGATTTAGGGTTGAGACTGAGGTTGGGATTTTGGGTTGAGGGCTAGGGTTTTAAGGCCTGAGGTCAGGGTTACGGTTGATTTCGAGTTTTCCTTAAAGACTTAGGGGTTAAGGGTTAAGGTTACCTATTACAGGCATGATCGCGGTTGGCGTTGGGGTTGTAATCAGTTAGTTTCCCCTGGGGATTTACGTCCTATACCCTTGCCTAACGTTTCTTTCCGCCAAAATTCATAACATTTTTCCTGATACGGTTTCTAGGAAACATATTCTGCTTATGCAAAAGATATTTTCTGGAATGGGTTAAACGAATACTTGAACCAAGCAACGTACTAGGTACCCGAAAATTATCATTTGGATTCTGGTCATCATGTTTCATGAGCTACATCACTTGCTGCATGTAATTCTGCATCTGAGTCGGATGCTTTTCGAAGGGAATTATTCGTCTTAGATTGACGAAATGTCTCATTTAACTTTACTCACAATGGTCAGTTGGCCCAACTATGACTGATGATAAGAGAGCTGGCGCCCTCATTTCCAGCACGGACGAATGGCTCAGATTTCAGAAACAGCTCACATGGACTAGGTAATATCTAGCTTGATCTGTCCAACTTTAGGATCAATGCTTCCTTTTTTTTATTAAATGCGGACACAGTGCACTCTCAGTTTCTCAACCGAAACCGGGACACGTGGTGTTTTTTCCTAATCACCAGCTTCTCTGATCGAGTGTTGTTTTGCCAGAGCAAAAGAAACGATGAGTCCCGGTGTGTATCTTCTTCAGCAATCAACCTGATTTTCGCATTATATGCCAACACATCTTCAAAACCTACTTCCTTCCCAATACACTTCTTACTTTGCTTTAAAAGGCTAGCTTTTGTGAACCAACTTACTCGACTGCTGGAAAAATAATTTCGGTTTCATACGCGAGCGCATCATCAGGGAGCAGGGATGCACACGGTTGTAGTACCTGTAGCTGCCTACGTCTTGGAGCCTACTTTTCACACACATCGGACTGGCTATGGCTAAATCACGTTAATTTGCATGCCTGTACACTGTCTCAGTAGCTATAGCGTCAACATATAGAAATTATAGCCTTAGTCGTCTTTTAGACTGTCATTTTGTAGACAAAGTCAGCCGGGAATATTAGCCAGAGCTTTTATGCTGGTTCTTGAGTCCATCATCAGAGGTATGCGCAAGACAGCACCACAGCCAGTTCGAATGTGGGCGGGGGGACTAATTAGCCAGTAAGCTCTGTCTTTTTTCTTTGCAAATGCTTCATTGACCTTGGTGTCCAGCGCAATTCTAGATCCGGACTGCATCCTCCAGCCTAAAATCCCTGTTCGTTTGATTATCAACTCGACAGCAAAGTCGGTGGCGTGATTTTGTTGTAGACTTTGACCATCCGCGACAGATGATGGAGCTTTTCACCGAACGCTTTTTCTGTGTCCACACAACCTCATTTCTGTTTTCTGTTCCGCACTGTCCAAGGCCCATCAGTAAATACACCAGACCGCTCAGCAGGTCTTATTCTGTGTGTTGGGCGCATGATTTGACTGCAAATTGTGGCCGCCGGTTGATGCGCGACGCCAATCCCTAAATTGTGGACAATGCATTCAGTAGACTCGGAGATGCTTCTGGTGTAAGACGACACACGCCTTTATCCTGACTCTGTTTTGTCACCATTAACTACCTGCCTTCGGCGAGGCCACTAACATCTGACGATGAGGGTCCGGGGAGGGGGTTCCGCCCCCCCTGGGCTGGACCTGCCGATAGTGCCTATCGCCATTCTTTGCATTCTAAGCTCCACAGCGCGCATACAGCATCTGCGCAGGATCCTCAAGTAGATTCTAACTTCCCTCACTCAGTTTGTTTTGTTACTTTCCTTGACTTATCAGCGGATTTGAGAATCATTCTTAAAGCACTTTTGAGCTTTTCTCGTCTTCACCTAGAGACTTTTCTGTGAGGCGTTTCGTCTCATCTGTCGCCATTTTCGTTGACTTGGTAGATATTCTTCCTGTACTTTTTTGCCTCTTAGCCCCTATAGTGAACTAAATTTGACTCTTTGTTTGCCTATCCTCTGTGTCAAGCTTGACTTCGGCCGCAGCACCGACAGTAAAGTCCCCGTCCACCGGAGAGGGAGGCCGCAGTCGTGCTTTCGCCCTCCTCAACCGTCCACCGGCAATGCCGGAAAATCCTCTGGCCAACACAGAATTTGTTGCACTCTCGCGGATTTACAGCGGTCGCGTGCGTGTAGGGCAGCGCCTTTTTGTTTTGGGACCAAAATTTGATGGAAGTAAGGTGAGTTAATGCCTCCAACTTTATTCACGATAGTTTGGTCGCCACGAACGGCGACGTTTACCCCTGCGCCACGAGGTGAACGTGGGGGTGACTTTCACGTGAGTTCGTTTACAGTAAAGCAGACTTGTGCTGCACCTACCTCACCCCGTCCTCCCGTGTCCACCATGCTTCGACGATAAGTCAAGGTA
The DNA here is from genome assembly GCA_902702965.1 of Spirometra erinaceieuropaei. NCBI lineage: Eukaryota > Metazoa > Platyhelminthes > Cestoda > Diphyllobothriidea > Diphyllobothriidae > Spirometra > Spirometra erinaceieuropaei. The sequence continues at coordinate 953,070 of CACRXP010000043.1, read as the reverse complement.
AAGGCAACCACAGGTGGCTTGTGCGAGTCAACGTACCTGGGATTGGGGGTGGCGGCGGCTGGCAAAGCTAAACGTTCTCTATGCGGGCCTGGTCCCTTATTCCGCAACCATCGGGCTGCACCAACCCACTTAAGCGAGACATGCATGTTCTGGCATACAATACTTCGCATGTCATACCGACGTAGCAAAATGAACCATATGCTCTCTTCAGGAGTGATGTGTGATGTATTTTTAATGGGTGTCATTTGGCGTGTGTTATTGAGAAGGCTCAGGTGTGATCAGTTCAGTTTTATTCAGGGAAAGGTAGGCATAGGCCTCTGAACTCCCCATTGGCTACAATAATGTCGCAAAAACGCTAATACATAAAGTTGGAAGGAAGAGTAGCTAAACAGTTCATGCACTAAGCATGTAATACTTGTGTGTTGATGTATGCATGTTGTGTCAAAATTGTTGGATTATTAATACTCGTTACTGAAATGGACCCAGTAGTATGGAGACCAACATCTCTACTTCAGTCAGAATTCATTGGGTCGCACGCCGTCATCTGACGGGAGTATTTAACGAAGCAATCATAAGACGACGTTACTGAAACATAGGGAGTAGCATACATGGTTTGTTTGTGTATGGAAGTAAGATGACGTGCAGTCTTGCTGAGGACCTTCTAGATGCATATACGTCCGTATAGGCCCTTACCATGGCAGAATGACCTGAGACAGCGTAGACAAGTCAAGCGTGAGTAGGGGGTATATATTGGAGCTCCAGGCGTTGGTTCACCAGTCGCAGCTCGACGGATTCGCAAGTGACCGACCAGGCCAGTGTGTGATTAACATGTACTGGGAGGGTAAAGAAGGTCAGGATTGTGTTTACATTGTTGGTGGCGGCGGTAAAGCGGTTTGTAATGTGGTCATGGTCAATGTAGTCTACTTTCAGTCAGTGACTGAGCTCATGAAATGTTAGCCGAAATTCTGAAATGCGTTTTCTATTAGGAAGGATTATTTAGATGGGGTTGTGATATTGATTATCACGCAGTATAATCCTTTAATATTTCAGATTTGCCAAGATGCTGGCTTTTGAATGCACTTTTTTCGACCTTCCATAGAGTCCGTGCTCAGTAAAAAGTGGCCACTTATTTAATATGAGCTTTTCACACTGATTTTCGATGCCCTGTAAAGTTCAAATATATTTTGTTGATATCATGCGCAAAAATATTCTTTCTTGTATTCATTTGATAGCAAATTATGCATTCTTTAAATTTTATACTCGAAGAAAGAGTACCTTTCGGTTTTGAAAAAGTTTCTAATCGTGGGATTTTTTAAAGACCGGGCAATGTCCATTCATACAACATCGTACCTGTCCGTTTGTTAACGCTCCTAGTGAAGTATGCAACATAGTCTGCATCCATTGCAAGCTTTTATTATCTCTACATGGTATTCTCTTAAAGTCATAGAGAAGTGTACGATTTTCCTTGCATGAAAGGTGTACCCCCCCCCCCCGTAGACTGAAATAGCTAAACACTAATACAGCGCTGATCTGGCTTAAAATTACTCGGGAATTGGAAAATTTTTTAAAAACCTAAATATACCCTTTCTTTGAGTATGAAATGTAAAGATGACGTGATTTGCTACCACCTGAGTGAGATGAAGAATATCTTTGTAATGCTCCCCGCAAAATATATTTGAATTCAACAGGGCATCGAAAATCAATGTGAAAAAATTGCACTACGTAAGTAGCCATTTTTACTGGGTGCGGACTCAATAGTAGGTCGAAAGGAAGTGCATTCAAAAGCCAACATGTTGGCGAGTCAAAAACATCATAGGATTATGTTGAATGACAATATTACAACCCCATCTGGGTAATCCTTCCTAATCGAAAATGCATTTCAAAATCTCGGCTAACATTTCATGAGGTCGGTCACTGACTGTTGTGTAGCACGTCCAAGTAAACAGATGAGCATGCATCTTACCTGTATCTCATCGATGTCCACGCGCACCCGAAGTCTTTTTGAGCAGAACTTTTTTTATCACCACTTTTACTGTCTTGTTAGGTGCCAGAATACCTCCTGGATGCCGATGCCGCAGACTTTCCCCTCGGCCCGCTGCATCTGTCCGACGCGGAGGATTTATCTTCTCATGACGCACGCAGTTCATTTGGTACCAGTCCCTCGTCTTCCTCCGTCTCCAGCGTCCTCTCACGTTCCCTCTCCGGTGGGTCCATGGACAGTAATGTTCGGCGCATCCTGCGCCACGTTTATGTCGCTGAGATTTGTGACGTTGTTCAATTCGCTGGTGGCCAGAATAACGTGACTCGACTCTCCGACCCCAATTGTCCTGTCAAGTACCTGCCCGCGGGCAATGTGGTAGGCCTCATTGGACCCTCGCTCATTGCCAGCGTACCCAAGTCGGGTCTGTTAGTGAGCCGTTTGGGTCTAGTCGCCAGTCCCGAGGAGGCAATGGCGGGCGCCGACATGGAGGTACTGGACGATGTGCGACAAGGAGCACCGGTGGGAAGGCGTGTGCTCCCGCTGGCCGGACTGGCGGTGTGGCATGGGGCTCCAGTCGTCTCCCTGGCTGTGGAACCGGCCTCTGCCACAAACCCTGACGACTTGACCAAGTTGGAGCAGGGTCTGCGACTACTGGAGCGTTCAGATCCCTGTGCTGAGGTGGGTTTCGCACTACCGCCACCAGCTTCAATGATAGAAACGTTTAGGCGCAACCAAGGCGCCCAATATTAGCAAGCCCCTCCCCCCCCCTACTCGCTGTCCATAATGTGACGGCTTTAACGGATTACCAAATGTCTATCAAAAATCAAGCCCAGTGTGTTTTCTGTCTTTGATTTTCCCATCATTCTATCATGGTCGCAACTGATCAGCCTTGCTTAGGTGAACCAAATGGTAAGGCGCACTGCCACAGCACAATCCAATCGATGATTTCGTTCGGCCTGTTGTATTTTCAAACTAGACCCTCTGGCAGGGAAAATATGCTTTGTCGCAAGTTTACTTTAATTAGTTTGCTTTTTGTTCGAAGCCTCTCACCTTTCAACTACTGGTTGCCGTAGGAATTTTGACGGTGAAGTTGCCAATTGTGTAGATGGCATACACATCCGCAGCGCATCTACAGATTGCCGCTGTGCTTCTGAGCGCGGTGCCACCCTTTCACATTTTCTGACCCAGCCCTGTTGCAGGAAACTTGGATTGCGTCTTTTTGTTGTCTAGCCTTACTGATAAGGGTGGCTAACCATGATATCAAGACAACGGTCAGCGCGCTTCGGATAAGACACGAGAACAGATACCTCACCCCCATATTACAGGTGACCTTGCGCTAAATTCCGGTGTGAGGTTAGGCTTACATTTATGCCCTGGGAATAGGCAACCCCTTGGAATGTAGCACAAGGCCACCTGTAATATGGGGAGTAGGATATCTACTCCCATGTCTAACCGCCTTATGCCTTGTACCACGCAGGAGTGCGCGTTGCACTCCTGTTGCTATCAAAAACTGCGCTAATACTCGTGTCGTTTGCCGGTACCGCCGCGCTTTTTGAGCCCTACAGAAGCAGCAGTCTTCTCACATTCAACAGACTACTTGGCCATCGTTCTAATCGCCATGGTAGGACCCAGCCCAGTTATGGCGTTCAGAGTTCTGACTCCCGAAACCGAATATGCCCTCTGGCGGACGGTTGAGCGGAGAGAATCTGAGGTGAACTTCAGAGAAGAGTTGTGCGTGAATGTCATCGGGCTCTGAGTAAAGACCATACCGTTTACAGATTCCGGACCGTCGCACCCATGTTTGTGAATCTGTCCAGCTGCCTGGACATCTGCATTCTTACACCCCGCGCCGTATTCACCCAAGACAACTGGACTTGTCAGCTGTTTGTCAGACCACCGCAGCGCCCGAACTTGCCTTTGAAAGGCTCGAAGGCCGTCTGTGCAGCCAATGGGCTTAGTGTATGGCTACCGTCAAGACACCCAGTGGCATACTTCAGTGCCACCGACGAGATCACACGAGCGAACTTATGACTGAAGACGGCCAGCCTCTGCCTCCAAAATGATCTCGGTTGTTTTCAGACATGGTGCTAGTTTAGCCTAATCCTGAAGTGCTATCGTTGAGATCCGCAACGACCATGTTGTTATCAGGCCTCTCCTCTACGCATATGAAGTCGGTTTTTTTATATGGCGCGATGCCAGCGTATTCAACCAATCAGTTGGTTACTTCAAGGCCCTCCTATTCCCACACCATGCCGCATTCTCACAATGCAGCCAGTGAGAAGTTAGGGGGTACTAGGAAGCGTGGGCATTCTCGTTGCATGCCACTATTTGTACTATGAGCAAGTCTTTCGCCGACCTTCCAACGTCTCCGACGACTTGTTTTAGGTAACCATCTCCCCAAAGGGCGAGTATCTCCTGCACGCCGCTGGTGAGGTGCATATGCAAAAGTGTTTGGAAGACCTCACCAAGTACTTTGCCCCAGACGTCGAAATACACACCTCCCAGTTTGTCGTGCCCTTCCGCGAGACCGTGACCCGCGGATGCCCTCCCAGCGCATATGTGCCCTTCGACTCATACGCCTATGCTCAACTGCAGCTGGAGTCGGAACTAAAGCGTCTGAACCTGATCTACGACCCCGAGCACGAGAACTGCGTCCGCCGCATGACCGCAGAGGAGCGCGGCCAAGCCGTCGCCGCGGCCGCCACCGTGGGCCTTGGTGATCAACGGCAGCAGGGCGAAGCTGATTCAATGAGGCAACAGCAGCTCCTGTCAAATCGTAAACAAGACGAGCAACAGGGTGACTGGGTAAAGTGGATGCCCTTGGGCATGCTTCAACTGCCTCACTGCAAGTCTAAGACGCGTCTGTTCATCCGCGTGACTGCCCACCCCATTCCGCCACGTTTACTCACCTGGTTGGAGACTCGGGCTACCATCTATGTGCCCCAGCTCTTGCGCTCTTTGAGACACAAGGTTAGTGTGTTATTCTTCTGAGTCCTTTTACACCTCCATGGTGCCTAATGGGAACTTCTCCTGTGAATTGTCGCCCTTAAAGGGCAGATACCAGGCCGTCGCTTGCCCAAACGCTGAGGATAATACTGATTTAATTTATTCCAGCGGTACTGTTAATTTCATCACTGTATCATCGTTACTTCTACCCCTTGACTCGGAGACGACCATGTGCCACAATCGGGAAGAAATTCGGGAGAATCAATGTCATAGCAGCTGTTGCGCTACAGAATGCATCAGACTAGGGAGTTTGAAGCCCACGTAAAAACTGATTGCACCTTACTAAGGAATTGTTCTAGAAATTCTGCCGTCAGATACCAGGGGAGCTGCGATGACCATTTTAACGTATTTTCAGTTGTCGCTCAACCGCACCCCCCACCTCCACGTCGGAAACACCTGATACTAGAACCAGAATCTGGCGGTTAATCGAGCTCTAAATCTAAAAAATGTGACCTTGCTGCTTAAAAATTGGAAGGAAGGGGTTGCACATCAAAGAGCTTTTGATAATAAATATTCTCAAGTGCGTTTTTTGGTATAGAATAAACAAACCCGCAGATAGTAGATGACATTTACGCTAGCCGGGGAAATCATGAAAACTACGATCACTAAACAACCGTTCAAAATAGTCGTTTGGGGGACAAATATTTCTGTGACAGTTTGCTTAATTTTCCAAAGGCGCGATACTGGGTCTGAAACGCATTTTAGCCGTATTATCATCTAAGAGCTGCGCTCGTTGATTCACCCTAACTACGGAGTTCGGAGGAGCGTGAAAAGGGCGTTTTGCTTTAAATTCTCAGTGGTCCACTTGAGTCATCTTCAAACCCCTGGCGCCCCATCAGCTGGGGTTGGGGTATCATTGGCCGGCGGTCAGCAAAAAGCTAGAAATGGTCATTCCAGTGTTCTCTGTGTTCGTCGTTAACATTTCTCGATGTTCTTCTGTCTCGGAAAATTTAATTACGAGGTAATTTCTACTTCCACATATTAAGTATAAACGGAATAGTTTTCTGTTTCAATGGATCTTCCCCGATTTTCTCCCAAACGGGTACCTTTAAAATGTTAGTTTTGATGCAACCTTTCAACCACACTGGCCTTAGTAATGTGGTTGTGAATACCAGTAAGAACCGTTCTACAGGAACTTTGCCAAACTGACGGCGGCCAGTACTGTCTTGGAAGGCGTCTGCGACTTGTCATGATTTGAATTATGATAAGGAGGAATTGGGCACTGATGTCCTTTTGACGTTCTGTGATCAGGGTATGCCTCGATCTCTCTGTCTATGTACCTTACTGACCGCAGTCGGCAGGTCGTGAATCCGGTGCGTAATGGTAGGGCATTTCGCTAATATAAACGAAGAGGTGGGTTCCAGGAGGTGGTCGCGAAGGAACAAGAACCTTATTAGACTGATGCTTCGGATTCTCACTCTAATCCATCACCGGAGGTAGAGTCAGATAAGGATAGTGGATTGCCCAGGTGTTCCAGTATTTATAGGATGTAGTTGCTAGGCCACTACATGCCTATCACAGTTGGCAGCTCCCGAGTGCATCACAGCTGGACTGGCCTGGTGTTGTAATATGCAGTGGCTATGCGCCTGCGTGACAGCCAAAATTATCGGCTCCCACGCTCATCACACGCACGCAGTCGAGTTGCTGGCAGCTGGCTCCATATTCAGTACTAAGACTTTGCCTAGGCAATGTAGTTAGCCACGCGGAGAGCGTGCGGATGACCATTATTCCGGGTGTCAATGTCGGCGAGCCGAATTGCCCAGCAGTCCATACGGATGAAGAAATCCGGCAGTCAACAACTCGACTGCTTGCTATGAGCGTGGGAGCCGATAATCTTGACCGACATTCAGTCACATAACAAAGGCGTGGCAACTGCATACTGCAGCACCTGTCCAGTCGAACCGTGATGCACTTAGGAGCTGCCAACTTTGATATGCTTGTAGTGACCCAACAAATACATTCTATAAATACTGCAACACGTGGGCAATCCACTACCCTTTTCTGGCTCCGTCGCTGATGATGGATTCGAGCGGGAATCCGGAACGTCAGGCTAATAAGGTTAATGTTCCAGCGCGCGTGTCTCCTTCTTCTTGATAGGACACTTTCTCAATGACTAACCTACCCTGGATTCAGAGACTCCCGAATCCTGACGACCTGGAAGTACGGCAGACTGCCGACGTCAAAGGAGCCGAAATTGTCATCCGGGTCTCATTCGATCACATAAAAGCCTCTCGACCACATTTATTCCCTTTGCAACAGGTTAAGCTAGTAAAAGTTGTGTATCCAACCACCGAACTATTCTTTTAGCCTCTGGTTGTGTATGATAACAGGACTGAGTATGTTTTGATCTTACTTTCGTGGAAGACGGTGGAGCAACGAGTCTGCTACTCGCCGGTTTGTGTTGCCAACTGTCCTTAATGCCCCGTCTGAATGGGTGAATTATGTTATGGTGTTTCTACTAGGCTTGCTGCAGCCACAGGGTGAAAAGCAGATACTTCAGTGCAATATATTGCACCTTCCTTTTTGCCATTTACTCTTGCTAGTCATGGCGGACTGCGAACTGCATCAAGAAGTTCGAGGCTGAGTTTGCTGCGGTTCTGGACAGTCTGTCCAGCGCGCCAGACCGTGATGCCCTTGAGACCACTGCACCCGCTGAAGTTGACTACGTGGACTGGGCCGCGCTGAAAAATCAACTCGTCTGCTTCGGACCTGAACAGATCGGGCCCAACATCCTCTTCAGCCGCTTGCGCTCTCGCCTCATCCGACTGAACACGGCCTGGGGAAAACCCGTACCCGCCTGGGTGGACGACCCTTCGACATGCCCGAACGAAGATGCCACCACCGCCGCCACCCCTGCCAGCCACATCCCCTTCCTCAGTTATGGCAAGACCATCCTGCGCGGCTTCCAGATGGCCACCGAGCAGGGACCTCTCTGCGGCGAGCCTATGCGTGGCGTCGCCTTCATACTGGAAGACATATACGCCGAAGATCGCCATAAACTGCCCACCCCAACTATTCTGCAGGGTCCTACACCACTGACGACTGCGGACAGTGCGTCAGCAGGTCCGGAGGCCACACCTCCAGCTGAGGGAAAGGAGGTGGAAGGCGACCAGAAGGTTGAGACGGTTGGCACCAAGGAAGTCAAAACGCAGGCGTCGGAAGAAAATGAAGAGGACGATCCCATCCTGATGGCCCTCCGCGCTAAACAGGCGGCCGTCCAAATGCGTCAAAAGTCCCGCAGACTTGGATCTCTCGCGTGGTTGGACCCTGACGATGGGGAGGATACTGACGAAGAAGACTGGGATTTCGACGAAGACTTTGAAGAGGACTATGGTGACGGGGACGACGGAAAGTCTGGGAGCAGCGACTCGGACGGCAGTGACTCCGCTACAGAAGAAGGCGTTCAGCCTGCTGCACCCGAGGCTAGTGCTTGTCATGTCTTGTTAATCATGGTGTTTTGGGTAAATGACAGAAACCCTTGAAAACTCCATTTAGACGATCCAGGTCTGCATGAGAAACAGTTAAGTTGCGAATACTTAAAGGCGATTTTAGTATGCGAAATGTATAAGATTGATAGTGAAATAGGAGTGCTAATAGGGCGAAGAATTTGCAAAATAACCATGAACAGCGCAGTCGTTTCATTCGCACGCAATATGTTCAGTAACGTTAACATTTATGTAAACAAAACGGGTTATTGAAATAAGGATAGTAGCATGTTTATAATTATATCACTGGTTGGTCTGGCGAGTAGCCAAAAGCCTCTTAAACGCACTCACGATGGGGGATGCACAACATACGTCCGTAAAAAATTCAGCTGACGAATGACCCTTCGTAAGAAAAAGGACGTTGACTGGTGCGGCACAGTCCCTTTTTAAGTTGACGATCGTGTCGTCTGACGTTTGTCTTCAGTGCCATTCCGAAAGGATTTTCCCAGTCCACATCAGGATCAAGTCCCTGTAGAAACTCAGAAGTCACTACAAGGTCACCCCTGTCCTCTCTATAGTGAAGGATGTAGAGGTTTAAGGCTGTCAGGGTCTGTTCGTACGTCAAATTGTTGAGTTCAGAAACAACCTTTGTAGCACGTCTTTTGTACACTTTCATGAATACTTATGTCTTTCCGAAGCCACAGCCGCCAAGCCTGTACCGCACATTCCATGTGCGACCTCACGAATTCCCCATACACATTACCGAAGATATCCATATCTAGGTTTAGAAACCTTCTGTGTATCGCAACCATAGTTGAAATTGCTTGCAGTGCGACTTTGGGACACTGCGTTGTTACGCTTGAATCTTTTTGCACATTTACTGTTTTAAGGGGTTAATTTTCTAGGGGATACTGTCGCAGAAGTGCATTTTTTCCTCGTCTTGCCAACATTATGTACATTACCACAAATTTGTTGACATTGTATTTCATACACTAGATCTCGCTCCATGCCTCCAGCTTTTCTACGTCCTGTTGCAGTATCTGGGAGTCTCTTTCATTTTTCACCATCCGTCAGAGCTTAAGATTATATGCAAAGAGCGCTGTATCGGACTTCATTTCCTTGACTAGGTTATTTACATAGGTTATAACTAGGAGCAGTCCAAGAACTGGTCCTTGTGGAACTCCACTTTCAACAGGCGCCCATTCTAAACGGTGGCCATCTGCAGTAGTTTTTTTTGCCTACGACTGGTTACGAAATCTTAAATCCAGTTCAGGAGGTTTCCCCTAATCTCTAGGTCTGACGTCTTTTGGAGACAGGTGTCGGCTACTGTTTCCTCGGCAGGTACTCAGCCGCCCTACGGTTATCCTTTCTTTCTGGACTGTTTATTTGACAGACATTATTGGTGGTGAGGTGGTTCACTCAAGTGGGCGACAAATTTACTTTGGAAATGTGTTTTCACTTTTTTTCCACGGCTTGTAACAAGTTATGTATCTGAACGACTTATTTTTTCCAGCCATCCAATGGGAAGTCAAGGGCTTGACCCAGATAATGTCTTAAAAGTGTGGGATTTTGCCATGCCTAACGCTTTAAAGCTAACAGCATCAAAAGACCCGCGGTTCATTATTTACACCAGTATCAAGAAAATCGTCGTAGTTTGCAGCGCACTCAATGGAACAAATTTTTTTATCGCGATGCGCTAATATTTCTGTCAACCTCCCCCTCTTCCCCTCCGTCACGCGGCTCCGCGTCGGCTGTTGTAACCACCCGCGCACGGAACCGGAGGCTAGTGCTGACGTGTGCAGTGCCACACGTGACCGATTTTCGTGAAGGACATTCTTGGAAAAGTCACCATAGGCCTGGAATAAACTGATGGACTCCAAGTTCGTAGTAATTTTGTGAGGAAATTAAAAAGCGGCAATTTCTAAATTGGAGTATCTACCAGAGGAGGAACGCTGAGGGACCCACTAGCGAGCCGAACCCCTCGCATCGGCGCCATGCAGCGGCAGAATATCGGCGAAACACGCATGCATGGGCTTTTGGTTGGTACCCGTGCTGTTAGTATGGTATCACTTTACCCTAAAGTTACTAGCGTCCATCTCGTGGCATGCGGTTCGCCATACATTGTTTTGGACTTAACTCCGCAAGACCCTTCTAAGCACTGCTTGCGAACCGCATTGGTTTCTTTCCATATTTTTGCCCTTTGGAAGTTTGACCACATTGTTTCTTGAGATTCGGCGGGGCCATTTTTATTGTAAAAGAACAAATGAACCCGGCAGTCGTTTATTTATAATGTTTTAGTGTTGTAATGCTTTATCTACGACAAAACCATGATACCCTTGGACGTTGTATCGCTATTCGCAAATGTACCACTGGATGAGACAATCGATATCATATGCGCCCGTGCGTCTGAAACCCGCCTTTCACCCGAAATATTACGTTACCTGCTGAAACTTTGCACGAAGAACGTTCAATTTCTGTTCAATGGACAGCTATACAGACAAATTTATGGAGTGGCAATGGGAAGTCCGCTTGGTCAAACCCTTGCCGACACTTTTATGGGTCACTTAGAAGAAAAGTTGTCAGCAAAATTGAATAGGAAAACATTGTACAAAAGATATGTAGACGACATTTTTGCCATTGTTGATAACGACGATGAAGCCGAAGACCAACTTGTTGCCATGAACAGTCTTCATCGTAATATTAAATTCACAATGTAAAAGGAGCAGTGCAATAAGCCTTCTTTCCGGGCTGTCCTCATGACTAGACAGGAAGATGGTTCAATAAGACGATCTGTTTTCCACAAGGATGCATAGAAAGGCCAATTCCTGCACTTCTTGAGCTTTATGCCGATACAACGAAAGCGAAATTTGGTTTACACTCTATTCCAAAGAGTAAGCAACATGTGCTCTATTGAAACGCTGGATGGTGAAATTTCTTGCCTCAAAACAGCCCTGCTTAAACGGGGATATCCAACACGATTCATCGAAAAGTATAGCAACACTTTACGGCCAAAATTGACGGAGCAATCAGTTCCGAAAAAGCCCGTTATAATATCCTTACCCTTTAAGGGCGACAACATATCGAATACCATCAAGCGGCGATTGAGATGCGCTATTGAAAGAACTTACAACTGAGCTGAACTCATATTCTGAAGCCCTACTAAAGCTATCCAAGTTCCACGGGCGAAGGATGCCTTGCCATTGCACGCTAGGTCAAATTGTGTTTACGAATTTACATGCACTTGTGGATGCAAGTACATTGGGCGAACGTAAAGGCAACTGGCAGCCATGGCAGTTGAGCACCTGTCTAAATGGCTTCTAATGCAGGATAATAAGATTCCACGGTCTTCCATTACAAAATATCTCCTTGATAGTGGCCATTCGGTTGACCCCAAAACGTCTTTTCGAGTATTAGTTCGAGCACGAACTATTCGGTTATTGCGTTACCTGGAGGCAACCTACATACGGCAGGAGAAACCCGACCTATGTAAACAGGTAGATCACGTGGTCAACCTCAACTTGCCCTGGTAGACCTGAGCCCTTTTGATTTTCGAAATCCCTCGGCGTGTTTACTTCCCCATTCTCTTCCCTATGTTGTGTTTTGAAGTTACCATTTTAGTGTAGTGGTGCGTCGCTTAAAGATTTACAATCTAGCGGGACCTCGGGCCCTATTGTCTGAACCCATGCAACAAAGGTCCCCTTTTTGGCTTCCATCGTTTGATCTGGGTGTCTTGGGCCTTACGTTCAGTAGTGGTACGTCCCTTCACGATAAACTCTTGTGTCAGTATGCCTGTATGGGGGCAGTAGCTCTGGTTTTCGTGCTGGATACCACTGAAGTTTCAGAAACTAAGCCCAATGGTTTTTGAACCCTCAGTGTGTTGATTCAAGCAAAAATTTAGTCAAGATGCGCTACCAGCCTTTGCTTCCAGTTTCAGTGAAATCCACACTCATGATAAGGGTCAGGTGGAAGTCACACAGGCCCTCTTCACTGAACGTAATCTAATTTGCGCATGTCAACAGTATCCTAGAGGTAGTATTCCTAAGGGGAGGTATTGCATGAAATGCTGTGCGTGTGTGTGTGTGTGTGTGAGAGAGAGTCTTCTGTACGTCTGCACATCATGCATGCGCCTCTGCGGACTGTGTGACAGAACGCTTAACCGCAGTCCCTACACTTAAATTTAATCTCCACTACAGTAAGTTACCATGTCTCATTAAATGTTAACGGAATTTCTGAAATGCGTTTTTGATTAGAACAGATTGCACTAGGTGTGGCTGTCGTGCTTATTATCATGCAGCGTGGTCCATATATATTTAACTTACGCCAGAGCGCCAGCTTTTAAGTACGCTTCTTTCCGGTCACGAGTGCACGGTAAAAATGACTACTTAAGCGATTTGAATCTTTTTTTTTTTTTCTTTATTTTAGTCGCGCTTATAAGCATAAACATATTCTTCCTTGTATTCATTCGATAATAAATTACGTCTTACTCAATTGTTACACTCGAAGAAAGGGTTTCTTTGTGCTTTAAAAAGATTTTTAAATTCCTGCATTATTTTGAGCCCGACCTGCCTTTACACTTGCATACTAAAAACTGTATACTTTCCATGCAGGAAGAGCATGTATTCCTCCATGTCATTAAGATGCCAAATAGGAATTAGGAAATTTTGCAGTGGATGTAAACTATGTTGCATGCTTCGTAGGTATCATTAGTAAACGGATAGATACGATGCTATTTTAATAGGTATTTCACGACCTTTAAGAACTTTATTATTACTTCTTAAAGTGGTAAATTAGTCCATCTTCAAGCATGCGATTTAAAGGACGTGACTTTCTGTGAAGTGAGTTAAAGAAGGGATACTTCGCGCATTTTTCTATCAAATATACTTGAACTTATGTCGGAAATCAGTAGGAAACATTCGTACTACTTAGTCAATTTTCAGTGAGTGTAGTTTGTGTAGGCAGCTGGAAAGAAGCGTATTTAAAAGCCGGCATCCTGTCGTGACTGAAATATCATGGGAATTGCCGCATGATAAACAATATTACAACCACATCCAAGTAATCCTTACTAGTAGCAGGGTCTATTGGTTGCACGGGTCTGTGCCTATCCAAAAGAATACGAAAACACCTCTTGACATGTCTGGGAAAAGGCGAAACTAGGAGTATAAACAGCGCTATTCTCGCACATGTTTTTGATTCCAGGCGTTGCATGGACCCAAGCGAAGCTTTTCATGCGATTTATAAGATCCCATCGAGCTACCCCAAGCTACTGGGCCAGCGTCTATTAGCAACAACAAGCAGTCGTTATCAGGTTACAAAAGCTGGTCTTGTGCGCGCAAAAGAAGCCCGTTTAGGTCCCGCGCTTACCGTGGTCAAAAGTCGACTAACTACATGCACCTCTCTGCACCCTTTTGCTCTCACTTCTCCCCTGGCATGTCTCTTGTTACTCCATCCATGTTCCCACTATCCGCCTCTGTCTGAAGGCCAACTTTAATCGATTTCTCTAATAACTGACATGTCTGACTTGAACGTGTTCCCACATAAATGTACTGGCCTGTCGAGAATTTATCTAAAGCAGACGTATGCCCGCCAACTAGTCTTCTGAAAACAGGTTTCAGAATTTCCGTCAACATTACGTACGTACCCAGCCTATTGCACTCCCACGTAGTGTACTCCCCTGCATAGATATCCGCCTGAGGTGATTTTTGTAGGAGTCCGCAAAGCGTGTACAACAGTCCTTTGGAACTGTCAATTATCATTCACAAGTTTCATATTTGTCATGGGAAGCCGACGGCACTGATTATTTGGTCAGGGCTCAATCCACTGTTCCTTTCTTGTGTTTCAGCCTGTCGATACATTTGCCCATTAAGTTCCGGGGAATTTCCAACTCGCAGCTCTCTCAGAGAGTCCTGCCTGAGCTCGCGTGTCAACTGCGGCAATTGAGACATAAAATGATACTTCTGCGGCGTGCGACTGTAGGTACATTCAGTTCGTTTCGGACCCAGAATGTGTGTTGGTGTGAGTTGCATGTACGCCTGTTAGACAGGGCCTCACACCACATCAATCATCTCGCCCAAACTCAGTGCCGACCAGGCGACATTCACTGGTGCATGGTAGAACAAAGAGAGGCCGAGACTTATACCGGTGCTGCGGGCCCCTTCCTCGTGACAATTTAACGCATTCCTCACTGGGATAAATCGGACGCGCTTGAAGTTATTACGACAGGCTGATAGTCGTGGTTTGAGGGGTTATCTGTGTCTTCCCTTGAAACGAGTGTTAGATTACATGATGGCACCTTCTCAATATGGCACTCGTGGTAACTCTTCTCGCAGATATCCGAAGTGCTCTCTTTGAGGACGGCTTCATGCGAAGTTAGGAATGAGGACGTATGCATGCGACACGCGCGGGCGTCGTACCAGACGCGTCAACCACCGAAACCGCACCCGCATCCCAGTCGTTTTACCCTCCACCTCCAATAGAAGCACGGCACTGCACAAGTTTGCCTCACAGTAAGCACATTCACGTGCAAGTCACCGCCGCGCTGACCTCGTGACACAGTGGTCAACCTCTTCACACACAACAGTCGAATTATCACGAACTAGCAGGTGATCCGCTACTTGCATAGGAACCATTTCAATGTGTTGTCGAAACTCGGAAAAAAATGCATGGGCACCTTTATTTTGACTCAGGAATAAAAAATCCTGACTGCTGTAATACTGATGCGTATTGAACACTATCCCGAAAATACTAATGTGCCGCAGCACACCAGCTTTCCGTTAAGAAACTTTGAAGTCACATATGCGGGTCCAACTCTAATTAGTGCACCAAATTTTGCGTTGATTTATCGTGCTTCGATAAACTCCATGCTTCCTGGAAAGAACGCATAAATAGTACTCCGTATTGTGGGAAGTGCGTTCACCTATCAGGTTATGGTAAGCGCATCCCGTGGCGCCCTTGGGCCCAGTTGACATCCCTCGTAGGCAGTCACGTAGCGACCAGTAATCATTTAGGAGGTAGTTTCGACAAAAACAAGAGAGTTTGGATTGCGATTTCTGGCCTATTAGCTCCCGTCAGCCAACCTCGCCGAAAAACAGGTCTGTGGGATCTAGAATCGGAGTCCGGATTCTTTGGCCATTGAGCGCCCTTAAATCCAACACTCAGTATGCCTATTTTGTGGGGAAATTAAGTCATTTTACTTTTACTTGTAGAGCGCGGGTGTTTCAGGCTCAAAAGCCCGCATTTACCCAGAACATTTGGGACACCGAAAAGAGTGTTCGTGAAACCAATAGTTCGAGGGTATACGAGTGCTCCCCACAAACCCCGCTTTTCATGTTATCAGTAGACTCATAAGATTCCCAGAATTCTATCAATGATACCTCGCATCCATTTGTAGAAGAAGATACGTCTCCCAGATTTATTCTACTGGAAGCGACGAACTGACGGTGATTGGCTGTCTGATGTCACACCGGGACTCCTCACACCCACTATGGCACGGGCGTGCATTGCTGCCTTCCAAGCCTGTCCTGGACAACGACTTGTCCTCTCCATGTACGATGTCGAATTACAGGTGAGTTCGTCGTCCTACATTCCCTAGTCCCAAAGGTTCACATCACCATTTTCTTTCATAACGCTGTAACACCTGTCGCTCTCTTAATTAGGGGCCTAGATTAAATCTACATTTTCCTTTTTTGTGTGTTTCAGCCTGTCAACACTTTTGTACACCAATTTAGGGGAAAATTTCTAGTCGCGCCTCTCCCACACTTCCTAATCTGCCCGTAAATTTCCCCATATCGTTGCCCACTAAGCTTGCACGATCATTTTAGCACGCCCTAAATATACGACCCATCTCTTCACTATGCGCCCCTAAATGAACGTTTGGATAGTTCCTGAACAGTCGGGCAGACGAGTCTAGTACTTGTTAAGTTTCCCGACACGGTTGCAACGACTTTGATGTTCTCGCCGATGCTGCCAGCGTTTTGGCCTGACAGTACGCAGTGGTGTTTGTAATGCCTCTTCCCGCTGAAATGGTTGTGCTGTCTTAGACGGCGATCCGCTAGGACGTGGCGCCGTAAATCACTCTCAGATACGTGACTTGACAAACAAAAAATTCTTTTCAGTTTAAAGGAATTTTAGTTTGAGCACTTGTGAGCAAAGCTCATGACCCACGATCCTTATGTTCCTGTTTAGTTGAATAATTTTACAAAGTCGTATGATAGCGACCTTACCAGCCTACATCTGGTTGCAGAGCGGCATGCGGTGCTCCGTTTCGCCGTGGAGCTCTGATGGCAGAACTGATGCGGCCAGTCACAAACACTAAATTGTTGAGAGGTTTTACCGGAAATGGTCATTTCTGGCTTGTGTACAGTTCCTAACCGGACAAACCCATGACTTGAACTTCGGCCCTTTTGATGATTGAGCATAACGCCCTGACAGTGGAACCTAGGGCCATCTCTGTTAGTTGCAATCGGGAATATTCAATGTAACTGCCAGAGGTTGTGTGGTTTTAGAGCATCCAGCTCTACCTACAGTTAGACCCGAATTAAAACCTCGGAGTTTTCTTGGCGCGAAGCTAAGGTCGACGACTAATAAGCCAAAATTTTTCAGTCAATAACACGCCCAGATTATTTTGGCTACTGGTATCCGACCTCAGTTTCGGCAGATATAGCAAAGATGTCGATTACGATTATTCTTACGGCTGCTAATAGGTCGATAATTGTGCTTACCACTGCTTTCGTGTATGTGTGCCCATGTAGTCCAGGGGCGATGTCCTCGGTCGCATGTACAGTGTGCTGCGCAAGCACTACGGTCGCGTCATCGGGGAGGATCTGCGTGAGGGTGAGGAGTGCTTCGTCATCCGCGCCCGTCTGCCCGTCATTGAGAGCTTTGGCCTAACCAGCGATTTGCGCAAACGCACCAGCGGCGTTGTCACACTGCCCCAACTTCGCCCCGGTGGTTGGGAGGTGCTCGACATCGATCCCCTTCAGCGGGACGCCAGTGGCAGGGTGGCTGTTGGCGAAGCCCACTTCAAGATCTTCCAGTACCAGCAGGACGTACTGAGACGACAGTGCTCGAGGCCCGGCAAGCGGGCGACTGGTGGGACAGGGACGACTGCTGACGATGGTGCCTCCTCAGAGAGTGAGCAGGACGAGGAGCTACTGCTGGACGAAGTGAACGCACAGTTGACCCGACTGCGGAACTACATACGTTCAGTGCGCCAACGGAAGGGACTGTGTCTGCATGAACAGTTAGTGGTGTCGGCAGACAAGCAGAGGACGTTGAAAAAGAACAAGTAGTTATTGCCCCTGTTTTCTCCACCGGCCGCCGTTTCTGTACAAATAATATTCCCCTATTTTGTCTGTATGATAACTTGTGTACTTTTCTATTCACAATGCGTGCTCGCCTTTTCGGTTGCGCGGATTTAACTTTGACTTCTTCCCTCTTGCTCTCCACACGCGTTGCTACGCGAGATTTCTGTTTGTGAAACAAATGCCTCCTACTTCGTTCTCACTTCACCCGCCCTATCCACTCTCAAATTAGTCGCTCGTTTCTCTCTGACTAGCGGTGTCGTCTAGTATAATGCCGCCATTGACCCTCTAATACTTGGATGATTGGGCCACGTGACAATCTTTGCTTCCGGCATGGAAGCTCAAGCCCTAGGTTGTTGTCGTACGTGCTCTCGACTGCCCGAAGGACCGCGGCTGTATTCCCCGGCGGACTCGCGTTGCTCTTAAAGGTTCCGGGTTTTTTTAACACGTCCCACCGAAACCTATCGCATGCTGAGTCACCTTAACCTGGCAAATTCACGGATTTCTCCGCTGTCGCCGTGGCAGTGGTGAAGTTGTATGCAGCCAAAAAGTTTCTTTTTGTAAATTTTAAGCGGACCGGCGTTATTATCCATCCGGCTGTTCTCATTTGGAGTTGATGGTGCATGTTTCGGGTTTCTCCGACTCAAACTAGACTCGCGCATATGCGTTCGTGACGACGAACCTTAGTCGACGCACGGTTCTTCCCGAAACTCGTGAAATATTTAATTGCACTTTCAGGTAATCAGGTGTATGTTGGTGTGGTGATAATGACTACTTAGGGGCATATGCCTCTAAGACGGGCTGTGCGTACGGCCTAAACAGGCGCCACACATGTGGCGAGTGTTGGATTTGAGCTTTACACCATGCACTTTAAAGCCATGGTCGGGAATGTTGCTAACGGCGGGATAGCTCTCTCCTGCTCCACCAACCTTGTGGTCTCTGAACGTGGTTTTTGTGGCGACCCTCTCCTATATAGGAGGTCTCAGACCTTTTTGTTGAAAATTTGGTTCGTTGACGCAATAAGGGTCAACGCGGGTGTGGCACTCGTAGACGTGGATTTAGCCAGGCCAACCTCTGTCGCCATGTCCCTGTCTTGACCGTCTCGCCACCGGAAGTGTGCGTGGGGAAGAGTTTGGGGTACAGAAGCACGTCCGGGAACTCACTGCACATTTAAGATCCCAAGAACTGCGTGCAAGCGGCAGAGGGCACCAAAACCCGCAAAGCTCTTTGATATTTCAGATTCATACGCCTCGGAACCCGACGAACTCCACCGTCGTCATAAGGTACATTGTAATTTTTCTGGACTAAAATTTGCATACACAGATTGTTGCAGGTTTGTGATTGCGCTTGCTACTTATATCCGCATTAGTCATCGGCCAGCTTCTCGGTTTGTGGCTTTATGGTATCTATTTACTTTTTAGGCGTCCTCGCCAAGAAAACCGAATAAAACTATCTGTGCCAGGCCAAATTGCGTTTCCGATGTAAATTGCCATATATGATTTCGAGGGGCCTCGCTAAGCAACATACGGACGCCAAATTGCATATTTCATTAATTTTCTCCAGGATAACTTGCCCGAAGATAACCTGAAAGGGATTCTAGGGCATTGTTGCACTCGTATTCAGCTACTTTAATTGGCAGGCGTTATATAACTCTACAAATTCTGTCTACCCATTTGAGGCCAAACTTACTATGTGGTTAGCATTGTCGTATGCCCGAGTTGGAATACATAAAACGCTTATTCAGAGAAAAATGAGTCCGTTGGGAAAATGAACAAACTTAATTTCGTAATTTTTCGAGTCTGGTTTCCCAGCTCGTCGTCAGACGTGTAGTAAGTGTGAAGAAACAGTCAAGACTTAAACATGCCTAAAAAATCCATATTGCCTTATCAGGGCCGAGGATGGGTCAATGCTGTGGGCTGACGTCACGTTTCGATTGGCCATTACCTTTTCCATTTTTCTTTGAGATTTATGAAAAGGACGTCAAGATCGATGTGTCGATTGATGCATGAATCATCAGAGTGAATGGCCTCTAGGAATTCTCGGCCTTTCTTATATGGGCAGGAACCGACAATGCGTGTTTTATTCCAGGCGCATTTATGCCCAATTTCAAGAGTATGCATGGCGACTTAGGATAGGTGGTCCCGCCTCTTCACTGCCAATTAGTGTTCATGTAGGCGTGTAGAGGCGGATTTTCCGATTTGACCACAATTATCCGCATTACAAGTGCCATGTTTATGTATACGATTTTTGGAAGGAACTCGGCTAGGGATCTTTTTGGCGAGGTGGTCGTCCAGTAGAGTCAGAACACAAAAGCGGAGAGGCAAAACCACCCGGCAAAAGCGTTACACTATGGTTGCATGAGAAGACTTACATGCTGCTTCCCCGAAAACGGCCTAGTTTATATTTGTCTCACCGGACTTCTGGTTCAGCGATAGTCATCAGCGAAACAAATGGAGAGTGAACTTTCGTTTGGAGAAAATTGTCTGCACTCCACCGGTTATCATACTGGTAGTGCCTACATCAAACAGGCCATGATGAATTTAGAAAACGCAAGAAGTCTGCTACGAGAGAAAGACTTATCGCCTCCAAGTTACTATACAGTAGGATCAGTGTTGGCAGTTCAGAGGAACTAAGCACCTCTTTGGTGTGAAAGTGCGGGAATTCGCGTTGTGTAAGCTATGCAGTGACGTTTGTCCTTGTCAACGCAGCCCCCTGTTGTCAAGCTCCGGACCAACACGGGAGACGAGATCAGTATACGGCTGACGTCACATGGGAGTCGTGGTGGCACGTCTATGTTCAGGTTTGTGC
>CACRXP010000043.1:906913-928007 GCA_902702965.1 Spirometra erinaceieuropaei | reverse complement strand
ACCTTCGACCACTGTAGGCGCGGAGCCCAACGTGGTTCTTCTGTGCGCATAAGATTGGCTTTCTAAGCTAATGGCGGCCGCTTCCGCTGTCGCTAACAAGCGCTGGCCTAGTAGCTTAGGGTAGCTCGATGGGACCTTATAAATTACACGAAAAGCTTCGTTGGAGTCTACACAATGTCCGGAATCGATAACAAACGCGAGAATGGCGCTGCTGATGCTCCTCGTTTCGCCTTTTCCCCGTCATGCCGGGAGTAGTTCCCGTATTCTCTTGGATAAGCGCCGACTCGTGCGACCAATATAACCTGCTCCACAGGAGCAAGTGAAGAAATATATGCACATTAAGGTGGTCTGCGGTGGCAACTTACCCTTACCTTCTCCGCGTAAAATAGGGTTAGTAGAGAATTATATTTGAACCCTTGCTGCTGGGAAGGTTCGCGAGAAAGCTTGATAAAGGCGTCTCCTTAGGAGTTCACTCGTCGCGTCCCCCTTGAAAAGGACCTTGAGGAACAAAGTCTTCTTTTCGGCGGTCGGTGTGGCGGGTTTGATCGGCCGTTCGGCAAAGTTCTTTGCGACAAACCTGTCCGAATACCCGTTTTCGCGAAGGAAGTCCTGGATTCTTCTGAGCTCCTCCTCGATGCTATCTGTTGAGCAAATTTTCCTTGCTCATTGTGCCAAACACCGGACTAGATTTGGTTTTTGTTGGAGGGATACGAAACTAGCGAAGTTCTTGTATTGTCCAGACCAGGTTTTCTTCCGGTGGACGCTTCTTCGGACACTCCCGTCAGGTCTCCTGCTTAGAAGAACATCTAAGGAAGCGAACCGGCCGTTTCGATCTCCAGCGTGAATTTGATCTACGGACGCGCCTGATTTGCCGCATCTAAGAGGGATGCTACATCGGTTTCTGCAGTGGCAACTGCAAAGATATCATCAACATAGCGACCGTAATGTTTAAGCTTATCGATCTGATTGCTTAGTTGGAATCTCTCCAATTTGCCCATGAAGACATCGGCTAGCAGAGGTCCAAGGGGTGAGCCCATAGCAACGCCGTCTACTTGTCTATAGAGTTGGTTGTCGAGCAGGTACTGCACATTTAATGTGCATCTTAGTAATAGTTCCTTGAGTGTCTTCGTCGGAATTCCTATTTCCTGCTGACTGACAGATAGAAAATCACAGATGTAATCAACTGTCTCGGTGGCTGGAACGTTTGTAAAAAGTGATGAGATGTCTGGCGAGAACATCACCAGGCCGTTGACGTCAAGGTCTTTGATGTCATCAATGAATTGAAAGGTATCTCAGTAGCTGCGTGGGGCGATGAGGTTTATTACCTGTCATGCGGTACACTCCAACTGGTGTGGGTTTCGGTATCCTTAACCGACTTTTCATCCACTCTCTTTGTTTTTCACTGGATGGCGTTGACAGCGGAGTCCGTCTTAGCGGGGCAGTTGTGCTTGGCTCACCTCGACTTTTTCTTGGCGTGGGATTGCATTATCGATCGTTTTAACCCGCTAAAGATGGTTCATGCGTTCAGCAGCATCCTTGGAGGCATTGACCGGTTGACCGACGGTCAACATCACCTCGTCGTGAAGACCACAGATGAAACCTTTGGTGGAGTAGGTGACAAAGACTGGATTCGTAGTTACGTTCAGTGAATGAAAGAAACCCTAACAAAACCGAAACATGCCCAGCACCAGAAATTTCGTAACTTCCTGTTGAAGATCCAAGAGTTCCACAGCGGCAGTGGACTGGCGACGTAGATGAACAAAAACCACTAGCGTAGACGTAGACGACAGAGCAACCGCTCACCAGGCGGACTGCCTAGAGTATTGGTGTTGACCTCTCGCAGGAGAGTCGCCCCCTTTGCCACATCCCCTTCGTCTCGTGTGGTTATAAATTCTGCGCGATCAGTCAGGACCCGGTATACTATCAGCCCGAAACGCCAGCTGGCCTAGCCGTAAAGCCTTTATTGAGGATAGATGAAAGCCTGGTTATCTAACTGCCTCCTACTAGGTTTCAAACTTGCCGATGTAAGCAGTGTCAAAGTTTCGGCCGCAAGTCTCTCAGGGTCAGCCATCGCATACTGGACGTGTTTTTTTATTCCAACTTGTCAAACTCGACCGCTCGGTCGCACGACAGTTCGACCGACGATGCCCACCATGTTTTACACAGCAAGGTGCAGCAGGCACGGTGACTTGAGTGTGAATTAGTTTATAGTGATAGTAGACTTGTGCAGCATCGACCGCATTCTCTCTTTCCCACTCCTAACCTTGATCCGGTGTCAAGACAGAGTCAATAAGACCGGAGGTGGGGGAGGGTGCAGGTGGCTGGCACGGCCGGACCGCACCTAGGCGTGCCACCACAGCCCCTGGTCCACAACATACACTTAACCAGGAGTTTTCACCAACAACAGCTACAACACGCCAACAGAGGTCAGAAGGACGAGGATGATGAGTAGGCAGCCACGCCCATCACCTGTGTACCTAGCGGGAGCGCAAGGGCATCTGCCGGCAGGGAACCAGGTGTCAGGGAACGACTTTCTACATGAAAAAGTGCACCTAGACACTCGCTACTTTGGTACATGTCTTCAAGAAGTATATTATTTTAAAGATTTTGCCAAACACAATATAAAATCTGTCTTTATATGCAGTTGATTGGAAACACTGAAAATCTTGAAGCATTTAGCCATATTTCAAAACCAACTTGGAACTCAACCTAATCCAGAACAGGCCGTTAACAAGTCTACAGAGAGTGGTGTGACGGCTGTCGACATTCCAATCGTAGCTAACATTTTCGCGCCTGAACTCTAAAAACTGAGCGTGGAATAACTCAGCGAGAAGAAATCATCCAGAATAGTCATTTCTAACTCATTTGCCGTCGGCAGTCAGTCTGATCCAGACTTCGGACAGGGAAGATTCGAGGTCTGAAACCAGGTCCGATTGGCCATTGTTCTAACAGTTGATCCCAGGACCGTCTTCGTCGGCAGCAATTAGAGTGCTGCCATTCCGTCTTACAATCGGGTCAAATCAAGAACTGCGACCCAAAGGCGACTTTTGGTTTATTAACTTAAAACGCCTATCGTGAGGTCTCCACGACAATCACAAGCTCAGTCGCTGGACTCTCAGACGGCGATGAACGGGACCCTCTGTGTGCCTTCCATGTCAAGAGGGCGGGGTCAGTGTAGAGACGACACTTAACGACTAAGCTGACAGGGGGACCTAGCCTATAAACACTGGCGGTTTTTTGTAGGACTTGACTGTGGCCACAGTTGGTTGCCATTGGATACTAGATTGGGAAGATTTTAGCTCAGATATTACGTGTTACGATGGCTACTGTAAGCTCACTGACAGATAGGCTTCGACAGATTATTCATGATCACAGTTGCCTGGAAAAAGCCACCAAACCCTTCACTCAGGGGAATCTCGCCTTCTTTCAAACCACAAGCGCGTTGGTCTGCACCGCCTATGATCCTAGTACTGCGCGCCTTCCGCAACCCAAAGGTGGTGCGTAGGCTCCATCCACTAACTCTTCCGACTACGTAATCGTTTCGTCACGAGACCGTCTGCTAAAAACGTGAAGGAGACACATGATAGCGTGCGGCAGATCATCGCTATCTTGACTGTATTTGTTTCATTAAGCTACGCTACACTGACTTCTGTAACCAGAGCAGGATTCGGTGCAATGTTTGTTTTACTGCCCACAGGTGATCATGACAAATGTCTAGGCTAAAGCACAAAATTTCCAGATAAGATTGTCCGAATGATGCTGCGTATTGAATTTTACTCGAGCCCATTAGATATACTTTATTAATCCAATTCTAAGGTATTAAAATTTGGCAGTCTTGTTTAATGGTTCACTGCAGTGCATGTGTTCCTTCGATGTGTGTATCGGTTATGCTAGTTAATAGTGAGCTCAAACAAATTATTTTGATTCGAGTGTGGAATTCATTGTGTGCAAGCCGGTCACAATACCTCCCAATTTCTTCATCCTGCCCCTCCCCTCTCCTTCGTAATTACCTTCACTTTACTGACCTTGCCGCACATATTAACCATTCCCTCCGTAATTTCCGCCAATCGTACAAGCATGCGAGCCTGACATCTGACTTCATCCATGAGAAGTTCTAGGAGAGTTCATAGAGGAGATAAGAAACCTGCGCATGCGCCATAATAATGCTTTAATCAATGCCTTCATCCCACTGGACTTCTGCGAAGCAGCATATTATCGCAACACGGTGGCCTTGAGCAAATTCCGGGAGAGGTAAATATTCCCTTATCCTAATCCTAACCCTAACACTAACTTTACCTCAAACCCTAGCCCCTAACTTAACCCTAGCTTCTATCCTAACTCTGTCTGTTGCATCTTTTTGGTTAATATTTGGAGTTCTTCACGTCCTTCTCCTAAGCGTGTTCTACTCTGCTGCCAACTGCTGGCATTTCCCTTCCCTTTTTCTACCCTCTTGTTGAGATTAACTGCGCACTTTTAGCCGATTGGTCCCTTCTTATGGCCTTGAGCTCGAAATCCAATTTGTTCTGATATTGACTAAGGAATTCTACGGTAAGTGCATCTGTAGCAGCCGCTCCAGTCCAGATTTTTTTTCCCCGGCTCCGTTTTGTCGAACGATGGCCGCGACGCGCGGCCACCCCCGCCGGCTAGAAGTGGGACACCTCCGGTCCAACTGCAGTGACCCTCGGCTGACCTCACACGCGTCGAACGCTCTGGCTTGATACCCGTGAGGCCTTGTGAGTATGCGTCCCCTATTCCTCCCCTAATATGTCCAATCATACAACCAACACTCAGCCAGTCACCCCCTGCTGCTGACACAGACGTACACTCCCGCGTAAGCACAACACCGCGACTGATGCACTCCGTGATCGGACGCTTATCTCTGTCGCACGCAAACAGCCAGCTTACGGCAACCTGCCCTATGTGCAGAATAAACCAGTCCTCACAGCTCCTAGACATCTGATATTGGACGAAACGAAATTATTGTGCGTGGTTTAAATTGATCTCACATCCTTGACCGCCACACATCCACCGTCGAATTCTTCGGTATTCCAAGCGATACATGTAAAACCCTAACGCTAACTTAATCTGCCTTGAAATTAGCGCAACGTCCGGAAAGGGGATCCTCCTGTGACCGTGTATTGACGAAAAATTATATTGTAAGAAACCAACGTTCCAGAAGCTACAAGTAATTGCTGCTTAAATATTATGATGTGCCCTTAAGGAGCCTTAGTGAATTAAGTGCTAAAGCACTTTGTTTCCCAATCCCCTTTAAGATTATAATGTCTTGCGTGCACATTGAGTACGGTTCAAAATGGAAGCAATCTTACGATCATTTTTCTTAGTTCAAAAGGAACATCATCAATTGTAGCCGGAATCTTTTGCAATGCAGTAGCTAGTACTTAATTTTTCCGAAAGACGAATTCGCTCTCTTCTGGTTGCATTTCCTCCTTGTACTAAAAGCAGGACTCAAACAGCCAAAAATCTGGGCTGGACACGGGAATACTGACACCCCCAGTACTACAGGTGGCTTTACGCTCAATTCCAGCTGTAGTAGCTATTATCGTGTCCTGACTTTGACACTAACACCAACCCTCCTAATCCTAACCGTGGCGTCCCCAGGAATCTGGCACAAGGTCGCTTGCAATACGGTGGGGTTTTGCAGTTGTTCCCGTGCCTGACAAAA
This sequence comes from Spirometra erinaceieuropaei, assembly GCA_902702965.1. Taxonomy (NCBI): domain Eukaryota; kingdom Metazoa; phylum Platyhelminthes; class Cestoda; order Diphyllobothriidea; family Diphyllobothriidae; genus Spirometra; species Spirometra erinaceieuropaei. The sequence goes on along the minus strand of CACRXP010000043.1, from coordinate 922,324 downwards.
GGTTTATTATTTTTAACAAATTTCTATCGTGGGCTGGGGACAATTATAATTAGTGTTAGTAGTAAACGTTCTCCCTCAGCCTTCTCTGCACTTGGGCCACTTGAGTGGTCACGTGCTATACAGACCTGAGGTTTCCCGAAGCGACAAGGGAAGAATTTGTTTCTCATAAACATAAAACAGAACCTCATCCCTAACAGAGCGTAGTCCTCGTCAAAACTTTTAGCGGAAAAACCTCTGTTGCTTTAAATATGGTGTCAACAGAAGGCTGGTTTGCAAAAGCGTCATACAGGGCCTGGCTACTTTGTCAAAACATTGCTGCTCTCCTCATTCTTGGAGTTGAGTTACTTTAAAAAGAACTGGATGTCAGTAACGGGAAGATTTTCTGACAAAATAAACAACAGGGTAACTTTTCTAGCTACCCGGTTGGTCTGAAAATAACAATGAAGGGTACTTTCCACAAGTCAAGACGCGAGTCGTAGACAGGTGAAAAGACCTTCAGTAACTGCCATACTTTCTCACGAAGGAAGGCGAATACTCGAATTCCAGGTGTTTGTATGAGTATGAAAAAAGACTGGTCGAGCACTGGAAACATTTGTCTATTTGTCTGAGCTTTCGAACTCGCGCGATCGTCCATTGTCAGAGTTAAAGGCAGCAACAGAACAGACTACGATTGTAGGGATGTTGACAATCATCCACCAGTGACGTAGGCGTGGAGGTGACCAGACGGGGCTCTGTATGCTAGCACCGGATCGATCCGTCGACTGGCTGAGTTCTCATCCGTGACCCTGGCTTCAATCACTTCTCGGCCTGTTTTGTTTCCGTTATGGATGATTATCTTGGTGGTTTCGAAGTTAGACTAGCTGACATTGCCTCAGCTGCTTCACTGGATCAGTGAGTCACGTTAATAGAATGAGGCAGACTTCCATTTGACCTACGAACCAGAGGTCACGCATGTCTACCAACGATTTTAGCGTGCTTACGCTCGCATATTACCTCAGTGGCACCCGGCTTGAAAACATCAGATGTTAACACAGGGCTGTCATGAGACGACTTTTCGGTTGATTTCTACGTAAACATCCGTCAGTGAATCAGCAAACTGAGGGTCCGTGATGTTTGGGGATTACTATGTGTGAAGGTCTCACACTATACTGGTTGGCTATCGCAAAACATTAGCAGTTGTAAAAATTTCAAAGTAATGAAGACATTTCGCCGGCAAACACAGGGATGCAATGTCGGTTATCCAAGACAAAACAGACTGCCAATATTCCGTCCTGTAATTAGGGTTAATAAACACCATTTGCGGTTGACTTTCGGCGTCTAAACGTTCGAAAAGATACGCATAGATCGAATTAGCGAAAGCTTTAATCCTACAAAGACTATTAACAAGTTTTGGTAAAAGTTTCGGGCGGATACACAACTACATTAAAGCCGATAAACTGTGCCAGCTCCCAAGTAGCGATTCATTTGAGGGGACCCAGCCTCACATCCAAGTTTGATGGGGCCGAAATTCGCATTAGAGGTGACAATCGCGCGGGCTTCGAACTGCTCGAGTCACGTTTTCCAATCCTAAATCGATCAACAACCGCAACGACTTCCCCGTTCCGTATTCGGTTTTGAGACTTTTCCTAGGCAAAGTAGTTGGCCACGCGGTAAGCGTGCGAATGACCACTGTTTCTGGTGCCAATGTCGGCGAGCCAAATTACCCAAGAGTCCACACGGCTGACGAAACCTTGGCAGTTGGCAGCTCGATTACGGGTAATCGCCACGCCACACGCAAACACGCGCGATGAACGTCGGAGCTAATTGTTTTGGCAGTCGTACGGCACGGCAACTGCATACTGCACTGCCTGGCCAGTCGGAAAATTATTGAACCATGTACAACTACCAGCGATGCACCTAGAGCTGTCAACATGTGGTGGTTAGCCCACTCGATCGCCGCCGCTTTGTCACGCTGCCCTTCCATTCGCCTCACGCTCCTCCTCTTTTCGTTGCTGGGACCGTATGAGGCCTGTCACTGGCCTCGCAAAAGTTTGAAGCCAATCAACACTGCTCTTCCGCTGATGGGCTGCAGGCGGGAACACCTCAGGTGAACACAGGCGCTGGGGGCTGAGAACCTCGATGGCGAAGACTGGCAGAAACAATTCGCCTGGGGAGGCAGACTGCGGCAGCTGCTTGTTGAGCTTCCTGTACCCTCTTCCACAACAGTACAGCTTGTCCAGCATAATTTGCCTTCTCTGACTTGCGGTTTGGGAATATGCGTGTTGTCGAGTCTTCGGAATTCTCGTGTCAGCTCTATATTTTAACAGGCTTGTAATGACCCAACAACTACAACTGCAACACCTGGACAATCCATTATCCTTATCTGACTTTGTATCTGATGATGGATTCCAGTGAGACTCCGAAACGTCAGGCTAATAAAGCTCTTGTTTCAGTGATCGTGTCTTTCTAGCTGTTCATGGCGGACTCTACATTCAAATCGTAATTTAGAGGCTCAGGTTTTCCAAGTGCAAAACTCGTTGGCAAAATGTTTGTGGTTAACTGCACAGGATCAGAAAATGTATAAAAATAATAAAGGAGAAATTTCTAGTGTATTCACCTGAGACTTTTGTCAAAACTTGTTGGTAATCTTTATAGGATTAAACCTTCGGCTATTTCAGTCCACTTGTATCTTTTCGACCGTTTAGACACCGAAAGTCAACTGCGAATGGTGCTTATTGACCCTGATTACAGGACGGAATATTGGCAGTCTGTTTTGTCTCGGATAACCGGCTTTGAATCCCTGTGTTTGTTGTGAAACGTCTTCATTACTTTGAAGTTTTTCAACTGGTAATGTTTTGCGATAGCCATCCAGTAGAATGTGAAACCTTCGTACATAATGATGCCCAAACATCGCGGACCCTCAGTTGGCCGAATCACTGACGGTTGTTTATGTAGAAATCGACTGAAAAGTCGTCTCATGACAGCCCTGCGTTAAAATCTGGTGTTCTCAAACCGAGTGCAGGTGAAGTGCAGGTGAGTTGACCGTCTTGGCATTGATTTGGATTTGACGGAGTTTGTCTAGGCCAGTCGGTGCTGAATATCACTTTACGGTGGGACACTTGGTAGAATTTGACGTTTGCAGTCTTTGTTCGCGGTACTGGGTTCTTTCGTGCTTGACTGATTGCCATGTCTTTGCGTGCTGGTCTGGCCCAGACTATTGCTATTCCAGTTTTTATAGCAGTGCGCCAGGGCCGTCGATCCTAATACATTTGGAAAAGAAAAGAAAGGGGTCAATCACTGGAACAAAAACGCACCCCGAATTACGAACCTGAAAAGTGAGTGTCTCGAAGTCCTAAATTTCTGACTGCTAATTCAGACACCACAGTCAACTCGTCAACGCAATCTTTGGAGAGACTTAAGGGGTAAGTCTCCGGCCGAAAGGTGGTATGGTATCTCCTGGTTTCACATCCCTCTTCATCTCTATTTCCTAGGTCAAGCGGTTGAGTTCGTCGAAGTACTCCCACAAAGCAAATATGGTGAAACGGCTAATCGCCTCTGTCACACCCAAATACTTCAGATTCTTTGAGTTCTCTCTCCAGACGTATTTCACACTCAACGGAACGGTCTGTGAACAGGTGAAAGGCACGCCAATGGGTTCACGGATTTTAGGACGTATAGTTCAAGTGGTCATGCAACGGCTAGAGTCACTGATCTTCCGATACCACAGACCGAAGTATTGAACTACGTATGTAGATTAAATGTTCGCCGTCATCGAACGGAATCGGGAGCTGACATTCAAACACATCTCAACGCTGTCTTTCCTGGCATGAAATTTACGAGGGGGGAGAAAGAATACGATCAGCCTGCCTAACTTGATCTGCTGTAAAGACAGTGGTGGCCTAAAGGCTAGTATTCAAACAGGCGTCAAATTTGAAGCAACTATTGAGTTTCAACAGCAACCACCCAATCAGTCAAAAATGCAGCTTCATAAGGCATATTGAGACGCACTGCATTGAACCATTAGAAAAGACTGCCGAATTTTAATACCTTCGAATTGGATTAGTAAACTATATCTAATGGGTCCGAGTAACATTCAATACTCAGCATCATTCGGACAATCTTGTCTGAAAAATTTGTGCTCTAGCCTAGAATTTTGTCATGACCATCTGTGGGCAGTAAAACAAACGTATTGCATTCATCTCTGCTCTGATTACGGAAGTCGGTTCAGCGTGGCCTAATAAACAGGAGGCTTGTCAAATAAATGCAGTCAAGACAACGATGATCTACCCCATTTTCTCACGCGTCTCCTTCGGGTTTTATTTTAGCAGGCAGTCTCATGACAAAACGATTAGTTAGTCAGAAGAGTTAGTGGCTGGAGCTCATGCACCAACTTTGGGTCGCGGAAGGCGCGCAGAATTCAGACCTTAAGCGTTCCTTTTTAAAACGTACAAAAATGCTATGGTTTGAGTGACAACGAGAATCCTCCCTGAATGAAAGGTTTGGTGGCTTTTCCCAGGCAACTCTGGAAGTACAGACTGTGATCATGAATAATCTCTCGGAGCATATGTCTCATTGTTCGTGTACTCGCCATCGTAATACGCACTGACTGGGCTAAGATAAGGAGATTGGGCTTGCAATTTGTACACAATTGTGTAGACAGGAGCTCGTTTGTACAATCATTTTTAGCAGACCGATATTTTCATTCTGGTTCTCCCCGTTCGATCCTTTGCTTCATTTGTTTGCCTAACTTTACTGTCATCGGACAGCGTAGGTTCACTCACTGCCATTATGCCTAATCATCCACTGACGTTGTATATTGCCCTCAGCGAAGGCCAGTAAAGACGAAGCAGACAGAAACGTCCATATATGCAACATTTGTCGTCATATTCGAGCCCCAGAGCAGGAGAACCTCGGGTGTAGATCCGGGTCCATCTGGTCATGGGTTAAAACAAGTTATTGCTTGATCCTCTGTTTCATGTCCCCTCGACTGCTATCGGTGGAATCGAAAGTCGTGTGTAGGTGCATTTTGCAGATCTGATTCCCGGAAAAAGCATGCATATATGTTATGGATACTTGATCCGACGAGATGGCCGACAGCATAATGAAGGCGCAGGGGTTCCAGATGCATCCAGGCCCATCGGTCAACTTTTCGAGTAAATAGAGTAGCAGATGCATGCGATAAGTGAAGAGTCTGTCTTGCACTGACTCTAACGAGATCACCATTCGTCCTGGAGTTTTTCGCTCAACTTTCTCGTCGCTTTCTCTTGCGCCCTCGCAACGCGAACTAGTCGATATTATGGTGGCTTTGGCCCCACAGGCCGCCTCTGGGTTTACCCATAATCCCTTAAACCGAATTGAATTAACTACATTACAAAAGATCTACCCGCTTTCATTCTCGGCTATACATTAAGGGTATTTCAGAAGTGACCCAGGGCATTGCTGCGGAATTAGGTGCTAGAATTGCACATCGGCCCAAAGCCACCGTGCGCAGAAAGTTCATGAGAATTAAGGACCGATTAAATTCAAGGAAATAATCTGGGGTAGTGCATCGCATCCTCTGTACCTACACAGGTCCGACTGTAAGCATGCGAGGATCGCGTATACACGACGAGGCGACGAATTATCACAAGTGGCTGCCCACACCTACCAAATGGGTCACGAGTTTAAATTCGCAGCCAACAAAGTAATCGCCCACGCCGGAAACAAAACAGGCTGATAATTGATTGAAGCCTGGGCCTCGGATAAAAACTCAATCAATCGATTTATCGATTTAACGGCAGTGTACAGAGCCCTGCACAGTCACCTCCAGTCTTTCTTCATCGATGATTGATTATCACGCCTTTTAATTGCCGTTCGTTCTGTTGTTACTATCTCTGACAGTGAACTCCTGTACGAATTCAAATGCCCAGAACAAAAAACAGACTGTTCCGGTGCTCAATCGGTCTTCCTTCTTCATTTATGCTGTTTATGATGCGATCTCAGCCGCTGATAGCCCTGTCCATCCTTTTGTTCTGGATCCTGGCATCTAGCATCCTTTTTAGAAATTCCTCATCAAAAAACTCAATAGTACTTGACTGCAGATCTGAAACTGCTTACTCAAGCACCAAGTAGTCCACCCTATCCTCAATACAAGACTCCTAATATTTGTACAATTCAAGTGGGCGACTCCACTCCGTCTGTTTTCCTTGAAAGCCGAGTTCGGATATATGCTGCGGTTCGGATAATTACTTCGTTCAGAATAGCTTAAGTCATACCATACGTAAGGCGAATTCGGCTATCAGGAGACTCTGAAATAGCTATCGCGCACCGAACGACACCTTTTCCAACTACTCTCTTGCGCCTTACCTTCGGAACTTTGGTTGATTCACTGACTAGGAGAACATTCTCTCAAATGTTAAATTAGTGCAAATCTTCTATGGAAATAAATGGCTGTACTCTTCGGTGTACCGAATATAACCGTTGCCGCCCCATTCAGAACGCGGAGAAAAACTGAGGGTTTCATAAATCGCCTTTCGCGCGGATAAGTTGCACGCACATCGACGTCTTTCGTGTCAGCCGATGCGCAGATCACCTCTAGCACCACCCACGTATATTTGGCCGCTTTAGAAAAATTTCGCATGACAACAAAGCCCTTCGTGTGCCTACGTGATTTGCCTTTATTAGATTCCAGCGGATTTACGCGGATCGAGACGACTATTGCGTCTTCTGCGCCTTCCCATTTCCAATCCGTAAGTCGTCCATTAGCGTAGTAGATCTCCACCACTAATGTCTTTCCAACTGCTCGGACACCTATCTTCTTTTATCTCTTGCGACCAGTCAGCGAGGGAGGCAGCACTAATTGGCCTCGGGCATTCGCCACAGTGGTGTCAAGCCAAGTGCGGCTCTCGAAGTCGGCTGATAGGGAGCGTGAAGCGAATTGAGGATGGCATGAGCAAGCCGCCGCCCGGCTAACCTGCGGCGGACTGTCTCAAGGTCAGCCAATTATGGTGTACGTTTCGAATCGCTTCATGCACTCGCCACATCGATGGAGGAACGGGGCGGCAAAACGTCTCAGTGTTTCCTCCGGCGCAGCTAGTCGGTCAGTTTCCCGAACTACGCGGATGCGCCAGGTATGCAGTTTCTAGGCTCTACGCTAACCATTGACGGAGGGAGGACTGTGTGACACTTTCATTGCCCTAGATAGTCCATTTGTATTTGCCCCAGTGTTCCACTGTTTATTTCCCCAGCTGTCCGAGCATCGTGGGGGCCCCTTGCAGACAGGTTTGCTTGACTGGACGCAAATAAGCACGTGAAGTTCTTGACGGGGGGTATATCTAGACTGAAAATAGCCATGTTCACTGTCTATAACAAATCCCCATGAGTACACGGTTCAGCCGTCCACATATACATCATAGGCTCCTTGTTCTTGGTTTGACAGTTCCGCTGATCGTCTCTCCTATTGTCATCGAGACAACCCGCCGGACTGGGGTATTCCCTTTTACAAATATAAGGATAGAGACATTCGCCAGTTTCTGCTACTCTTCGGGCTGCCATCTTCTGCGCCCCTTCTCCAATAACGACTGGTTACTGTGTTAAATGTGAGTCTGTTCATTTTCGTAAGTCGTAAGTTTCTTTAGGTGCTCCCTGCCTGGGTAGACAGCTAAAACCCCGCGGTCAACAGCACTGTTTGGTGGTTGCGCGACCTTGACAACCTTATTTACCGGTGTGGATCCAAAAAGTTAAACTTGGTACCTCCCACTGATACTCGGTGGCAACCAATCAACCCTAAATTTGAACTCGGTCTATTCCGCCATGGAATTATTATGACGTTATTCTTCGGTTCTCAGGTGATAAGACCTCTGAACTCTCGTGGGGAAAATTATGATTGCAAGAACCTTCTGCACCGTCTCCGCTCATTCCTACATATGTTTTCTTCCAGTCGGCAGTCTGATGGCAGTATTAAGAAAAAACGCCCATTCGTCTTTTCGTTCTATTGTCCAACCTAATAAAACATCCAGGGTTGTCTCCTGTGATGTTAAGATCCTCGACATTTTGCGCGATTTGGTACCCCATGTCAGAGTTCATAGAAAGCTCGTGTCCTGTCACCCCTTTTCTTGCCCTTAAAAACGATAACAACGTGAACTTCGATCATACACTAACTAAATCAATCTTCATCTCACCAAAGGAATTACGGAAATTCTGCTTGGAAAAAAAGTTGCCTACTGACCAATCGATTTTGTGTCGACCACATGTATGAGCATTAGCATAAATACACGTATGATCGGAAGAGCCACCGCAGGGTGGCCAGATTTGCCAGCTAATTAACATACAGACATTTCGAGCTCCTTTCCCGACGGTGTCCACAGCGTGGTCAGCAGCTTGGCGGGCGCAGGGACGCTGACCTGCGCATGGGCTAGTTCACAGTGATAGTAGACTTGCGCAGCATCTACCGCACTCACCCCTCCCCCAACCTGGGCCTGGTGTCAAGGCTGAGTCACAAAGACCGAGGGCGGGATCGGGCGCAGGTGGCAGGTGCGGCGTGAGCCCCCGCCCAGGCGTGCCGCTACAACCCGCATGTACGTCAGTTGGTGTGGGTCCGTAGCGCTCGTGTTGGTCCGTCGCGGCTCCCGTGTGACCCGCTGTCGGGAGCGGCCCCTGAAACCAATCAGGGGGTCGCTACGGAAAAGACAATACGACCTACGCTTTGAAAAGTTTGAACAGAATAACCTCTCTACATAACCGACAGTTCGACCGTCGTTCCCGACCGCGTCCATCATGTGCAACACAGCAGGGTCGGGATCAGCGACGGTGAACTGCGCGTGATTTCTTTTGTGACGACAGTATACTTACGCAGCATCTTCCGCACTCTATCCTCCTCCCCCAACCTTGGCCCGGCTCGGTTACAAGGCCAAAAAGGCCGGAGGCGAGAGAAAACGCAAGTGGCCGGTACGGTGAAAACCCGCACTCTTGCCCCCTGAAACCGCACCGGCTCGGATCCCACTGAGTAGAAGTGACATAGAGGTCACATTAAGAAGGAACCATTGCAGTCTGACTCTCAGTCCACCAGTTGGCCACAGCACAAAAACACACATTGGGTTGACTGTGAGGTCTGAGTTGTCCTGTGAGTTGGCAGCTTTCGGAACCATGGCTTTTAACGCACCTTGGTAGATTTAAGTGCGCCGGATTGTTTGTAGTGATGAATGTGCGCTGGGACCGTCAACATCACTCTCTCTTCTCACTCTTAGACGCCAGTCTACTGTCTGATGCCGGAAGTGTGCTCAGTGGCTGACAGAGCTGAATGGGTCGTCTGCGCGCGCCATCTGCACGACCTGGCCCACATACGCAAGAGAAAAGTGACTCGGGTTTCGCACGTATGAGAGTGTGCCATTAAGAAGAAATCATCAAAGTCTGATTCTCAGTCCACCAGTCCGTCGCTCAACACTCAACACACAGACACACAGCCGAGCTAAATGTGTGGTCTGAGTTGAAGCGTCACTTAGCAACCTCCTGGCTGCGGCTTTTAGTACACCGTGATAGTCTCAAGCGCGTCAGATTGTTTATAGTGAGGAATTATGTGCTGAGACCGTTGATCTCACTCCCTCTACCCTGTCCCGTGCACCATTTAACTGTCCGAGCCGGTTGACCAGCTGATAGTGGGATTGTAGGAGGTGGCTAACGACTCGATTGCACGTACCACACCCTCGACATTGCTCTCGCGTGCATACACCAAGATTTCACACAAAAGGATGTAGACCGCTCGGATCTCGCGTGTAGCAGAGGAGCCACGTGGAGAATGGAGTGAAAGGCACACTTCCCACTTACGCGAGAAGTGCTGATGATGTGGTGCACGGAGTGCGTTGCGATTTGGTCATGTCTGGGTGATTTACCACAGGTTTTCATGGAGGTACCTGTGGCCGGATAGGTCCCAGAGATGGCTGCATGCACGAGGATAATGTAGGCTGTGATGGATTTGCATGTGACCGACCTGGCCTATGAGTGGGGTGAATGTGTGTTGACGGTGTGGGCAGGATATGTTTGGGATGCTAAGTTGGTTGAGATTGTGGTGCAGCTGGTTGCGGTCGCGCTGGCGGATGGGGGATTAATTGAGTTAAGGATGGAAAAGTTGCTAGATGTGCAAGGTGTGTCGATATTGCGATGAATTCCGTTGATGTAGATAAGCATGTGACCGAATAGGCTCATGCGGTGTATAAATGTGCGTGGACAATGCGGGCAATGGAGGCGGTGCGACGGGTGTAGGTCGGGGCTCTGGGCGCTGGCGCCTCGGTCACAATGCTATGGATTCGCAAGTGACAGATCAGGTCGATGCGTGAGGTTAATGCGATCACAATAAGGGCAGGTTGGCACTGAGCCCACATCTCTGGTCGTGGGATTGGTGATGCTTGTTGGGGCGCGGGATCGTTTTTATCGGTGGCAGGAATGAAAGCTGTGGTGCTAATCGTCGTCGCCATGGATGTTGTGGCAGGGATAACAAAGATTGCGGCGATCGGCGGCAGCGCGGCATCGGTAGTGAGGGCGATCGTCGTCGTGGGCGCCGCGGGGGTTGAAGCAGTTGTGTTTGGAAAGACAGCTGTTGTGGTTGTGTGGATGTTGGTTACTTGAGTTCTGAGATGCCCGACGAGGCCATTTGCTCACAAAATATCCGCTGACAACGTGAGTGTGTTGGAAGGGGTGGTGTTGATGATGTCGGCCGACGGCGCTTGAGACCTGCGAGCCGCTCTTTTGGCTCTGACAGCGGCGATCTCGTTGGCTATTTTGAATGCTGTTCCAGTCTTCGCCGTTCTTCTCCAGAACGGCAGGTCCTGTGCAAGCCATTCCCAGGTCTTGGGTTGATTTCCAATTGCCTCAAGGAATTCCCCAATGGGATCTTGCAGCGGCGAGTTTGACTCCTTGTCACGGAGCACCCGTGATCGTTTGGATAGTTGCTCATCGTCCATCCTCATAAGGTAGTCGGTCCATAACAGTTGCAGTTGCCGCAGTATGGCGTGGACGTTGAGGACTCCGGCCAGTTCATAACTCCTATGTTCTGGATCCTGTCCTGCCACCCCAAACGTAGCATCCAACGGAGACAGCTGAGATGAACATGGTTGGGTTTCCTTGCTTGTTTCTCGTAGCAGCGCAGCATACAGCAGTGCTGTCAGTATGACGGCTGTATGAGCCCCACAGCCGACCGACGGCCTGGCTGGCTTTGGAGATCCGCCGTTTCATCTCATCGTCGATTTTGATACAGCGAAAGGCTGTGCTGCCTAAATATACAAGGTTGTCCACGGTTTTGAGTTGGATTGCGCTGACGTTTATCCGAGAGACGTTGTATGCAGCGTTGGGCGGCGGCTGAGGTATGACCACCGTTTTGTCTGGGTTGATGGTCCGCCCGAAGTTGGAGCAGCCGGAGACGAAAAGGTTCAGACTCCGCTGCATGTGTGTTGCTGTCGTGGTATTGAGGGCGCATTAGTCCGCGAAGAGCAGATCGTGAACAGTAGTCGTTGATAGATTGCTTGGGGGCCTGCATACGTCGGCTATAGATAAGATGGTTATCGGTCCCGTAGGCAATTATGGTCCCTGGACGCTCATCACGGTATGCGTCCATCATTATGGCAGAGAGCATGAGGTTGAAAGGGGTTTGGGCGAGTACGCAGTTCTTCTCCGCTATGCTGCTCGCCGTGAACGCCCCTGAGATGGCCCCTTTGTCATTGACGTGCACTGCCATCCCGTCGTGGAGCTGATGCACGATGTGCGTGAATCGCTCTGGACATCTGAATTTCGGCATGGTTTTCCAGAGTCCATCGCAATTCATCGTGCCGAAGGCTTTCGTCAAGTCCACGAGGATAGCATCGGAGTGGGTCCCCATTCCCTGACACTTCCCTTATAGCCGGTGGGCGACAAAGATCATGTTGATGGTTCTTCGATGTCGTCGGAAGCCGCACTGTCTTTCCGATATAAGCCCTTGTTCTAGATGGTCGTCGAGGCAGTTAAGGGGGACATGAGATAAGATTCTCTTGGCGATGTTGAACAGTGAGGTTCCTCTGTGATTATCACTGGGTTGCTGGTTCCCCTTCCTTTTGAAGATTGTCGTGCTCCTGAAACTCTGAGGGGATTGTCCTTGATGCCACATTTCCTAGAAGAGCGCTGTAAGTTTTCCCATCAGTCGGGGGCCACCGTACTGGGATCGCGTCGGATCCCGGTTGCTCTCCCCCTGGAGAGCTATTGGACGCCTCCTATGATTTCTGGCAGCAATGGCAGGAGGTCCAGATCGTTGGTCGTTTCCGCTTGGGGTAGCCGATCGATGGCAGCGTCAGGATCGTGGATGGGCGGTAGAGAACATTTCTAAATTGTTCGGCACAGCGTTTCAGAACCTTTGATTTCATCATCGAAAGCGTCGTCCAGTCAGAGCTGAGAAGCTGGGCGGTTCCTTTGGCTGTGGGATGACAAACTGTAATGATTGGTGCGAAAAAGTCTTTTGCGTCAATGCGGTCCGCATACCCTTGGATCTCCTCGACATTGTGAGCAAGTGAGGCATCCACCATCTCCCACAGACCTCGTTGCACAAGGAGAAAACATCTGTAGAAGGCCGTTTTTTTCGGCGGCCCACGTAGGTCTATGCGTCCTGCTCCTTTCATCCAGAAGGTTACTGATGTCTGAGTCAGTGTCGGCAAACCAGGCCTAGTGTTGGCAGCGTGCGCCTCCGAAGAAATCTGGTGCGCTGGAGTGGATTGTGTCCCTCAGTTTGTACCAGCGTGTCTCCACAGAGGTGTTTTCATACAGACCTTGCAGATCTTCTAGTAGTTGGGTCGACTGTTCAAATCGAGGCGGTGAGCAGGTAGACTCAACAGAACAGTATTTGACTTACCTGATGGTTGCTTAACTTATGGTCTTCTGTGAGGTTGAAGTCGGGGCCGCATCTTGGCGATGACAAGACGATGGTCCCTCCAGGCGTCGCAGATAGCCTTTGACACCATCACGCCCCGTCGATCTCGCTTCCGGACGAGAACGTAGTCCAACAGCTGCCAGCTCCACGGTCGGGGGCGCATCCAGGCATTCCGCGTGGGAAGGCGGAAGGTGTTGCAGAGATGGCGACGTTGTTCTGCGCATGTTCGCAGAAGGAGGCCATTGTGTTTGTAGCCGGCTATTCTATGAGGATCCAGCGCTCCAGTCCAGGCAGCCTGGTCTGCCCCGACGTGAGCATTGAAGCCACCAAAGCCAGCCAACTTGTTCGTCCTCAGTAGAGTCGCCAGGAGGGCCCGCAGGTTCGCGTAAAACTTGTTCTCTACCTAGTCAGAGCTGGTCGTAGGAAAGGCATAGACGCTGATGATGGTGATGATGATGGTGAATTCTGCCTCTGAAGACGCAGGCGCAGGCTTATGAGTCGATCATTGACGCCCAGAGGCAGACAGGGCAGTCGTCGCACAATGTCGTTCCGAAAATCAAAGGCGGCGCCAGCGCTGCGTCGCCTTTCCTATGAACGGCCGCTATAAAAGAAGGTGTGGCCGGCACCCACCTCCTTCAGTTGGCCTTTTTCAGAGAAACGGGTCTCGCTGAGAGCGGCGATGTCCACCTTGCAGCGCACACGTTCTCGAGGGACTAGAGTTTCCCTCCATTCCGGCCGGTTGCTCTTCGAATTGTGTAAAAAAAGAAAGAACATCCCAAGTTTCCAGAATGAGCTTTCTCATCCTAGCAGTCTGCAAGGTGGAGCGGAGCGGAGGGAGGCAAAAGTAACTGTTGTTGAGGAAGTTCAGGTCGGCGAACGCACCTTTTCGATTATTCTTCATCAGGCCAGTGCATTAATATAGGTCTAGATAAAGCAGGGAAATTTGAGGAGTAAAACAACTTATGAACAGTAGTCAGACTTGTGGGGCAGCGGGATAATTATAGTCCAGTTTCTGTCAGTGGTACGGAAAGGGGGAGGGGGGAGAGGAGGAGGAGGTAGGGTAGTCTGACTGAGTTGTGCTCATGTTTCGTCGCTGTGGCGCGACGTGCCATGGTGCGGGTCGGAATTTTCATGACTCGCCTTTGACCAGGGTAATAGGAGGGCCTTAATGAAGGCCTTCTGCGAGCACAAGGTTGGATTCGTCAGTCGTATGGGCAACCCCTCGGCTGCCGCAACTATCCGTTGACGCAGGGACCTCGAGCGTCTTGCCGGCACTTTATAGATGACACGGAATGCTTGGTTGACGTCTACCTCGTGGCCGGTGCCAACCAAGTGAGCCAAAATGGTGCTAGAAATGGACTTTTCCTCGCCTTGCTATAGCCAGGCAGGATGGCGCTCTCGCATCCGCTTGGAAAGGCGTCTTGTTGTTCGACCGATATAACCTGCTCCACAGGAGCAAAAGAACGCGTAGATGTACACTGAGGAGGTCTGAAACGGCAGCTTATCCTTCAAGGCAGAGAAGTGGGGTGTTAGAGAAAATTATTCTCGTTCTAGCGGCAGAGTACGTGCGTACAATAGCGGAGTTTAGACGACGTTGTAGAAGGTCACAGGCCGGGTCTCCGCGAAATGGCAAAGTGAGAAACAATTCTCTCTTATCTACCATCGGTTTATTCGATTTTGGTAAATGATCTTCCATATATCTGCTGATAAATTTATCGGGGAAACCATTTTTCCACAGTGTTTCGCATGAAGGCCAGTTCGTTTTCCAGTGTATACGGAGTAAAAATTCGTCTAGCTCTGTTGGTTAGGCAGCGGACTAAGTTCCGTTTCCGACTACGACGAACAAAGCTGATGCTGTTGTTGTTCTTTGTTGTTTTTCTAGCGTGAATTGTCATCTGCGAGCCACGGTCTACGTGCAGATGTCGTGATCCCAAATTTGTCTAGAACACCTCTTCTAACCCTTTCCTACGCGAGGGGCTAAGCACTGCTGTCCCATAGGGGGTGCCTAGGCACCCCAGACGGCTGCCGAACTCCACAATGGCTCACGGCCCTCGTTTATTGGAGAGGTCAAAGGTCAAGTAGTCAAGTACTTCAGCACATACCCGAGTTGGCCTGGGCCACTGACGGGACTGCATGTTGCCCTCTCCATGGGGCTTTTTGAAGTGGAGAGGGGGGTTGGGCGGGAGGGGGGGGAGACGGGTAGGATGGAAGCAGAATTACTAGGTATGGAGTCACACAAACACCGGATGCCCTCAACTGGTTTAACCCCCCTGTCGAGGCGGTTACCAGGGTGTGGTCGCTAGACAGAGCCTAGCTTTGGGGAACCACTTTTGCTTGACGTGACCTGCCACTCATGAACAGGCGCACGTAACTGGACATCTCCTCACATCCCACGCAACATAATAATAGAATGATAATTAGCATGCCACCGTTGACAAAATTGGCTACCAAGTTCGTTCACTGTCCACAACCCAGAAGTCTGAACGTATCGAGGGATGAGATCTGCCAAGGCCTCACAAGGTTCAGGCAACTGTGACCTGTGCTCGAGTCTGTCTAAAATGAAGCAGATT
>CACRXP010000043.1:886166-904273 GCA_902702965.1 Spirometra erinaceieuropaei | reverse complement strand
CGGAGTCCTTTGACAGGGAAAGCCAAGATGACTTCGGACACGCGTCTACGTGTGCCATACACAACCTGGTGCCCAAATCCACGCGAAATCAGACCCTCCAGAGTGAGGAGTATCCGATCTCACTTGAAAGATGGTGCCGTAAGGGTCACATTAAACATGAGTCATTGCTACGTTGGAAGTGCGTTAACCGACCGGGGTACGGGACATACTCGTCCAGTCGTGCTTTTTGGGTTCGATTTAGATTCCTACACGTCGTCGCCCAGCTACTAGTGAAATATGCAGAAGGAAATTGCCGACAAAGACGAAGGATCAATTGGCGGAACGTTGGGCTTAATAACGCCCCATGAGCAAAGAACGCGGGATGGAGGCTCCGGTGCCGCAAAAATGGGCCTGTGTACGACTGGCTGATGACGACTAATATGCCAGAAATGACCATTCCAGTCTCCCTTGTCCTTATCGGTAATCGCCTTCTGAGTCGTTACCGTCTGACCCTTATTTCAAACGAGAGACAGGCGACACCATCAGTTAGCAGCCATTCGAGTCACGACTGCTAGCGCGTGATAGTTGTCAAATGGGTTCGTCTGAACATAGCGCCTAATTAAGGCGCTAGATCTGGACTAGATTAACCTCACTCTCTCCTTTTTTCTGAAACGTTGGTGACCTGTTTGAGTTAAGATGACTGGAAATGAGATTGGGATGCGGTGATTGAAATGGCCCCTGCATTCTCCTATCGCCTGTCATGGGTGCGCGCACATACAGGCAAGTGCAACAATTTGCTACTATTGGCTACTATGACTGTCGGATTGACACGCGAGAGATGGGTGGCCAAAACATGTGCCCGTATGACTAAATAGGTCTGGACGTGCTGTTGCAGTGTGCGCAAGGAAGGCGTGGGCGACCGATGTTGGTCGAGGCACTAGGACCTGTAGTGGCTCATTGATGAGGGAACATTTACACAGGCTAGCAAACATAAGAGATGCGGGTCGATAATCTGAGAAAAATGAAGTGCTCACCGGATCAAGGCTGACCTTTCCGAGGGCTTGGCCGACTGTCCAATATAAAAGCATTTGGTGTATAAATCGACCAGAATTTCGAGTAAACGTCCGAATTGGCTGGCCTTGATCCGGTGAGCACTTCAAGTGAGCTCAAGTGGTCTTCAATCGGTGTGTGCTGCATTTGCCGAGGGGTGGTGTCCCAGTGGCTTATGTTGCTGGTTGCAGGGGGGTGGCGCGTTCAAGTGGCGCATGGGCAGCTGCGACTTTGTGGACGCGTGTGCGTCCGTGTTGAAGTGGGTCGAGTGTCCGCTGGACGGCGCCTCGGGAAAGGGGGAATGACCTTGAGGCAGCGAGGCCTTGGACAACGACGCCGGACATGGCCATGATGGTTGCCCACACCAGGCCTAGTACCCTGATCGTGCTGCGACGTATTCAAACGTTATCGACCAGGCCGATGGGCTTTTTGAATGTGTGGTCGCAATGCGGACATGCTGGCTTTGTATTTGCGCTGGTTTTGGTGATGGTCGAGGATGTTCTTCGTGTCCCCGCTGTGTTTTTATTGCGGCGGGTGCGAAGACGTCTGACCACGGCAAACTAGGGCTGAAGCATGGTGTTGTAGCGAGGAGAGGTGAAAGTAGTTTCCTCACTGGTGATGCTGGTTGAGGTGTTTGCTCGTCCAACGGATGGGTTGGCCGTGTTGATATGATGATGAGCCTGAAAGTGGTTAGAAAAGCCTATCCGGGTGCTAAACTTTGGTTCTCACAGATCTGGCTTGCGGCATCTCATACTTTCGTGTTTGTCGTTTTGGCCTGTGCTACTCTATTCGGCCGTCCACCAGGATGGCTCCTCCAGTTTCGAGGATTGTTCGCTATGTCTGATGGAAGTGCTTATGCGCTTCCCAGGTCTCTTGGCCAATTTAAAGCTGGATTAGCCAGGCTCTCAATGTGTCCGTATAGTGTCATTCTTGTCCATCTTTCCCGCTAGCGTCCGTAGCGATGTCCATGCAGGACAGTCGTTTCGTCATGCGCTCGTCAGAAGCCCCCCCTTTTGTGGCCGCTTCCTCGTATTTGGGCCTGAATAACTAGTAAGAATACGGTCTTTTCAGAGCCCGGGCGTCCGGGACTCGTTCTTGCAATTCCACATCTCGGAAACTTTAAAGAAAACCCTGACGGATGCAGCTTATTTTTATCGCTCGACTTTGGTAAATTGTCCTCTTATCATATAATATTGTTATCAGGATGGCTACTCCTTGCATCCTGGGTTTCTTGCTAAGAACGATTCCGGGGAAATCGCTCTGTGTTTTGTTGCCTGGGAAAGGCCTCATGGGCCTTGACGATCCGGACCACAAACCCGTCGTTACTTATGATAATCTGTGAAACGGTACTGGTCAAGTAGGAGACTGCCTACCTCTGCGCGAAATCGCCGTCGAGATTTAACGTAGATTCAGTGTATTCGGCAGTTGGCACCGGCTAGTGCATGATCATCGCTGTTGTTTATTGGTAACTAGGCCGAAATTGATACATCTGGAGGCGAACGAATTCAAAATTCTCCGCGCGTCGCCGTTCAGTTGCGGTGTTCAATGCACAGTCGTCGAAAAAAGGATCCATACATCCTGACCCTGGATGCTTTTTGATATTCTACACACGACAGATTTCTAATAATTTCCATCGGCTCGCTAAATCTTCTTGAAGCATGGCCGATTATTTTTGCTGCAAACATGGGGTTTAGGATGGTTGTTGCGCGGACGGAACCTTGTTCCACCCCATTTGTCCCTGAAAGGGCCAACGATGTCAACCTCCTTTCAATCACGCATCTCATTATGTCATCATGAAGCTGTCTGAACATCGTCACGAACTGTCAGCGACCTCTAAAATTACCCACTACCTCCCAGAGACCGTCCCCGTTCACGGTATAAAAGGATTTGCTATGATTAATAAGGGTAGTACGGGAGCTGGTCCTCATTTTTTGCAACTTCTTCCATCTGCGGGCTGTTGACGCTTCCGTGGTTTTTCCAGAATCCGCATTGACTTGCATAAGGCAGTTACCGTTTCAGGTGAACCTCTAGGCTTTTAGCTATCAGTTGGGTTAAGATGCCGTTAACAATTATGAGGAGTAAGCTTCGCCGATGACTATCGTGGATTAGCCGACTTCCTTTGCCCCTAAGTGGACTACCTACGGTTATGTCATTGGAATTCTGCAACATTCGTTCTTATCGCCATCAATCCAGGACGGCCGTATTTGTAGATTTAAGTTGAAATTGAGCAGTCTTCGGAGTTTTTCCACATGGCATTTGTTGCTCTGTTTTGACTGTTTCCTACAGAGACGGCAGGAAATAGGGGTCGACGCTCGTCCCCACTTGAGAAAACCTATTTATGACTCTCTCGAGGATTGTGGATTTGTAGTTAGCGACCCATATGAGTTGCTTGTTCCGGCTCTCTGGGATCTGTAATTTCAGCGTCAATAGAGTTGCTCCACCTGGGTTGACTAGCCGCTCATTTTCGATGGTTTGACTGCTGTAGACTGTCTTGATGGACGCGAATGAGTTTTTCCTTCCACAACAGGAAGCATATGCTTGGACTTCACTCGCCTTGGCAGACATTCGGTCATTTTATGTCTTTCTCAATCTCTATTCATTTTGACAAAGTCGCTGAAATAAGGCAGTTTTATTTTGGGCTTTATTATTGTCCATGTAGGTCCTGCGGACTTTGCTCTGACTGAAATCAGTCCTTATACTTTATTGTCATCGTCATCGGATCAAACCTGGCGTTTTTGGTGTACAGCCGAGATGACTTCAGAAACTATGGTGTGCATGATTTTCCGCGATCCCTGTCGAATGTGCACAACCCCCTCTTACCCAAAATGTGCATTCTTTTAGTGAGTTCTCGCCTGCGATCAGCCAAATTCAGTGTTGCCGTGTTCAACTTCGGAAGAGCTACTTTCCCTGAAAATTTCGCCCCAGTTTAACTTGTAGCCTCATTTTCGAGACGACAGGACAATGGTCGGCCCAGTAATCAGTCCCTCAATCCGCAGTTCTCATAACCACGACACACGATCACGCCTTCCGATGGGTACGTGGTCCAGCAGCTGGCATGACGGGAGCAGGAGTACATTCATGCTGCTTTCTTGCACCTGGAAGGCCAAAAACCGGTTTCAGTGACGAGGAGGTTGTGCTCTGCGCAGGTCTTTAGCAGAAGGAGTCCATTAGCCTTACAGTGGCCCACTTCATGTCAATCAAGCACTCTTCCCCAGGGCGGCGTGGTCTTGACCAACTCGGACGTTAAAGTTACCAAAAATAATCAGTCTATCCGCCTTCAACGCAGACGGAGGGAGAGCGCGTAAATCTTCGCAGAACCTCCCTTCGCGTGATCGCTGTTTGTCATTTTAGGGGCGCAGGAGCTGATAATGGTGGATAATTCCTCCCCACGGAGTGGGGTCCTCATTGTGATGGAGCAGTTATTGATTCCACGGGGAAAGGAGGCAGCTTCTTGACACTGCTGTTTCTGATGGCGAAGGTGACTCCAACATAACGGCTGGAATCCTTGTCCCGATAAACGGTTGTCTCTGTGCTGCGATGCAAAAATTCGGAAGAACGAGTATTCTTTTGACCAGCGCGATTCTCCTACCTCGATGACTGGCTACCACACTGTCGAAAAGAGAATAAGCATTCCAAGTTACCAAAGTGAGATCACTCACTTGAAGGCGGAGGAGAAAAAAGGACGGAGAGGGGAGTGGTTTTTGTATGTTGCCCCAATAAAATATTTAACAACTACGAAACACGGTCAACTTACAAACTGCGCGACTGATAGCATTTGTTTAGAGCTCCTTTTCTAGCCTTTCCCCGCGAGGGAGCAAGTAGTGCTTTTCCTACTTCAGATGAGCTCTGTTCTGTGTGCAAGACGTTGGGTCAACTTTTTGTGACAAGCAGGAACACGTACGAACATATAAAAAATTGGCAAAAAAGTGTATCCTCTGTAATGACCCTATTCGGGGGTCCTCGCTGCAACACTACGTCTCCCATGCGCACTTACACGTGCGCACCAGTGCAGTCTGGTTCTCAGCCAATCATAGCTATGCGAACAGACCAGCCAACTTCAAGGCCGACGCAGACACCTTTACCACGGCGCCCTGATGCTGCCCCTGTGGCACTTGGGAGTCTGCTCTTGCGTCACCGGACGTGTGTCCACCTTCGGTTGCCAACTTGTTCCAACCAAGTATCTATTCATTCTGCACAGAATACAGTGCTCTCTCTACTGGCGTTCAACTTTACCTCTTTCTATTCGGGGCTGGCTGGGGTCTGCCTATGACTTAAATAGCCACTCCACCTCCAGCTGACTGAAACGCTCAGTATACTCTAAGAGTACATCTATACCCCAAGTCGGATCGACTGGGTACTTCGCGTTAGCATGACTAACTAGACTTACCGCAGGACGTGACCAAGGTAGGGATTGATGTTCCGTCCGCTCCACAGCACAACTATTCTTTCAAATTCGTCACGATACCTGGTGAAGAGAAGATGTTCCGGACAGTCAGGATATAAAAGGCAGCTAGGCCAATATTTAGGTGAGCCCAGAAATATTGTTATTCGACGGCCGGGTTGACACAATGTAACTGGTGAATTGCGGCGTATTCGGGGCGGTGGTTTTCCCGTAATAACAATCGTATGGAACCACGTGTGGTGATGAAAATGCGTGTGCTTTTATTGGTTAGCATTCCTCTTCTTTTTTTCAAGATGGAAGCTAAATTCAAGAATCTATCTGCACCTTGAGAAGGGTTTTAAACAAACACGGTATACAGGCAGATGGATTTTCATACAAGTTCGAATTTGGAGGTCAACGGTGAAAGATTCTGTGGCGGAAGGAGCCTCTTGACTGTCGGGTGGTGAAGGTTCCATCCGTTTTCCAAAAGTGCTCTGGAACCCAGAAAAAAGCAGTCTGATTCTACTTGATGAGGAAGACAAGTGTTTGCGTCTTACGGAGGTTCGGCGGTTGCATCTGTTCCGTATACTACAAGCTCCCCCAGGGTCAATTTTCAAAATAAACAATATACATATTAATCAAGGCCGCGCCGTTCAGGATTTCAAAGGCTATTATGGCGTGAATAGCCTCCCATGACCAGCTAGATCACCTGACCTCAGCCCAATAGAGCACGCTCGGCTTTGCAGTCAACGGATGGTTCCCAGGACGTCGGTGCCGTCAACGTCTTCCCAGCTCAGCTTCACTCTTATGAATAGCAGAAATTTGATAAACCAAAAACCAATCCCATCAATAGTATTCAGAGATGATGTAGAGGTGTTATTCTGCATCAGGTCAGGCTTATCGCTATTAATATGTGAGCGGAAGCGAGAGATAGAGAGAGAGAGGAGCGCACCTTATTTTAAAGCATTATCTAAAGTTTTTTAACAAAAAACTTCCTCCATAATCGTGGTCATTATACAAATTGATAGATGGTGCGGGAGTAAGTGGGTTTGTATAAAAACTGTACGACTACTATGGGTACAGTTCGAGCCTCAGTTTCTGGATTTCAGCCTCTTTACGTGTTAGGTATCGTGTTAGAGTTAGTGACAGGGAATGTTGGCACGACGGTGTACGACAAGAGATATGCCGGAAGCCTCGGCGAATGGAGCGGGAAAGACTTCGCAGCAATTGTTTTAAGGTGAGTGGGGTGGATAACATAATCTGGAATCCAATCAATAAATTGCTTGGACATTATGAAATGACGCTGCATTAAGGTATCAGTTAAAATGGCCTAAAAAGCACCACCAGCAGAAGGAAGCATTCGGGGGACACGTTTTAAAATGAGCATATGTTTTTTAAGCAGGGCGGGAGAAATAACCGGAGAACATTAAAGAATGAGAGGGAAAAATTTGAAACAATGTTTCCCCGGTATGAATGTGAAACGTGCATACTTAGCAGAATTTATTGGAACCAACAAATTTCACGACCGCTTATCAATTGCAACCTGTTGCTGCATAACAAATATAACGAATGAGAAATATACAGAGATGTGAACTTCCACAGGGAAAATCAATGCAAAACAGCAAGGTCGTTGTTTACTGCACGCAGACTAGTCAGTAAACATGCCGACTTAAAAACACAACTTAGGAAAGAAAATGAGGAGGTTAACACGCAGAGAGAGTGTGCAAATCAAAGGGCTGAGATTTATCAGAGAAAGCTGAGGTTTACCACGTGGTCTATCCGTTTGCATTGGTTGGGTTTCTCCTTCCGTATGTAGGCTGCCTCCAAGTAACGCAATATCTGAGTTGTTTGTGTCCGAACTAATACTCGAGGAGATTTTTTGGAGTCATTGGAGTGACCGCCATCTAGAAGGTGCGTTTTGAACGAGAAATTTTATTTTCCTGCTTTAGGGGCCATTTAGGCAGGTGTTCAACTGACCTGGCTACCAGTTACTTTTGCGTTCGCCCAATACACTTGCATCCACAAATACATGTGAATTCGTAAACACAATCTGAGGTGACGTCAAATGCCAAGGCATCCTTCGGCCGTGGAACTTGGATAGCCTTAGTGAGGCTGCAGAATATGAGTTCAGCTGAGTTGCATGTTCTTTCAGTGACGTATCTCAATCGTCGCCTAATGGTACTTGAGATACTTCACCCGCAAATAGTAAGGAAATTACAGCGGGTTTTCCCGGAACTGATTGTTCCGTCATTTTTGGACGTAAGATGTTTCTGCACTTTTGGATGAAACGTACTGGATATCCACGTTTAAGCGAGGTTGTTTTGAAGCAAGCAATTTACGCATCCAGTTTATCAATAGAGCAAATATTTCTTGCTCTTTGGAAAAGAGTGTGAACCAGGTTTCGCTTTAGTCGTATTGGCACAAAGCTCAGGGAGTGTAGGTATTGACCTTTCCATGTATCCTGTCTTCCGAGTGGCTGGTTGAGGTGCAAAGGACACTGCTGACAGCCCAATCAACGGGCGCCGAGAATGCTCGCTGAAGTTGTTGACGCAAGCCTCGCCATGTCTGCGTTCGGCCCAACAGAAAAGTGGACAAAGCACATGCGCCCTCTGCAGCAAAGCCGGTATGTCTGTCAGTAGGTTGTAACAACACTCATTGTTTAGGTCGAAGGTCATTTGGAAGTAAGTCGATGATTTATTTCACCCATTAAATAAAGCGGTCAGGAAAGTGCAACTGACGTTTGCTGAGTGTGTTTAGGGCGTGGTGATGGCTGACTGCTTGATGGATGCAAAGGTGAGGATCGACAAATATGCGATGCGTGGTGTTTTACGAGATGGCGTTTTGAAAGATTAGGTTGCTGTGGAATCAGGGGACCTCGGACGATGGCGTGGGGCCGATATGCGCTCACAGCCTCTTCTCCGTCACCGTGGTGTGTGCAGAAGTTTTACGCACTTCAGAAAACACGCCAACTGCGGCTGTTGCAGTAGAGAGAAGGAGGGATTTGAGGACAAAGTAACATCAAGGTACCGGAAAGGTGATACTCCATACGGAAGATTATCAAGGGATTCAAGAATGGGAGAGGATTGCAGTCGAGAATCATACCGGAATGGTTTCTGCTTATTAAGTAGAAGACTACTTTCCAAAATATCATGCAGAGACATGATCAACGTCATCCTCTAGAAACTGGGGCTGAGTCTGATTTTTAGTAGGGTGGTCAACAACCATGTCATCAGCATACTTAACATATGGGCAGTCGTTGGGCCTTCTCAGGTCACCAGTGCGAAGTGAGAAGAGGTGAGAGGACAAAACGGAATCTTGAAGGATCCCACAGTTACTATGAACAGCAAATTTCCGCTTGTCAAATTGAGTGAGGAAGGTAAAGGAGTCTCTAAGCCAAGAAACGATCCAGCCAGAAAGACCGCATTCAGGTAATTTGCTAAGGAAGAGATGGTGCAGGACTGTGTCGAAGGCAGATTAATAGCCAAGAAATGCATATGCGTACGCACGGCAACCCTTGCCCAGCTCAATTAGAGCGGAGTGAACCACAAGAGCAACGGCACCCAAGGTACTGATTCTGACTTTATGCCCAAGTGGTAAAGGCTCAAAAACGTTGGATGAGAATTGCATAATGGCATCGAAGGTGACTAATTCAGCGAGCTTGGGAAGTGCGGAGAAGAGTGCTATTGGACGGAAGGACTTAGGACCAAAATTGACAGATTTCCCAGGGCTAGGAAGGATTTTTAACGTACGCCAGGTGTCAGGTATCTTTGACTCCACGCAGGACATGTTAATGTGTTAAAACAGATCCTATCTGAGAAGAACAGGAGCTAAGGAGAAATGGTCAGACAACATCCGGCCCGACAGCTGCTGATCCAAGGACCTTTTGTAGAGGTTTCCCATTGTAGCCACCGACACAGGACAGAAGACACACGGTGAAAGCGAAATATGGTTTGAAGGAAACTTTGGATCCATTGGAGGAAAAAAGCAAGACTTTCGCTTAATAAATCAAAACTGGCGTCTTGATTCTCATTTAACCTTTTCGAAATAAGCTGGCTAAAAGCGGGGCGGGTTAAAAGTACGACAGCGATTATTCCGCCGATTTAGTACAGTTCACTAGGAATCCGTTTCTCGACGTCAATGTATTTGGCAACCTCAGCGTCACATAAGGGGCACAAACAACTTTGCCCTGTAGGCCGTCATTTCCAAGAGCACGCTTGCCTGCCTGGCGCACTCCTACCTTATATGTCCGTCGACTAAAGTTCATAAGTTTAGCTCTAACTCATGCTTTTCAAGTTCACGAGCCTGTCTGTGACCTCGTGAGATCACCTTCGCGCATACGACCAATCACAGACACCCACGCTGGCCAGTCAACTCAACCCAGCTGCAAGGCTTAAGGCTGACTGCCACACGCTCACGAAACCAATGACCTGGAGGACGCAACAGAGGGCCTGGGCAGGGCATTTTTTCCCGTGCAGACCACAAACCTCCGCTTCTGGCATCTACCTTCTTAAATTAGAGGATTCTGCCTGGGATCATAGCTGTCAAGGCATGTCTATGAGCATAGCTACGACAGCACATTCAGAGAATGAGAGGGCCAGTTTGCAGGAGAGCCAAATGGGGTCTAACTTACAAATAGAACAAACGTCATGGGAATAAATCAAGGCTTGGAGGACCTTAATATCTACTGTTTCCAAGGGTTTTCATCGGAGGATATTTTACTACCCGCAATCGAAATTTTCCAGAATTTTGTGATTCTATATAAAACAGGCTTGTTGTAAAAAACTACCTGCTTAGAGAAATCGAACCACGACATCTGTTTTCGACAACATATGTTACGTTCACAAGTAAGAGATTTCTAGAACACCTCTTAGTACCACTTTGTCCGTGAGGGGGCAAACGGTGCTACCCCTAAGTGGGGTTTATTAGTCGCACTGGACGACCGGCGAATCCCACCATGAACCACTTCTGTTTAGTGGAAACACGACCAGAAGTAGCACTCCCCGAGATTGCATGTCACCCTCTCGGGAGGAATTATCGGTTGGGGATGGGTGGGAGAAGGAAGAATGAAAGTTAATTCTGGGACCACTGGGTATGCGGCACACACTCACATCGGACAATCTCATCTGGTTTAGCCCACCGTTGAAGGCCGGTTACCGGGGTGTGGTCGACGCGCGAATCGCGACCTCCTGGAGTCACAGATGACGCTGGGGGCCATTGCGAGGCGGAAAATAGGTATCCACCAGGTTCACCGATGCATTTGGTGGGGACTGTCAATGTATCGTTTATAAGCACTTGTTACCACCCTAATCGCGTCGGTGTTACTAAACCCATTAGGCGCCGTCCATGCTACATCTTCGGACATGGTAACTACCGGAGAGTCAGGTAGCAATTACTCCTTTTGAATATGGCCTCCATGGCGTCCCTACTCAATTGGGCTTCGAGCAGCCCGCTTCCCGGTTTCCGTGAAAGCCCGGTCCACTGTGCAGGGCGCAGGCGTGTGTGGCACGCGTAGACCCGCCTGCTGCGATGTGGCACCTGCTGCGGGCGCCTGCACGTGCACACCAACAGCAGGCTGGTTTGCGCCCGCTCATAGCTTTCCAACTGGCCAATCAGATTCAAGGCCGGATCAGACGTGCTCTCGCCTAAGGCGCTGTGAAGCATACCCCGCCCGCACTCGGGACGCCGCTCTCCCGGCGCCGAAAGTACCCTCGTCCTGCTGCTAACTCTCTCCAACCCCTTCTCCGCTTATTCTGTACAGAATACACTAATCTCACAACCGGCGTCCAACTCGTTCTATTCAGAACCGGGCCTGAAGGTCGTAGTGGTTAGGGTCTCTACATGGCTTAAGCTGTCGGTTTTTAATTTCCTCATAAATTATCTACGAGGTAGATCAGTTTATTCAAGGTCTATAGGCACAGACCGAGAATTTTATACATGAATATTTGGGCAAAGTCCATCAGCCACAGCGGGTAACCGCGTAATATTCATTAACTGCCAAGAGGCAGCTAGTAGTATACTTTAGTGTAAGGTGATACCATACTAACAGCACAGGTACTAGCCAAAAGACCATACACGCGTGTCTTGACACCGGGCTGAGGTGGGTAAGGGTGCGGTAGACGCAGCACAATTCCGCTATCACTATAAACCAATTCACGCGCATGTCATTCCCGAACACTCAGATTCTTGACTTCGAGAAGGGTCCTCCTGGGATTTAGTGGTAGATTAAGTGGTAACTCTTAATTATATCATTAGAAACCCCTGTTTTGAATTGGTTTCTAAATCTACTGCTATCACTCCCTCCCCCCATAGCGACAATTTTCGCGGTTTTTGATGTCATCTCCTGCATTCCGACCTCATGCGGTCTGTCGACGCTCACGACGGAACCCTCAGTATTCATTGTCTACTAGCAGCTCGGTCGTACCTCCCTTCCTCAATGCTCGGCTGAGCTCGAAGCGTGCTGTGGCCGATCGCATCTGGGTTCCTCTCGTCTGGCCTCTTTGACGCGGCGTACCAATCCGGTCCAGACGATCTCAATTGTGAATTCCGTATACAATGCCATTTGCAAGCCAGTCCTGTCTGACCCACATTCGACATTTATTGCTACCCTGACGATGACCGACAACATTCCGTTATATACCGCCACCTACAGGCCAGACCTGCTCGCTTTCTTCTGTTATTATTTTTATGGAGGGGTTTTTTTTCTCCTGTAAAATCAATCCAGTCATTTTTAACTTTTTGTAAGGAGTTTTTTTCACCCCTCAATCATCATGTTTCTCAATGGACTTCTAATTCAGAAACTATGAATTGCATTTTGTAAAGACTCGGCCTACCTCGTCTAAAACTCGCATGCAAATTTATTTTAACTTGCTTTGATGGGACCCCGACGGGTCTTTAATAAAAATTATTTATCTATCTGTCATCGTTCCCGCGCCCACTTTGCTGTGCAGCATGTGGTGGGCATCGTCGTTCGCGACGGCTGAACTATCATTTAGACGACAAAACCAAACGGCTAAATGAATATTCTACAAAGCCTTCTACACAAGTGAAACTTGGCATTGTCCGTGTTTTTACATTTGACGATGCGGATTATTCATTGATATTTTGATGGATGTGGATTATGGAAATCGCGGACTCACGAACCAGGAAACTTCCGTTCTGGGACGGACTCGAGCTGCTGATCTCTCGAGTCTTTTCTGTGAGGAATTTTTTTTAACTTTGTGATTTCGTGTTTCCATAATTAGAATCGTTCAAAATGATTTTGTTTATTCTGCGGCCTTCTAAAAATCGGACACATTACGAGATGCGCTTGCAATAGTGAACAGCCATTTAACGAACGCGCATGGGCACTCGGTCAGAAAAGAGATGCAGACGGTAGTCAATCTCCAGGCCTACAAAAGTTTCCTGATAGTGACTAAAAATTTAAGAAAACCACATGTTGGCGACAAGTAATCTCCTTCCCCGAACAGACATATTGTCTAGCTTTTTTCCTTCCTACCTACGAGGGGAGGATATTAGCGAACTCCCACAGCCACCAAGCGTGCCAGTGTGAGTTGGTCGGTCAGGCATCCAGGGCGTATCTTCTCTCCTTCTCTCTTTACCGCAAACGTTTTCCGTCTGCCCTATTAAAAAGGTATGTCCGTTAACCGAAGAGGTTTTAACGACAGACGGTTGGTTGGCCTTGGAAAAACTAAGCGCTTACTACTGAATGTGCTGCTGAGAGATAACCAAGTAAGGCATCGCCGTCCCAAAATGAACTGAGTTGATCGTAAGCCGGGGCTGACCTTTTTGGCCCATGCTTAGCGCAACTGCCGCAAAAAGGCCCTTTGAATGCCTTTCATAAGCTTGTCAATCGCTGTCTGAGGCTGCAGCCTCAATGCTGTTGAGAGGAAGTTCATAAGACCCGACGATGTGGGGAGCCCATCACGTTGTCGCGCCATGGGACCAAAGAAGTCACATGCCTCTTCAATGGTACTGAGATTCTCGAATTGTTCGGCAGTTTCTGCTGTGAACTCCAGGACGGGGTGCAGCCGAACAAATGGGACATTATCCTCCTTCAAAACACACCGCGACGTATCTCCAGTCAGTGACAGTATCAATATCCCGGGCTTCTGCTCGGTAGTGAAATCTCGACGACTAGATTTCTTTCACATTCCTCTATCCAACTACACTGAGCACCCAATCCCTTGGTGCCAGGGGCATTGTCGAACGAACCATCCAGCGAACGGTCACTCTTGCCCTTTTGAGAACGACGCTCTGTTTAATCGTTATTATGTTCTGACATTATATTTGGTGAGGGGATGCTCAGTGGATAAACGGGCCAACTTCTCGACAATTGAAGGAAATTGACGGAGCGGTTAGTGTAAAATCCTCCGGGACTGACAATGAACGTGGAACTACCACATGCTTCCCAGCGCAGGCATAGGTGGTGTCGATTTTCGTTGGCCCGATTTCATACAGAAACCAAACCATCCCTGCCGGGATGACGGAGCCCGCACGTTATCTCAGCTGCGGGCCATCCCGCGGGCGGTCTTCAGCCAAGACTGGCTGGTAATCAATCAGGCTCTCGGGTTTGATTAATGGTTTGTCGGGGGTCGTGCAGTGGCAATGCCTCCGGACTTGGCTGCGCGTCATTTTGGCAAGCCGATCGCTTGAAGAAATGTCACAAGTCATAACGGCGTCAAGACACAGCGAGGGTCACCCGCCGTCAAATAGGGCCTCACCCACCGTCCCGTGCTCGCCTCCCAAATCAAGTGTTGTTGGAGGCCATTTACCAATCATTGTCCGACAGTTCGAAGTCTGAGTGGATCTTTGATTGCGGGAGAGCTACGGTCGGACTTGACAAGAGACAGTAACACTGATGGGGGCAATTTACGTGCAACAACAGAAATGTACGCTTAGACAAGCGACGCGCATGGGGGCGGCCTCCTGACAAAGCGGACGAGCTCAGCCGAATTCGTGATTGACAACTACTTGATAAGCGCAATAACAACCCCGGGCATATCCGTCTCAGAGTATCAAAAGTATTCAGCCAGGCCCAGTCTAACGGTTATAAAACCCCTGACCACCTTTGCTAGGAGCGTGGGCAACTGAATGTTAATACAAAGGCAAGCTAAAAATGCTAGAAGGGCAGATATTTCTAGTTCCGGCCTTCTTACTGTTTATCTTTGGATTTCTAGCAGCCGCGCTAGGCACGGCGGAAAAGAGGGTGATCTCATCCCCTTGGAGCAATTTAACAGCTTAATGAGCATACTCATAGTTTACCTAAAATGGTTAATTTATCGACAAAGTGGTCGGCGTTCCGCACAATGCCAACATGGGCACCTCAGAGGACACAGTTTCCCGCGACCTTCATCCAGCCACCATACGACAGTTCGGTGAATAACGAGACGTCTAAATTCCTTATGGGCCTGGTTACCTCGCATACATCCTACGTTAGCTGGGTTTACTGTCACCAAGACGACGACCGCTACCCGAATGTCATGACGTCCTTTGTTTACCGTAATGCGAACAAAGCGCGACTCCCTAAAAACGACTGGATGACGACTAGGCGAGACTGAGACGCGTTGAGAGCCGAGGTCCAAACCGACTTGGAATGCCGAAAGCTGTTGTAGGTTTGATGTACTGTGACCACTCATGACCGCCTTGTGGATTTAGAAACTTTCCCTCTGATCAACAAACAAAAAGCCTTCCTATCCATCCAAACGCGTATAACAACAGGACAAGGAGGAACATATCGCTACAGAATACAATTCACAGAAAAAGAAAGACAGACGGCAAATATCGCCGTCAAGACTAACAAAATAAGATTTCAAAAATCAAAGGCCCCTGAAGTGGAAGGACTCCGCTGAGACGGACAAAATGCCCATTCATACTAGGACAACAAAATTTGAGCATAAAAATGTCTGCTGGCCTTTTAGGTCCTACCCGGGCCGTGGTGGCTGTGACAGACCCGATTAGTGGGTCTGCTTAACAGAAACGAGGGGCTGCAAATCCCCTCATAACGAAGGAGAGATCCGTCTGGATGCAGAAATGCGGGGCCCTCTCTGGGGCTAAGAATAATATATATATTCGAAACCCTGAAGTCGCAGAGTAAATGCCTGACTCGAGGAGGAATTCGGTAAAGCAGGCATTATTCGTGGTGCCGATGGTGTCCTATGACAAGGGGGCCGGGAGAACGCCGCTCAAGATACATAAACCGCGGCAAAAACCGCACAGCAAACTTGTAGTAGACCTGCGAATGAAGGAGCTGTGTGAGAGTATGTACATGCTGCCTAAATAACCAGTAACAGGTAGCCAGAAAGCCAATGTTATAGAATAAGGCCACCAACAGGCTGTAGCTCCTCGGATCCAGACCCAGGTAAACAAAGGTCAGCATAGCAGTGAGAGAGAGGTTTCCCAATGAAGCTGCCATCACGCGTCCCTCCTCGCTGGCGTCCGGACTGGTTGCCCGGAGATGCTGCTGAGCGACGGCGAGAGCGGCATTCGGAGTGTAAACTGGCGTTGGTCCAGTTGCGGGGGAAGATCGAGTTTGCCGACCGTCTTCCGGGGACGCCTGAGGTGAGTACTGCTGCCGGAGGAGCTCCCTAGTGTTAGCGGCAACGGGACCAACGATGGAAGTGGAAGGTAGAGAGGACGCTTCGCTGGCCAAATTATAGGAGGGAGAGGCGCACTGGGGCGACCCTGCGGGCGCAATCACCGCAAACGCCTGCGAGGTAGTGGCGACGGACGACTGCGTGCAGGCGGGCGCAGATGGGTCCCAGACTTCGTTGGATGGCCGACAGAAGCTCCCTCCCAAGCTGATGGAGTAATGGTACGGGAAGGAGGGCTCAGCCAGACCCAGCAGGCTAGTCTGTAGGGGCAAGGCGGATGACATGAGCAGGATGCAAATCACATTGGCCAGGAGTTTTGCCATCGGTGTGCCGTGCGGTCGAGGAAGGAGATGTCTTTGACTTATCGGCAGGGAGTAGAGGCCAAACAGGCTGGTGCAAGTCACGTAGGTCACCAGAAGGATCTGCAAGCGGCAGGCGGAAGAGAAAAGTAGCTTAATATCCAGTGCGGCACTGGTGGCTTCAAAACCTCCAGTTTTCCAAGCTGAGTTGTTAAGTTGGGCCCAGAGTAGTCTCCCGAGAGGTTTGGGAGTTAGGGTTGACCTCTTCGTTTACAAAAGCAGATTCCAGCCCCCGAAAATGTGAATAAGTCTGGCCGATAAAATCCGATATGACTTAAGACCATAATCACAACGCAGGTAATAGTACCTGCTCATATCCGATATTGTCTGCGTGGTTCATGAGGTAAACATGGATGGTGCACGCAACTCGTGCCAGACGAGTTCCGAATTTTTATATTTTGTGTTAATCAAACTTCGATCGCTAATTGACCACACAAACTACCCCAAGCACCTGCCATCACCAAATACAGATATGTAACGTCTGTACACAAGAAGTTTGCCTTGCAACCTAGTGGAAAATTCCCTCAGACAGCGTGCTAGGCTCACCCTGCGAGGTCTAAATACGGTAAGATATGTCCTTCCAAGCGTCCGGCACACATTACAGGATCGGCAGTTCCTTCCCGCCCGAGGGAGTGAGTTTTCTAGATAGTTGAATACTACATTTCGGAAATACATAATAAAATTGCCACTGGTCATTATATCATGAAGACACGGTTGCAGGGATGCAAATAAAATGTCGGAAAAGTAGGCTCGGCGAGGACCGATGAACTGAGGGCCAACCAGCGACTTAATAAATCGGAAACAGTGGCTTTCAAGTTAGATGAAAAGCTAGTCACGTGAGGAAGGGTGTGGTCGAACTTCAGGATTGCAAATAATTATCACATCCACAATCACTGTCCAAAACAATAAAGACAGGCTGGAACGGTAATCTTTAATTTCTTTGCGGTCGTCGACTAGCCACTAATCAAACGCAGGCCACGAAGACGTGAGGCTGAGACCCGAATCCAGTTGATCGTTGGGAGAGTGTTTGTCAGTTGAGTCACGGGCTCACGTCCTGTCGGTTGATACGAGTGACGTTCACCGATCTATCACGATTGCAGGGTTGAATAGAGCATCCCATTTTACGTTGGGGCACCAGCCTACAAGCTTCGCAGATGGTTCTGTAGTGACGAGCGGTGAGGAGTCGAGAACGGGTGCCAGAAGTAACGTGGGAGATTTGGATGATCATCTACGGCCTATCTAACGCCCTCAGTTAGTCAGATCCGAACCTCATGTCAGGTAGGCCCGGGGTTTGAGCCCGATGTCAGGTGGTCATCGAGCGAATACTCCACCAATGAGCCACGAGTTCAGGCAGTTTTGATTGTTCTCACAACAAAATGGAGCGACTACAATCAGGTTAGCTCGATGGACATTACTTTCATGGGACTTACAATTATACTATTTTGCTCAGGCGTTGTCTTAGATGGGCTGAAGATTACGTAACCCTCCACACAATAGCATAGTTACAGGCAGTTCCGGTCTCTTATGCGGACAACGTCCAGAGCTCATTTATTTCTGTCTCAATTTCAAGGATGGTGGAAAAAATCGTGAGCTTCGGGGCAACAACATTCTGTGAATTACTATGGGTTAGTAAGGCGTACAGGAAAAGTGGGATAAAAATCGTGCACTAGAATTTCCCCTATCCAGTGGCGAGAATAAATTGGGAAAGGTAGCTAGGATCTACCAGTTGTAACTACGTACGGCTTAGGT
>CACRXP010000043.1:864661-884262 GCA_902702965.1 Spirometra erinaceieuropaei | reverse complement strand
GTCAATACCCACTTCCGGATAAGAGGGTGGGCCCCAAATATTCTCTCCCCACAGCTTAACAGCATCTAGAATCAATATTCAATGAGACGGCAATCACACAGAAGGTAGGACAGAACATGTGTTCAAGTCGTGCCCGACTTCACCGACCACCCATCCTTTATTTCATACTTAACAGCTGGAAAATTGCAGGCTCAAAGTCTGGATGTTTTAGGGCCACCAAAACATCAGCCACACTATGACTTGGCATGCACTCTTTGTTGTATGCAAAAAAACTACCGCGAAGACCCAAGTGTGAGCTATAGGGTTGATTAATTTAGCCCCCACCCTCCCATAAGTGGACGGTGATGACACATTAGACCAAGGCGGGGGTCAAACACGGGAACGGCGGCCTCATGCCAAGTCAGTCACTGCGCTCTATTTGAATGTTGGTCGGCTTGGCTTAAAGCTGCCGCCCGTTCATGATGGAGGGGGAGGGAGTAGGACAGATCCCCTGTGACCTTTCCTCACTGCAACAAATCTAATACAATGACGAGTTAGTACGACGCCATAAAGGCGTGGTTTTAAGGTTGCCAGCTGGCGGAATAACTGTCCTAGGGGCCGAGAGCATGGTCCAACAGCTCTCGCTGATGTGATGGCTCGTGTCGGGTGAGAGGTCAAACACGTATGGCGTGCGCAAATGTTCATAGGCCACCGTCTTGACGTAGACTATGAGGACATCCGACAGGAGATGGCACCGTGAGGTTTGAATGGGGAAGGATATAAATAGTTCGTAAGGTCGCCGTGGCACAAAATACTTCATGCGTACAGTGGGCAGTAAACACAGAGATGTAGCTACCTGAGCACCGTATCGTTTGCAAGACAAAAAGACCGCCTAGAAGACTTGAAGATGATTTATAGTGCTGGCCTTGCTTCGACGTACGAAATCGGTGCACATGCGGATGAAAGATTAAAAATGAACAGCGAGGATTAAGTACATGCTCGGGGTTAAAAAATTTTAACTGTTGTTTAAAAAATTCACCAGAGTCTTAACGGTCCCGCTTTTCTAGCAGACACATGCATTCCATCTAACAATATTTCGAGTGTTTTTTTACTACCTGACCGTCTTCCGTGGGGAACTTTTTTTAAAAATGAGCTTTCCTCTTACTAATGAATCACGTGTATGGGTGCAAAACAATGAGCCACTTCAGCAGCGCCGAATTCACGGGTGGTATAGGTCAACGGATGTCATCCTGCCGACGAAGGGCCGACCAAAACTCTACCGAACAACACCTACTGTTAAAATTATGGGCGGTCCTCCACAGCTTTTCCTTAGCTCGCACATATACTTAACCCTTACCAAATGAACAAATAAGCGCGTAGAAAGCCTCTCATTTCTATATTTAGCTTGGCGGTCTCAAATAGCACCAACTTTTGACGGGCCTACGAGCTTACAAGCTGAGGGCTTCAGAGAATACTGATTCCGAACATCAGCTGCTGGAAATCTGTAAAATGGCGACACATACTGAAAATGGTGGGGCCACTTCTACCTTGCGAACGCCTGGGGCTGTCCCAAGTTGGATTAGACGAACAACTATGGCGTCCATAAGCAAGTAGTGCGGATCGATTTCTAGCTACAGTGTGGTGTGCACAGCCAGTAACCGGTCTCACGAAATATCAACAGAAATTTTGGAATGCGGTCTCAATTATGAAGGAATACTTAAGTGGGGTTGTAATACTATCATGCTGCATAATCCTACAACATTTCAGACACCACAGGATGTTGTCCTTTGAATCCACATCTTTCCAAGCGCCTGTAAAATCCACACTCGGTAAAGGGTTACTACTTAAGTAGCGTGGGCTTTTCCTGTTGACTTTTGACGTCCTCCTAGATTCAAAAATATTTTGCGGAAGACATGTACAAAAATATTCTTTATTGTATTTACCGGGTAGCAAATTACGTCTTCAAATTATATACTCTAAGAACGAGTACTTCTCGGTTTTAAACAATTTCTAATCACGAGATTTCTTAAGACCGTGGAAAGTCCATTCATACAGCATCGCATCGGCCTGTTTAGTAATGTTCATTATGAAATATACAACACAGTCTCCATTCACAGCAAAATTATATGAGCCCTATTCTGTGTCTTCTTAATAGCATGGAGGGATGTATGATTTTCATTACACAAACAGTACACGGCTTGTAGGCTGGTAATCCTACACGCAAATGCAACGGCAGACAGGGTTAAAGGTCATTCGAAAACAGAACATCTTTTTAGAACCAAAAGACGCCCTTTTAAAGTATATAATTTGAAGACGTAATATGATACCAAATGAATACAAGAAAAATATTTTTGTGCATGTTTTCTATAAAAATACATTTGAGTTTACAAGGGTATTGAAAATGCATGCAAATTACGTAGTAATAGTTTACCCAGTGCGGTTTTTGCAGGCACCCGAAAAGAAGTGCACCTAAAAGCCAACATCACGGCGTGTCTGAAATATCATAAGATTATGCCGCACGATAGTCAATATTACAGACCCACTTAAGTAATCCTTCCTATTCAAAACCGCACTTTATAATTTTTGTCCACATTTCATGAGATCAGTCACGACTCCATGAGGAGGCGGGTGGCAAATACATGTAAATGTAGCTTGTTGGAGACGCCAAGTCTCTTTGGCCGTCATTTAACAGTGAAAATAAACGTTGTTGGGCAGGACATTTTACCTCAGAAATCCTTGCACACAACAGGATAAAATCGACTTGCTTAAGCTATTTGCAGAATGCCCACTGGAGAGGCATTTTCAAAGTTCCGGCGAGACGTGTGATCTGTTCTGCACTGCACTTTTGTGAACGGATATTTTTGACCCGCGAGTGCCAAAGACCACGGGGACGGGAAGAAGGTGCGGCATAACAAAAAAAGGCATGTGCTGCGCAGAATGGATCGAAGATACGCAACTAGGGCAGATCAACAACATGCTAGGGTGGCAGAATACACCTCGGAGCCGCACGGCGCGTCCTAACGCGATTGTTTACAAGGTAATGGCAAAAAGGAGATCGTGTGACCCGTGGAGGTCTGTGGATGCACGATGACTGAGACGTCGTCGCGCAGGAGTCTTTCAATGTCGCACTGTCGTCTCCAGCGGCCCTGTCTGTCTAATAACCTTTAACTTTCCGAGCGGCCGATGACAGTTATGGTAGCCTCCAGAGTAGGCAAAAACCACCTTGCGACAAACTAGGAAAGCGCCAGTGGGGGGGGGGGAGGGAGACGAAATCCAGGTACTTAAGACAAACCAGTGATAAAACGCACCGAAAGGTGATGTTATGAGGGAAAAATGGCGAGAAATCCGCGTGGTGGCCGAAAATTTGCAATCGATATAAAGTTCTTCAGAAACCTAGGTCAGTCGAAAGCTAACGCCTAGTCAAGGTGAAAATCGTTGCAGTTTCCAGAGGTTCACTTACAGATAAGTTTGTCATTTCAGGCAAACTGACAGAAACAAGCAATGAGAGATGGCAACGAACTCAATTACCGCATTCGGGAAGTCAGCGTCAAAACTACTTTCAGGGAAACAAGCTCAGTGACCACGAAGGAGTAAGTTTTAATAACCCCTAACAAGCGCCAACTGGTGCTTGGTGACTGCTCAGGCATACATGCAATGAGGACAGTTTAAATCTCAGTGACCAGACAGTGTATCTCACTAAGACGATGAAACTGAAACAGGCAGTCGAACCAATGATAGTTACTAATACAAACATGCTGCTACTGAGATCAAGCGAAATACTCTTGTAACAGGTGAAATACGCAATGAAACAATTCGCAGTACACTGAACCGCGGGAGAAAATTGCTCCAGGGTGACGGTTGTTCGAGCTAGATAAGTGGCTGAAGTGAAGAAACCACGTCCAAAGACCTCTCTTAGGCTGATATAAAAAGTGTTCATATTTTCGCAGGGAAGAACAGAGTCGCTGGCCAAGCCCGTGTTCACAGATTTTGGCCTTCGCAACGCTAACTTATTCCCTGACAAAATTCCACCTCATTAAGTACTGTCCTGTGTTTCGTTCCAGTTCCGATACGCAAATTGCAAGATGAATAAAACCCAATTCTAAAGTGCTCCATCATTACGATCTTCT
The DNA here is from genome assembly GCA_902702965.1 of Spirometra erinaceieuropaei. Classification (NCBI taxonomy): domain Eukaryota; kingdom Metazoa; phylum Platyhelminthes; class Cestoda; order Diphyllobothriidea; family Diphyllobothriidae; genus Spirometra; species Spirometra erinaceieuropaei. The sequence continues at coordinate 880,156 of CACRXP010000043.1, read as the reverse complement.
CACCCTATTTTGTTCGTAATAACTCTGTCATGTGCTTGTGACAGTTCTCATTACAATTTATTCGTCTTTCAACTCAAAAGTGGATAAGATTATCATACCCGAACAAGTCGATGTCAATCCAAATGCGTCAGACACTGCCAAACACTGGAACCACTGGTTTCGCACGTTTTAAGATTTTGTCCATGATCAGAAGTCTGGAACTGAACAAATTGAAGGTTCTGACTAATTATGTTTCTCGCGAAGATGCCACCAGAGAAGACATCATCAGCGGCCTTTCATTAAACTGGATTCGGTAGACTGTTGGAGCAGAAGACTTTGGACTTTTAAACTGCTTTTGATCAGGCAATGTTACTGAAGTCGACAGAAAGACAGTTTCTCCCTTATGAGAACTCTCCGACGGCCCCATCCCTTGCCTCTAATGAGATATGCGAAAATTCCACACAACCCTGTTGAAGCACCTGACCTAGCAGCTTCCGGTACCTCATTTCTTTTGTGTACACAAAAAGCATCCTCGCTCGAAGCCTCACGCAGGTGACGTGCTATTTAGAGAATGTGGCACGAAGAGGGTTTGGAGAGTTTGCCTGGCATCATGAAACCGAAAAATCTTTTATACACCCGACCACTTCTGCAGTAGCATCGGCTGCTGTTCTAGATTGCCTTTCAGACACAGTGGCAGCGCTACAGACCTTGACAGACGGGTAGTTTTGAGAGCTACATTTATCTTCCACAGTACCCCGAAATAACTAGCAATTTTACAAATCTCACACTAAGACATCCATGACCACCACCGTCCTGACCAGCGACACGCAGGAACATGTCCTTGTCCCCATTAAATATAAAGATGTCGTCTACGGGAAGGCCAAACTGTCGGTCCTACTGGATTTATGAGCCGACGTTCCATTCAGCCATCACTTCCTTCGGCCCCACAAGTGTTGAAATTTCTTTTTTTATGAACGAAAGCCTACGTTCCCACTGTGTTTGCTAATCCAGCAATAAACAGTAAGCCTATCGAAACAAATTCGCGTAGGCACACTGACACAGGTGACAGATTTGTACAAAACATTGGTCGGCTTATTTCTGAGGATGTAACTGGGCCCTCATCCCTTTGGCCGGCCCATTTCCTGGTAGTTGCCAATGAGTACCACAGAAGGCGGATAGTTGTAGATTATAGGCAAATGATCAGCCCGTACACACTCCCCGATACCTACCTCTCCCTCGGATAGACAAATGATTGAACACATTGCGGACTGCGGCAGGTATAGCACGCTCGATCTCAGGAGCCCCTAGCACCAGATACCTAGCCGGGAAGAGGAGAGGCCATACATAACCCTTCAACTTTGTTGAATCCCCTTGGACGTGACTAACGCAGCTGCATGTTTCCAACAAACTGTGGACGACATAACGAAGCGCGATCATCTAAAGGATATTTTTGTATATGTGGACAATATCACCATTTGCGGAAACGACCTCGTGGAGCATAATTTTGACCTTCGAAAATTCCTCAGCGCGGCCAAAAGATATGGGTCGACATTTAATGGACATGACCTAAAGTCCCAACAACGAGCTGTGGGATTGTTCACATATTCACAGTGGATGTCCCATTTTTCAGATAAAATTCATCTGTTCAGTCATAATAGGACTTTACAATCAGAGTTAATGGAGGCATTTGAAGCTCTAAAGGAAGAAACTGTCAAATCCATAATTGCTACCGTCTAATATGATATCCCATTAGTTGTCGAAACCGATGTGACAGACGTCGTAACAGTTGCCACACTGGACCAAAAAGGCCAACTAGTAACGTCCTTCTCGCGTAATCTATCCCAGAATGAGAATTACTCTACTGTCGAAAAGGAGCGTATGCCACAGTGGGATCCATACGAAATTGGAAGCACTTTCTGCTCTGTAATCGTTTTAAACTCATGACATATCAGCGTTTTGTTGCGTTCATCAACGGTAATCATCAAAAGGAGAAAGTGAAGAATGACAAGATCAAATGCTAGAGGTTGAAGCTGTCGCCATTCAAATTCCAAATTGTTTACCCACCTGGTAAAGAAAACTGAGAAGCGGACACTTTCTCATAGTTGTCGTGGGGCCTTGTTAACCAGTGTCGATTTGTAGGAAATAGATAAGTCACTTTGTCGTTCTATTGTCTTTCGGCTATAACATTTTTTCGAATCCCGAATCACTCCTTATCGATGGGAGAGCTTCGTAATGTTGTCGCTATATGTCAAGCCTGCCGTGGAGCCAAATGCTGCTACTTCTTACAAGCACAAGACTAACTCAGCAAAGCTACCCAGTCGTTCAAACGACCGTCAAGCGACTTCAAAAGTCGCATTCCGTTAGTGACTCGCAATCATTAACAGCTGACGATGACTGATGAATAGTTTCATTTTTTGTCTGCATCTGCCTATCCTGACCAGACTGGAAAAACTGCCATTACATGTTTATGCCAGCTCACCTTCATATTCGGTACTCTTTCGTGCATCCACACCAATCAGAGATCGTCATATACATCAAACGACTTTCGGCAATTCTTCCGTGATAGAGGAATGGCGACTAGTAGGACATGTCTATCCAGTTCCCGGAGAAACGGGCAGGTTGAGCGTGCGAACCAAACTTGACGAAAGACTTTTATTTGCTCTAAAACCTTGACGTTGGCCTATCATGCAACGGGAATCTGCTCAACTCGACGCTTTGCGCTCGATCAGATCACTTTTAGGTGCGGCCACTAATGCGACACCATAGGAAAGAATCCGTACAACGGGAGGCAAAATACTGGGACCACTGGCTTTATGTGGCTCACCTCTCCTGGCCGAGTTTTATTAAATAAGAGTGGCTGACGGCCTAAATATGGTTATCTCGCTGAGGAAGAACATATGCGCCGGTGGAATCCCCAACATATTCACATATGGTTCGCAAATGGTAAGCCATATACGTTCGGCTGATTACTCACAGAGAGGAAAAAATATCGGTAATTGTCACTAGGAGGCGGTTAAAACCCCTACTTGAAGATCCCAGTTGGTTTTCTCCCGACCATCCACCCAAAACTGAGCAGAAACGCCACACCAGTTCAGTTGACAAGCAGAATGCTGCAACATGTTAGTACACGTAGTAATGACGATGTTCATTTACATAGCCTAGAGGCATTAAGTAAACAATAAAAATGCGTTACATGCAAGCCTAACCAATAGATTTGTCGACATTTTGATTCCCCTGCTTGTTGGTCGGGATGGACGTCATATAAACTTATTGCACTGACCAAATTCTGCCGCGTTAACTGCTGCTCTACTTCTCGTTTTAGTTCCGATACGTCAATTCAAAGATAAATACGATCCAACTCTAGGGCGCTCCCTTATTCTGATTATCCCGCCCTATTTTGTTCGTACTATTCTACTCGTGTGCTCGTGATTGTTCTGATTACAACAGAACCGCCTGTAAACATGCCTATGGAAATTATCGGCCACCCCGAAAGTTCCGGCGAGGAAGAAAAATAAGACCGAAGTCGCCATAGTAGCTCAGTAGAGCACTGCAGCCAAATGAGACTCACCGACCGCTTGCCCACTAAGATAGTGTCCAATTAGATCGCAATTTACAGAACGAACATGATGATTAACAAGACCACTTGGGTGGCTAGGGCTAGTATGCAGTTTCCCAATTGACTGCTAGAAACGTCTTTTGATGAGATGTTTGCTGAGGACAAAGAAAGTCTGGTGCAAACAGTGCTCCGCGGCATTAGGTGGTCAAATGCTAGTGAACTTTTGACAGCATCCACCTTTCGGAAGCAAAAATCGATTAAGCTTTATCTCTAAGGCTGAATATGTCTCCAGCAGCAGATGGAAATTAAAGTATGGAAGTACTCGCGCGCACTCCGGACTAAACCCCTTGTAAATTTGAGCCAGTGAATAGTATGACGAGGGTCACATAATTTTAGCGAACTTTTAGAAAGATAAATGCAAATGAGGGCGAGAAATTATTTACAGCCGGAAATCTCGGAGGCTTGATCGTTGAGAGAACAGTTTTATTTATCCGGCGTTTTAGATTCACACACGGACACACCATCACACAGCAACTGAAGGTGGTGGCGGTCGCACAAAATGTACAGTATTTAAAGAATGCAGTCGCTATTCAACCACACATCTGATGTCATTACTTATTGAGATAATGGCTTGGTGGTTCGCATGAGTCGTTTACTGTCGCGATATCAGCACCCGTATTAGTGATCGGCGTGATAGTTACTCGGCAATTAGGCCCACCAATAATGTCACTGAGACCAGCGCTCACCTACGCGCCTTCCCCTGTTACTACTCTGCGCAGAAAAAGTTTGACATTGAATAGGGAGAGGAGAGATTATTGCGCTTGTTGACGAACTGTGGACCGTAAAACCATGACTCAAGCAACCAGCGGCTCACATGGTTGCGAGTTTGCGGGAATCCCAAAAACGTCGGAAATGAGTGTGGTAGGGTCCCGTGGAGTGAGCCGCAGCTTGACAGTTAGGTGTCCCTCCCAAAATGTTGGACAGGACAAATAACCATTTGAAGATGAAGTGTTTGCTTGATGACTGCCAACCCTAAGTCTCATGTGAATCCAACCATGCAAAAACTCTGGCCAGTGAAATTTAGGTGGTATTCTTGGCAATGACGAACTGAGATGCAATATGGCGCATCGTGAGAGCTACCGAAGCGGCTTTCTTTTGATTCTATAGCCTTCTTAGGGTGTAAAAATAAGGCAACTCCCTCCGGCTGCTAGTATCGCCCAAGGGCACTCCAGCTTGCGGACTGCCAAGGTAGACACTTTGGCATCTTATAATTCTGAATTTATTCAAACGCTACAATCAATTAGTCAACCAACCACAGAGGAGCTTAAAGGGATACATTTCCTGACAAACGGTCTTATGACACTGCTGTCATATCTCCCTTCTGCTTTCGGGATCTGGCAGTCAATATGATCGAGTTACTTTTGCGACACAAACTTGCTGAAGCATAGAATAGTCTCGGACACGCCTTACTCCTCTAACTTCTAGGATTCTCGCATCGAAAAGTGCTTCGTGATATTTGTGTCTCGAGAATTTCAAGCAATGTTTTGTGGAAGCTTCCAACGAACTGTCATCGGTATTATAACTTGTGGGTGCAAGTCTTTGGATGAAGAGGAGAGCGCTAAGATGTCCTTCGTAAAAAAATCGACGCATCTACGATGGCTGCGTATGATAGATGGTTACATACACGTCCGGGACTTGGGCACTATTAACAGAAAGCAGATAAGTGCTTTGTAAAGTTTCTGAGAGCGTCTGCTTGACTAAACTAAAAGCAGGACGATGATAGACAGACGTTACATAGCCACAAATCCTGCAGCTGAAAACCTATATAGTCGGTGTGCAAACTGTGTGAGGCAATTTTTTTGCAGTCTTCGCATGCACTCGGTCAGGAATTCCGCTGTCCACCAGAGAATCGGTCATAACTTTCATAAATATGACAAGTCCTCGAGGTCCGATATTTCTACAACGCACTATTCGAGGGTTCCCTCGACAGGATATCTGATCTCATGCGATTTCAGCGTTAGATATATGACCAGAACTAACACAGGTCGGTGTCAAGTCTGTGGCAGGAAACTACTGTCAAGTTCAGAAGCATACTAAGAATAAATAAACAGGGCCATCCTACACGCGTAAAATATTGTCATGCTTGTCGTCATCGTATCAGACGACTCTGTGGTATAAGCCGTCGTCCCACCTATAGCGCGAACTTAGCAGAAAGTCAGTGGATTATTTGGGAAAAAAATATTATAAAGCAATCAGAATTTAATAAGAACAGTGATTCAAGGGCCAACTGACAGCGGTTTCACGTGTCCGATAGCGCTTCAAACACCTGCGCCTCCCTTATGGCAGGCAGTTCAGTTCTAGCCCGCTAACAACGACGGTTTTCAATTCACCTTACCCATGTTGTTGCCTAATTACCTTGTTTCATCTTGGACAAGCACAGCGCGCTGGCGCCACAGGAAAAAATGGAGCAATAACAAAGTCAAGGACAATATGAGCATTTAGACTACGGCATATGAAAATAGGGTCGGAAGACACTAGCTGAGGGAGTGGAAGTAAGACAAGGCCATGCTCTGGTCATCTCGATGTAAACGAACCTAGTAACCCGACGACCTTAAGGCAATTACCGAATCGGGCGTATTATGAAGTCTCAAATTATGGACAGACACCATATTATCATGAAAACAGGGCTTATAGTCGAAGCAAAGAGTCGGATCTCCAACATGCCAAGTGCTATCGTATTATGAATGGGTAAAGACAAAGTCGAAATATTAACGTCAGAGTACAACTGTCCGTGATAAACAGGTTCCTTACGAAGACATGTTTGCTGTCAAGCATGCCAGACAAACATTTTCAGGCCCATTAGAAAAGTACCATTTAGTACAATTCTCTAAACTATTAGTAAGGCGTTGCATATCATAAAACCAAGCACCATTACCCTACTGACGAAACTGCACAGTGAGACGCGCGACCAACTAGTCCTTACATCCAGGACAAAATTACCACGCAACTAGATGAATAGACGTGAGAACCACTGTCATACTAGTATTGTTTAGTGTTATGCGTTGGTTGTTGGACGGCGAGTAAGCTAGAAACGTCCTGAATCGCCCAAAAGGACGAGTGATCTTTGGGAGAGGCTTAATATATGCAATCCAGAACATAAAAACACTGGTGTAGCAATAACTGGAATAAACTTACTTGCAAAATGGCGCCAACCCACCCGAACTTTGAGGCTGACTCCCGACCAATGGAGATATCATAGCTGATGCTGGAACTCGGACTGAGATTCAAAGCCTTGTTATAGCCGAATACAAGCCCAAACAGGAGGACAAAAATATTCGCCGTGGTGTACGCTGTTCCAACAATTAGCAGAACGACAAGGAGCGTTAGTACGACGAAGGAACACACAGACCTATGACCGCTTGAGGGACGCTTGAGTTTGTCCATGGTATTGCAGGACTGAAAATAAACATCCTCCAGGTAGGCAAGCTGAGTAAAGTCTGCATCGAGAAACTGTGGCTCTGAGGTGACTGAGGGGACTAAGTCTTTATAAGGAAAATATTTCTGAGAGATAGGATCGTACAAGTTTGGGGCGGAAGAAAACGGGAGATTCACCTTGCTAATGTAGGACCAGCAGGTGTTGTTCTTTGCCTGGTACAACCTGTCAACAGCTTCTGTTGTGCCCCCAAACGCTGAGGTCGCACCAGGAGCCGAGGGCAGGGCAACCGAGCTTGTCAGCGCCCACAAGAGGATACGTATGACGCCAAAGGGCATACAGATCAGAAGCAGCACCAAACCAGCAGATGAGACAGTCCGTTGGATTATAACCAACGCTGTGTCAAAACAGCAAAACGCACGACCCAGACAGTGGAACAATGAGAGACAGATAGTTTGTGATGAACAGGAAAACCGTGGAAGAATGTCTGCAACCGTAGTGGAGGACGATAGGTGTTCAGGAAGAGAGACAAAAAGTAAGAACGTGGCAACGAGTGTAGCTAGACATCCAAAGTACGCGATAAAACAGATTATCAAATACACTGAGGAATCCATAAACCTTGATGTCACTGCCTTTTTGCCGTGGAAGACGCTATGAGAGGAGAGGAGGAAAAAACAGAAGGGGACGAGGATGCACACGAATTTGCTGCTTATGGCGACGGAAAAGAAGAGATTTGTCAAGAGAGCAGTGTTTATCCACTGCACGTAATAGGAATCAGGTAAAACCAGCAACACCTCGTTTGCAAAGATCGAAAATGGAAGCATTAGATACATTAGAAGGCTAACCGAAAGAGAAAGAGTACACACGCCTATAACAAATCGGTTTATAGAAAGATCATCTTTCGAAAGGGCCGATTCCTCGAGATCACGGAGGTAAGCAATGACGACATATGACACGGGCAACAGGAGCGAAATAATCAGGAATACAACAACCAAAGCCCTGATATTGTCGTAAAATGCATCCGCCTGACTATCCATGAGGTCATTGAAGTGGTCCATTCATCGGGCCAAAAAGCCCTTGGGGTCAAAGCTTTGAAAGTGGCGCGACATGCAATTCAACACCGCGCGGATTGCCCATGGTCCAGCTGTATGGTCTCACGGTTCTAAGGCAAAAATTAGTCCTGAAAAAAGACGTCACCCGGATGCCAAATTTGGTAAAACCACTAACGATCAGAACAGCGAACTCGGTTCCTGGAGCATTAAAGTCCCTCAATTATTGTAGCTACCTGGTTACACTCAGGCAATGAGCCCGGGATTCTAAGCTTCATCAAGTGTATCAGATTCTTTCTGTATCCTAAACCTTCACACCTCAAAAAAGATAATATTTATCGAAGAAGCCTTTCGAATCGATGAACCTAGCATAAATGCCGGGATCCCTAGGGAAAATCTACAAAGAGAGTTGGTCAAAAAGTGTAATGTACAGAACAACGAGCTACTGCACACGTCGTTGAAATCAAAGGACAAGTGACAGAATGGGGGAGTGGTGTACAGAAAATAACCAGACCTGGGAAAGTGTAACGTAAAAAACCCTGGTAATGAAATGTTGGGGCGGCCAAATATATGTTAATATGTTTTGTGATAACCGCGTAAACAAATTAAATGAGCATTCGGAATTTTAGCGTAACGTTCAGTTCTTGAGGGCTATCATTTGGGAGGATCTGTGACAGTCCAGGATATCTGATCAGCTGTGACCATTAACAATGGGCTTTTTCCCCCGTAATACCAAAAGGTGGGGCTAGGAGAATCTGGATCTGCGTTTCGTGCGCGGGTTAGGTCGCTGTGAGTTAGGAATTCGCTGCAGGCCAGAAATGAAGGCAGTCGTCAAAGGGTCCGTAAGTTGTTCTAGGTCCGGTTTATGCGTGACATACGCATGCCTTCATGAGAAATTCATTAGTTGAGTCCACGGTATCATCAAGCTGGTAGTTTGTTGATCACAGATCTCATGAGCTTAAGGCTTACGGGCGAAAGTACTACCTGTAGGTGCGGGTGGGATGATGCTCGCCTGTGCAGGTTGCCGCTTGCCAAAGGAGAAGAAGGTATAGCCTGATGAATGACAGGGCGTCAATGGCAACCCCTCGGGAGAGAATGAACCTCATTACGACATGTCGGCTCTCAGACGGTTGGCAGAACCTGGTCCCCCTAGTGCGGCTGACGGAAGACATGATCTCTCACACAACTCTTCCTTGATATTTTTATTTCGTTTTGGCGAGTTTTGTGAAATTATTTTGACAGAAAAATAATTGGTATTTATGAAAAACAGAAAGTTCAGTATATTTGAGGATAATAGTCAGTGAATTCGAAGTCCTTACTGGAGACACAAAACAACATATGTGACTCGACACAACCACCTTGTAACTGCAAAAATGATTTGCACCGCAACTGTACACTCAGTTATTAGATAAACGACAGATGGACCCTAGGAACCTCAATAAATACCAATGAGAAGGGGTATTAATACCTACCCACATTGCATTTGAACGTAAAGGAATCGGCGAATAGGGTTGACAACGCTTTCTGGTCCGTTTGAGCTATCACTTTAGTAGATATTTAGTCTATTACTGGATGCCTATATTTAGTTTGTCATTATTAAGTTCTGGGGAAGTCGGATTCCGCAGGGAAACGCTCCGGGTCTCATTCTGCTTTTGATGTATGTAAAGAACTTTATTTATTGTCCGAACTTTGAGAAAGTAATGTACGCTAATGATCTGAAGATATACAGTTCGATTGGAGAGTCAGAGGACGCGCTAAATTAGCAAAATAACTTTCATCGACTTTAACAGCGGTGTGATGAATGGCTTCTCAACCTCAATTTCAGAAAATGTCAATTCATCCGACCAAGATTGACATCAAGTTCACTTTGTCCAGTGGTATTTTTGATGCAGATCAGACAACCCCCTGCCTCGTTTACTAACGCGGTCCTGTCAATAGAAATTGTTATTTCGGATATACAACGAAGCGCTCGATATTAGATCATTTCAACAAAAGTTCTAAGTTGGGATATTTTGTGGACTATCGAGCTCGCATTTACAAGAGCTTTACTTAGGATATGGATATGGAAGAGGTAGGCTGTGGTGGAAAAAATGATTTCCGAGGCACTTAGATTAAGTGATGGGCTAAAGGGACGGAACTACATGGTTCTTGGAGGAGGTAATGGGACGTATGGCGGAGTTTGAGTGCTTGGATTATAGTGTATGCGTTGAATGCGTGTATGGAGAGGTGGGTTAACTAGGTGGCGGCTGTATCTACATGGGGTCTCAGTTCAGGAAGTGTTTAAGCCTAGGTAACATGTTGAGTTTTCATTAGCTGCTAAGAAGTTTGAGATGATAGAGTAGTAAGGCTCATTCCTGTGACATGCAGATGCACTGTGGGGAGATGAGGTTCAGGGATAGAAGCTTATTTGTTTCTGGTGAGAGTTCAGAGAATTCCACTCATTAGGTCTACATATTTAGGGCGTGTTGGTTGTGCTGGTGTATTTAATAAGGTTTTTTTGGTTTGCATGTTTTGTTTGGCTGTCAATTTCTACCACTGGTTGGTCGTCTTCTGGCGTCATAGTAAGACGTATATTACAATCTACTGGCGTCACTGCACTCGATCGAAGATCTATGTCTTCGTTCTGCTCTGGTAGGGTTTTGCTGCCTTGCAGTGCCTCCTTTGGTTGTTCCCGTCCACCCGTCCTGACTGGTTTTGCAGTTGTGCGTTTTTTATTATGGGGTTCGAAGTTAGAAGTGCTCACGGGAATTTCATCTAGGGGCGCGGAACGTTTATTATTTTGTTTAAGTTAGGTTGCATACTTCTTTTTATTAGTGCCAGAATTAGAATTACTCGTTGGTGTTTAATTGAGGGAGCGGATTACTGATTAGTGCTTACACCCAGCGTCTTTTTCCGGCAGTTAACGTCTTTGCATAGGTGCTAAATCCGGGCATATGAACGAGTTTAGATTCCGCAGACTTGCGTTCAATTCAGGATTTTGTACGACTAGATCGGCCTCGGTCTGTGCGGACGGCTAATAAGACGGGTTTATATTTGCATCTTGCGTTAAGTCTTTTGTGGTAGCTATGTGGATGTTTAGGATATACGAGTGTGAGAATTTCTGAATTGGAATAGAATAGAATAGGTTTATTGTAGCGCCCCTTGGGCACTGTCAGTCCCCTTTGAACTCAGGAAAAAAACCTAAAACAAACTCGTCAATTGTTGGTGTTAGCTTAACCGTATGGTGTATTTTGCGGATAATTAAACTAAATCTGAGTTTTGATATATTTGCGACTTCTGATGATACGGAGTGTATGATTGGTCGTATTTGTGGTGCGCCTGTTAGGCTGTTTATAAATGTGTTTGAGGCAGAAAGAGAGTCGAAAATGGTAAAAAAATGTTCTGGTTCCTCGATGAAGTTCCAAAAGTTCAAGCTGGCTGAAAGATCTAGTTAACCAACTGTAAATTTAACATCAGTCATGATTTACATGAAGGAGCGCATAAGGATTTAGGTGTTTTTTTCCTACCACTAAAAATTCGGGTGACACTTGACGTAAAAACGTATCAAGATCCTAGAATAACGTATCAAAATCCAATTCTGACTTATCTTGGATCTGAATATTTTGAACGGTTGTGACAAACTGCCTAGTAAAAATATATGGAAGACGCACGTAAAAAACCCCTGCAGCATGTGTTAAAGCAGAAGGGAGGAAAGTGGAGAAAACGCAAACATATCCTGTTAAATCATTGGCGAAAATATATGACAATAAAATATACGGTAAGTTATCTCTCCAAGTGTTGAAAACTTGGTGGTCTCGGTGGTATTCGTAGCTAGGGCAACAAGGGCAAGACTTTAATATAACCTTCGCTTTAGGCACCGAAGTTACTAGACGCCGAATAAGGCTCGTGATTTCAATCACATTTGGGTCGAGTTACCTGCTCAGTCTATTGCAACTTATGGAATTCACGAAATCAGATAAAGTAAGCCGACTTCCGAGAAGGATTTCTAAGGCAATCAGTGTAGAATCCACTAGATGACCATCATGTTCCCTTAATTAGTAGGTGGTTTAGTGAATTTGAGTAATCTATTTAATCTAATTGTGAAAAAACGGCGGCCTTTCAACGACTACTGGTGACAAACATCCGAATTTTTGCTGGCTAATTTGGTAATAATTGCTGATGCATTCTTTTCAGTCACCTGTAACAGCGCTGATACTTTTCAAACTAAAGAGGACGAAACTCCACGAAGGCGGTAGCCCTGATCGGGGAACAGATGTCGGAATTTTACCAATGAAGTTTTTACTTCTCTTGAGAACCTACTATCTTCAGATTATATTTCTTGAAATGCTGACGACGGTTAATAAGCCAGAAATTGCCACACACGTCTCACTTATCTTTGGCGGTAATAACACTGCATATATTATAGGATGAAAGGAGGAAGTCGGTCGGAAATTTTCGACCTGGCTGCACCAACCCGTCGTCAGACAAAGTGAATAATGAGAGGTGGGATTGTCATACTGCTGGTTGAGGACGCAGACAGAGAAGTAAGCAGACGACCTTGCGAGAGGAAGGTGTGCGTCGTGTCGTGATGGATGCAGGAGATGAGGATAGGTGTTGTTGATTCCAGCTGAGGTTCACCGTGTTGGGGAGGGGGGGAGTAGGGCAGGGAGGAAGGAATAGCGTGTCAGCGAGATCATGCATGCCCGGGCACGCATTAGATGTTGTTGTTCTTAAGATGGGCGCCAGTCAGTCCACCGCGATCGGCGACCCTCGTAATGGTCATCTAGGTCAACATGGCGGTTTATGCTATCTGCACCGGAGTGCCAAGCTTGGAGGAATTCCCGCGCACGTTGGTGTTAGCCATGGCGACCAATTCAGTACCGTCCCAATTGAAACGGTGGTCGCAATCAAGAGCGTATACAAACACGAGGGATAAGGGGTCGCGTCGGCGGATAGCGAACTTCTGTTATCAATGCGAGTCCCAAGTTGTCGACCCGTGTGACCAATGTAAGCGCAACGGCAGTTAGCACACGGAATACGGTAAGTGACGTTACTTTGTTGTTCTTTGGGATCCCTTGCCCGGGAGAGTTCAGCGCTTAAGGAGGACGCCGGTTTGTGGGCAATGCAGATGTCAAACCGGTTTAGTTGTCGGGTAATCGCTTCGGACATTCCTCGCATATAGGGCAAGGAATAATATATTCTCTGTGTCACTTCTCCACTTTAAGTCTGATCTTGTGGTTGACTCTGACGTATAGACAGTATTTCAGGAAGCTAATCGGATATCTGTTAAATAGGAATAATTGGTATAAGTAGGCCAGTTCTCTCTTGAGTAGATACTCGCTGCTGCATAACCGAAGGGCGCGGTGGAAAAGAGTTCGGACGCAGCTTTTTTGTGGACCGCAGGATGGTTGCTCCCGTAGCTGAGGATGATTTCGGCACAGGAGTCTTTTCTTTGGACGCTGGTTGCGAGACTGCCATCAATCAGTCTTTGTACACTGAAGTCGAGAAAAGGGAGGATGACCCCTGTTGCTTCTTCGCTAGGAAGACTCCGTTAAAACTCTGACGCAGTTGTTTAACTTCGAAGTTTTATGACCACGAAGGTATCATCTAAGTAGCGGAGCCACATATTGATCTGATGGCTTGAATAACAACTTCTTCTAGTCTTTTCAAGACTAGCTCTGCGAGTAGGCCCGATATCGGCGAAACTATTTGGGTGCCCTTCACCTGTTGGTAATACTTGCCATCGAATTGACAACAGTTGTTAAGGCTGAGGCCAAGATTGTCTAAAACGTGCTGCGTTGGAATGCAAATTGGAGTTTAATAATAAAAATAATAATAATTATATTTGATGTCAGTTTACAGGCATTGTCAAGGGAAGCGTTAAACACAAATCCGACCAGCAGTGGAAAAGGAAAAAAATATAGTTGATGGTGGTTTTTATGGTTTGGAGGGTTCAGGACAAAATAAAACTGCTGGCAACAAACGTTCGACCGTCAAGAAGGGAGGGGTTGCGCGGTATCGGATATTATCAGTCGTCAATTTCTTCCATGAAGTTACGGTTAGTCCAACCAGAAGCGCCGAAGAACAGCTATCGCTGTTGGCCAAAGAAATTGTCCCCGTTGAGGCCGACCGTTGTGGTCAGAGACCACAAACGTCAACGCTATGGTAGAGTCGATCAGTGGATTCAGCACCCAAAATGTGTGGGAGCTTTTCTGAATGCAGAAATCGAGTAATGGTTCTCTTAAATAAAGGACAATTTTGTAGATTTTTTACATTCCTGAGTAGTTTATTTCAAATAGCAATTTCATTTACAGAAAAGAAGCGACGATAATTAACAGTACGTGCCAGAGGAAGAAATAAAAAGACCTCACGATGACCGTTACGTCGTGGGTGGACATGGTGTCTTAAAGAGGTGAGTGGGTTAAATGTGTGATTATATAAGAGTTTAAATAGCAAAAATAGTCCCTTTTGTAATCTACGGAACCATAAAGGATCAAGGCCCGTAAGCCGGTAACGTTCTTGGTAAGACAACTGTCGGTGTTCCGGGGTTAAAACTCTCTCGGTAAAAAAGTGTTGAACGGATTCTATTTTCTTCCGCTCAGTAACACGCATAAGGCTAAATAAAAACGAACCGTATTCCAGACCAGGTCTAACGTACATGCTGTAAAGACGCATTCTAATGTCCCTAGATTTGAAGTCTCGGAGGATGAACCCAGTCGTTCTACGTGCTTTGGAGACTATCAAGGCACAGTGCTCCGAGAGATTGAGACTCTTGGAGTATGATACGCCCAGATCCTTAATAACCCCAGGCACATTTACAGCGTGTCCTTCAATACTTATTTCAGGTTAGCGGTCATCGCCAACCACCATGACTGAGCACTTATGCCAAGAAAGAGAAAGGCGCCATGTGCGGCACCACTGGGTGAAAGCCTGTAAATCGCTCTTAAGGAGCTCGAGCACGATGTCATGATCTGCCGGCTTATATCGATAAGCAACTTTAAGATCATCGGCATACATAAGAGACTTACCATTCTGAAATAAATCGGGTACATCATTAACGAAAAGGCAAAATAAAAGCGGGCCGAGTACACTACCCTGAATGACTCCACTCCTCACACGTGTGGGGTTGGAGATGGTATTGGAAATCTTAACTCGCTGTGTACGAGTGTCCAGGTAAGAGGATATAAAATTCAAAAGTTTACCACCTATTCCGAAAGAGGACAATTTCAACAGAAGAAGAGCATGGTCAACACGATCAAAAGCCTTGATGAAATCGAAATATACTGTGTAAAGTGCAAAACCATTGTCCCTAGATTGGAGAACATAGTCAAAGAAAGAGAGTTGACAGGCGTCACAAGATCGAGCTTTGAGGAATCCATGCTGAGCAGCACTCAGTAGGTTATTCACTGTTAAGTGGCACATCATCTTATCTTTGATCAATGTCTCTAAGATCTTCGAAACTGCGGGGAGGGTGTTTATTGGCCGAAAGTCATCAAATG
>CACRXP010000043.1:837161-859661 GCA_902702965.1 Spirometra erinaceieuropaei | reverse complement strand
TGTGGTAGTGATAGCAATAATTTTAGCGGTGGTAGTAGTAGTAGTGGTGTTAGTGGTTGTGTTAGTAGTAATTTTGGTGGTAGTATTAGTAATGGTAGTATAAGTACTACTAGTTGTAGTAGTAGTAGTAGTGGTATTGGTAGTAATCGACGTACTTTTGTTATTATTTGCATTAGTAGTAGTATTAGCAGCGATAGTTGTATTAGTATTAGCAGTAGTAGTAATATTAGCAATGTTAGTAGTTATAGTAGTCGTAGCAGTAATAGTAGTAGTAGTAGGATTATTAATGTTGGTGGTAGTGGTAGTAATAGTGTTGGTGGTTGTAGTAGTAATGTTAGCAGTAGTAGTTGTAGTAGTAGTAGTATTAGTAATTGTTTTATTACGAATATTTATAGTAATGTCGGTAATAGTAGTAATAGTCGTAGTAGTAGCCGTAGCATTAACAGCCGTAGTTTTAGTAGTAGTAATAGTAGTAGTGGTAGTGATAGCAGTAGTGGTGGTGCTGGTTGTGGTAGTAGTAGTTATATTCGTAGTGGTGGCTGTAGTAGTAGTAGTAGTTTTAGAATAGTAGTAGTAGAATAGTAGTAGTAGTAGTACTAGTGATAGTAGTAGTAATTGTGGTAGTAATAGTAGTAATATTGGTAGTAGTAGCCGCTGTTGTAGTAGTATCTGTAGTATTTCTAGTAGTAGTATTAGTACCATTAGCAATAGTAGTAATGGTATTATTGGCAGTATTAGTGGTGCTGGTAGTAGTAGTAGTAGTAGTAGTAGTAGTAGTAGTAGTAGTAGTAGTAGTAGTATTAGTAGTAGTATTGTTGGTTATTGTATTAGTAGTGCTGGTGGTAGCAGTAGTTGTATTTGTAGCATTAGTTTTAGCAGTAGTTTAAGTAGTTGTGTTGCTAACAGTAGTAGTAGCGGTAGTAGTAATTGTAGTAGTAGTTGTGATAGTAGTAGTAGTGTTAGTATTAGTAGTTGTAGTGGTAGTATTTGCATTGGTATTAATAGCAGTAGTAGTAGTAGTAGTAGTAGTAGTAGTAGTAGTAGTAGTAGTAGTAATAGTAGCTGCAGTAGTAGTAGTATTATTTGATTCGTTTTAGTAGTAGTAATTTTACTTTTAGTAATATTTTTAGTGGTAGTGGTACTGTTAGTATTAATAGTAGTATTACTGTTAGTAATAGGAGTATTAACAGTAGTATTAGCGGTAGTAGTATTAGTAGTAGTATTAGCATTAGTAATAGTTGTTTTGTTGGTATTAGCAGTGGTATTAGTAGTGGTGTTGTTAGTAGTAATATTAGTAGTTTTAATTGTAGTAGTAGCAGTAGTAGTAGCAGTTGTAGTAGTAGTAGTATTAGTAGTAATAGTAGTAGTATTATTAGTAGTGGTATCAGTAGCAGTAGTATTGGTGCTGGTAATAGTAGTGGTAGTATCAGTAGTGATACTAGTAGTAGTGTTAGTAATAATAGTGGTAGTATTAGTAGTAGTAGAAGCATTGCCAGCATCCGCAGTATGTCTTTTCACTAACAGTGGCACTGCTACTAGCGGTAGTGTCAGTTGCAAATCCATTGGCAGTAACAGTCTTTCAGGTAGTATCCGCTGCGCAGATCTTGCATCTACCGATGGGGTAGTGGTAGTGATGCCAGCGGTACCGAGGTGATTTCTTATCCGTTTACCCGGTTTCCCTCTCGGAAGGCCGTACACTGGCTTACCAGTTTACCCGGAGGGCTGGTCACCGGCTTACCGAGGTGGGAAAGTGCGTTTAGGTGGAAGTTAGGAGAATTCATGCTGTGGTTAACCGCGACTAAAACGCCATCACACCATGTCGTAGGGGTGGTTCTTGCAGCTCGTGTATGCTTATTCATGCATGCGTCCTGTCAAGTGACTCGGACAATGAACAAACACAGGGCACGTGAATACATTTCAGATTGCCTAGGGTAGTAGGCTGGGGGGGGGGTGGAAGGTTACCGGATGTGATAGTGGGCCGGTGGTCATGTCTCGACGGCAGCCGCTTGAAGAGGCGCCGTCCAAGGCCAACACCACCATCGCCTAGTGGCCAGTTCAGGCCAGTCAGAAAACTCGAGGGCTTTGTTTAGCTTAAAACCGTGAGCATGATGACTGGTCTGACGGGGTGGGGGAGGGGAGCATGCAGGCACGCGACACCGAGTGTGGCTGTGGGAACAGTTGTCGCAGCATTACGAACACTTCGAGGTCACGCAGGGTCGGACATGAAGACCCTTGAGTGGGTGTCTGCATTTGGACCCTTCCTACCCATGCCTTTTCGTGCCAGCGCTTTGCGACCGCGAGAACAAAGAATACGGGTGGTCGGGGTGGCCGCCGCATGTCTGCAGGCGCTTAGTGGATAGCGAGGACTGTACGCTGTTCACTGACGGCATTCATAGGGACATGCCATCTGTTGACACAACCTCACTACCTAGGCGGAAATGTCGCTGACGTAAATTAAACACGTTGCGCTAGACATACTTAATTTGGACGGATGTGTGACTTGAACTTTAGTTCTGGGTTCATTATTTCGATTTCGAATGTCACATTATTCTCTTACCAGTGAACAGGCAGTTTCCCTGCGATCGGCAAAAGTATTCACAGGAAGAAAATGAATAGTTGTTTTAGTTTTAATCTGAAAAAATTATCCTTCGCGACAACAGTATCCGTTATTTTTCCACTTGTTGGGTTACTTTTCGCAATATTCACAGTTGACCTTTGACGACAGTAAGAGTTGTCGTAGCCGTAGAAGGGAATTACACAACGCCATCAGGCGTTCTGCAGAATGATTAGTCGACGTAAACTTCGGTACACAAGCTACCTAATGCACACTCGCGGTAGCATTATTGGTAGTCCTAGACTTAGCAGTCCCCATAGCCTACGTGGTACTTGTGCTAGCACGACACCAACAACAGCAGGATCTGCATTGTCATATCTTAAACTGATTGTGCTTGTAACATCTTGTGCCAGTGTTATCGGTACTACCTGCGTATACGAAAATTGCCGATGGATGGACTGCCTTTCCATATGCAGGCAACTGTCTTGCCGTATTACTCCGATTGTTAGCCAAGTACACAAACTTTACCTTTACGGGGGTTTACGCAGCAGACATACGTTTTCGCGTGGGGACTAGCACAGTACGTTTTACAGAAGCGGCAGTACCGGCATTGCCTTAAATCCGGTAGGACTTGCAGTAGGCTTGTTCCACGCAGGCAGTTCAATGGTGGCCGTAAAGCCTCGTTTCCACAACTGGCAGCAGCCCAAACGTAACCCAGCACCTCCACACGTCATTCGTGTTGGCGTATTACTAGCTAATTCATTCCTTTACTACTAGCAGTATCAGTCTTAACCGTTACTTCTGCTATCCGCTGTTCGGCAGATAAAGGTAGCAGTGACATACTTAGTACTATCGGTCAGCGATATGAGTCAGTGTGCTAAGTCTACAAATGTTAACTGGATTTCTGAAAGGTGTTTTCGATTCGAAAAGATTACTTAGGTAGGGTTTTGAACCTAATAATCACGTAGCTTAATCATATAATAATTCATTTACCGCAGGACGCTGGCTTTCAAAGGTACATCTTTCCGGCCGCATGCAACACCGGCCTTTCGCAAACAATGACTATTTATATAGTATGATTTTTTCGTAGACTTTAGAGCGCCTTGCAAATTAAATTCCATGTCGTGGGAAGCACGCATGTACTTATTCTTTCTTTCACTCATTCAGTAGAAAATTACGTCTTCTTTAAATTTCATACTCAAAGGAACGGTATCATTTGGTTTTCTAAACATCTTCCAATTCCCGATTAACTTTGAGCCCTACCTGCGGTTACGCATGCATTCAAGGTTTAGAACCTACACATCATACATTTTCTGCGTGAGGAATATCATACATTAAGAGGAAACCATAAGGGGTTCATTAAATCTTGCAGGGAATTCGAGTTATATCGTAAACTTTACCAGCAACATCACTAACTACAGGAGTATAATGTTTTATGGACGGTCATTTCACGGAATTAAAACATCTCATGGCATTGGGTAGATAAAAATACGCAGCTCGTGGCCCGCTATACTACTCGTAAGTAACCACATTAATAGTAAACTTCGTCCTTTTCGTTTGCTATCTCCCTTACGACACTGCCGACCACTTATTAGTTCTTTGCCTGCAGAGGTAGCGCTCTCTTATTTAGTATGGGTCTTCCAGTCCGTACGATGAAGGCGAATAGTATAACCAATCTAAGGAAATCATGCAGTTGTCTAAGCAGCAGACAATTTCTTAGACTTCCTGCTCATATAAGTAATAACTGAGACAATTAGTTGCAAGGCAGACTACTTGCGTTTTCCGGGTCTTTTACTCATGTTATCTGTTCGCTCACTCCTCCCCTTCCCCACCGGTTCCAGCCTGCATGAGTACCCGATAACGTACACACCTGTGGGTGCGTCGAGTATTTATAAATGACGATGCATGCTTTGAAATACTCCTTAACGTACTCGGGACTTACTTTCATAACAGACCGCACTGTGGTACCTAAGCAAACGTTTTACTGTCAATGGCACGGTTTACTATGGTGGCCTTGTTAGTGACTTCGTGTACGTAATCTACCAATGGCATTATTATTAAGAGGCTCTCTGTTGAATAATCCATTCACATGTTCAAATACCGGTTCACCTGAGTTAACCGATATGTCATGGGATTGTTCTACGCTTCAACTAATATTACAGCTTTACCTAAAGTAGGTGGACTAACTCAAGAAATGTCAACCGAAATTCTGAAATGCTTCTTCGTTTCGAAAAGATCACTTAGGCAGGGTAGCAAAATTAATGATCTTGCAGTGTAAATCTATAGTGATTCAGTTACCACGGGATGTCGGTTTTTGAAGGAACTTCTTTTTGGCCGCCTGCAAAACCCACACTCTGTAGAAAATGACTACTTAAGTAGCGTGAATTTTTCTCATTCGTGTTCGATACCGTTGAAAATGCAATTATATTTCATGGAAAATGTGCATAAACGCAGTCATTTTTTTATTTCCTGGATAGAAAATTGCATCATCTTCCAAATTTTAAACTCACAGGACGGCTTTAATTCAGTTTTCGAAGTGTTTTCCAATTCCCGCATAATTTCGAACCTGACCTGCAGTTAAACTTACATTTAGACTTCAGAAACTCGGGCCATATATTTTCCGCGTACGGAAAACCTACCGGTATTAAGAGGAGACCATAGGCGGTCCACAGAATTCAGCAGTGGATTTGAACCCTATTGTAAACTTTACAAGCAACATCAGCAACTACAGAGACGCGGTGTTTTATGAATGGGCATTCCACGGTTATTAAAAAATGTCATAATTAGGAACTTTTTCCAACCGAATTTGAGTGTAAAATTGGACGGAGACGTAATTTTGTACCTAATGGGTAACAAATGCATACTTTTTATGCATGTTTTCCATGAAATATAATTGATTCAATACGAAAAATTCATGCTACTACATCAGTCGGTTACTTCTTTAACCAGTGTGTCGGTAGGTTAGGACAGAGCGTGATCATCTTCTTAAAATGCCCACATTTCACAGTCTCCGCTAACCCTAACCTAGGGTTCAATATGCCTCCCCATACAGCATACTATTTACTGCATTTCTGTCCTACCTGTTCATAGGCACACCATAATTAGCGAACTTGCTTTACCTAATCAACCGCTTTACGTCCCTGCTCGACCTACCGCCATGGAAGTCGTATGCGTACGTTAACGGCGCCATGGCATCCATTGGCCATACCTACTATCGCGCACTCGATGCCTCCCTGCTGTTGCCTTTTTCAGAGAAAACGGCAAACCCTGCGCCATTAGTTTCCTCCCGCCCAGCGCGCAACACACACGCACTCCCACCTGCCCATTGGTCCGGCCTCTGGCCACTAGGGCTTCCGTTCTAACCCGGCCAATAGGGTTAACGCATGACGTCCTAGGTCCCCTCCCGGCTTCCCATAGGCTGCTTTTTCAGTGTGAAGGTCATATATGAGGTTCGTTTGATGCATTAAAACAAATTTTGGCGTAAATGTAATTTTTTAATTATCGCGCACGATATTACTTGCTGTTTGGCACGTTTTAGAGGCCCCACCCGTACAACCCCTCCTACCACCATTCCCGTAAGACAGGTGGACGGGAGAAAAAGTTTTCTTCACTGTTGCGACACTGTATTCACGCCTTTATTTTTTTGTGCAAATTGGAGCCAGCAGCTGCCTTCTACTGCGGAAAAATGCGGGAGGTCAAGCGGCAAAAATGCAAGTGTTTGCTAAACGTAGACGCAGCTGCACCCACCACGGCTATCTTGGCGATCATTTCGAATGCAATAGTAGCCTAGAAGTGAGAGTTCGGAGTCAGCTACGGAGGCTGATGCCCATGTCTCAGTTACTAAAACAATATCCGGACAATGGACGAACCCAGAATCTGAAGCAAAGGTATCTTATTAAGCAAGAAACTGGCATTTAGAACAAAATGTTTGAAGGGAAAGGCTGCTTGTTTCTGAGGGAGGTGGACTACGTCGTTCAGTACTGGCCTGCCCACGGAGCAAACGGTCCGGATGTAATCATCCGGTTCAGCAAAAAATTTTGTGGCATCGAAAAATTCTGACGTGGATAAAAAGGGGTAGGACTTGGGGGAGGAAATGATGGGCAGGTAAACTGGTAACCACTGATAGCCAACTTATTTTCATCTGAAAATCTGCGGGCCAGATAGCGCGGCGCATTCCCGCCGGGACGAAACTGAGGATCGGATGAGTTAACTGATCCAGTATGGACACTAGCATGAGGAATACATTGGTAAAACGGCCGTAGTGGAAACAAGTTACGGGGTGGGGGACGCATTGTTTCCATTGGAGCAAGAGTTCTATTAAACGGCGGGAAAATCGGCATATTCCGCCTAACTGCCTCGATATGAGGGCTGGGGGCATTTGGGAACACGCTACGTTTTGAGTCGGGGTATGTGAGGCACTGTCAGCCGATTGTGGAGGAAAAGATTTTATAATGGTGCTGGACTTATCGGGTGTCCGAGTGGCTGAGACAGCAATTGGATTTGCCTTTGACTTAAACACATGCTTAAGCTTACTAGGGGTTGCTGGGAGAGTCGTTAGGGGCGTTTGTGTACCAGGCGTGTTTTTGCTTCTAAAGATCTCAGCATCAATAGTGGTCGAACTCCCTACCGTATTGACTATGTCGTGACGTGCATAGGCCGCAGATAGCGTTGTAAAGAACTTATGCAAACTGACAGTAGGTGTCATTATCCTGGTGTTGGTTTTTGCCAATTTTAATTTATTCAGTCTTCGCTGCAGCGGTGTGAGGTCTGGCGAAACGGAGCAGCGTCGTTTACGGCAGAATTATCTAGTTATCTCCCTACTCGAAAAGATAAAATCGACTTCTATCATGGAGAAAAGGGTAACTAGGATCGGCGCATTACGGCTAAGCGAGCGCAGTCATTTAGCTTGTGCGACACTGAAACTCAAGCCACAACTTTGTAGGAACAAATGCGCTCCCTCTATCGCAGTTAAGTGGCTCGGAATGTTTCGCAGTACAAAATTATGCTTGCGTTTAATTCTCTCCTCAGTTTCAGAACTTATTACCCCAATAAGTTTAAAAGCTTCTTCAATTGCTTTTTCAGAAGTGCTGTTTATGTCGCCATAAATCAACTGATCGACTATTTCGCCGGCTGATGGCCTGCTACGACTAGCAGAGGCGTATTTTTAGACGATTGAAGGGTCAAGAGATTCTAGATGTACTAAAGGAATTTGCAAGTTAAGCATATCTGCAGAAGGCGAAGAACATATGCTGGCAACTGCTATGACTTCGGTGGCGATTCTAGCACCCGAAGACGGTGGGGAGGCCGCAAGCTTTCGTCTTTTAGCACGTGCTCTGCGGGGCATTACAGACAAGATAAGTTTTTCGTTACAGTACAAGAACCGAAACGTTGCTAACGTACAGAGAAACGCACTGAATAGCAAGTACTACTATATTTTACTACGAAAACTAGAAATAGACAGTCGGGAAAGGAGTCACTACAAAGGTTTTTTTTACAAAATACGACTATTTTGCCAGACTGTCCAACAAAACTGGGAAAAATTATACCTTATATTGAAAGGCGACTTTTAAAAGGGACTCAAATAAAAAAACAGGCATTAATTGCTTAAGAATATCCAAGTAAATGCAAAGCTTCACTCATCTTTGAAATTGAGCTGCGCGCCATGACCGTGACCTAATGCCACGCGCAACTCCTCCACGGTGATTCCGCGCCTCTTTGCACTACGTCTAAGCGCTCCCTCTTCTTTGCTTCCAAATATGCCTTCCTTTGGAATAATCTCCCGCCAGAAATTAGGTCATCGCCTAAGTTACTGGTATTTAATTCGAAATTACGCAAACACCTTATACCGGAAAGCATAAAGACACCTTTAACGGTCTCATTCCTGAACACTCAGCTTCATGACTTAGGATTTATCGGTAGATCAAGTGGAACCCTCAACTATATCTTTAGAAACCCAATTCTGAATTGGTTTCTAAATCCACTACTATCACTCCTCCCCCATAGCAACGATTTTCGCGGTTCTTGATGTCATCTCCCACATTTCAACCTAATGCGGTCTGTCGACGCTCACGGCAGAAGCCTCAGTATTCGCCGTCTACTAGTAGTTTGGTCGTACCTCCCTTCCGCACACCTCGGCTGGGCTCGAAGCGGACTGTGACCGATCGCGTCTGGGTTTCTCTCACCCGCCACTTTGACGCGAATAGCCTCATCCGGTTTATCAATCCTGCGCTGGCGATGTCAGTTCTGAATCCCGTATACAATATCACATGCAGGCCAGCCCTGTCCGACCCGCATACATACGTACCCCTCAAGGCTGACATTTATTTCTTCCCTGACGATGTCCGATTATAATCCGTTATATAGCGCCACATGCAGGCCAGCCCTGCCCGCATTTTTCTGATATTATTTTTTTAAAGAGGGGTTCTTTTCTCCTGTAAAATTAATCCAATCCATTTTAAATTTTTTAAGTGGAGTTTTTTCACCGTTCGCTCAGCATTTTTCTTGACGGACGACAAATTAAGAAACTACGAACTACATCTTTTTTCAGTTCAGTTTATTGAGGTAAATGAAGGTCTTCACCTTTAAACTCCCTATTTGTGTACATGCAACTGCAAAACCTCAAAAACTCGAAAAGGTATCATAAAGGGAACAAATAATCGGAAAAGCGTCAGATCTGTACAGACAAACAAACTGTCTCGAATGTTAGTGGTACGAGCAGTTGTAGAGCGGTCGTTTCGAGTGCAGCGAAATAAATGGTATATCCGGGGACAAAAGTTGCAGAGGTGCATGTCAGTAAGCGTATGCGATGGGTTGGGGGCAATAAGAAATCCAATTTAAAATGTTACTGAAATATAGCAAGTAGTATTATAACACGGCATTTGTCATGGTTACAGAGATCGGGTGGTAATTTAGTGGACACTGCTACACAAATCCAGTTTCCTCTTAAAGACCTCGACGGAATCAGACATAACGACATCCACAGGCAGGGCATTCCAGGCTTCTAGCACTCCGTTAGAGAAGAACTTTCGGGTGTCCAGTCTGGCCCCTGTCACACGTAGTTTAAATGGATGGCCTCGTAGATTTGTGGTGGTTGCTAACTCGAAGAAGTCCCCCCGGTACGAGACTGCAGTCCTGACCGCGTATGATACGGAAGACTTGTATCAGGTCACCCCGTAACTGCCTGTAACTCAAGGGATAGAGATCAAGGTTAGCTAACCGCGTTGCATATGGTAGTGAACCCTGTCCTGCCACAAGTTTCGTTGCACGCCTTTGAACCCTTTCAAGGATGCTGATGTCCTTCGCGGCCCAGGGTCTCCAAGCTTGGATAGCAAATTCTAGTTGCGAACGCACAAACGTTCGAAAGACTTTAGCGAAGCAGTCTTCATCAAAGGCGGAGAAAGCCCGCTTGACAAGGTAGAGGACTGACATTGCAGACTTGGCTATCTTCGTGCAGTGGAGCGAGGGTTTGAGCGACGTCGTAATCCATACTCCCAAGTACTTCTGCGAGTTCACTTCTTGCAGTGGTATGCCATTTAGGCAGTAGGCCATATGGTTTGGAGAGCGAGCTCTGCCGACTCGTAGAATATTGCATTTTCTCTCATTGAACGGCAGAAGCCAGTCCTTTGACCACTGTTGGAGTCGGTTTAGGTTCGCCTGCAAATGCTCTTCGTCATCTGCAGTTCGAATGACGCTCCATAGTTTAAGGTCATCCGCAAACATGGCGACACCACAATCCAGTTCGCTCACGCAATCGTTGACGTAAATAATGATCAAAGTAGGGCCAAGAACTGAGCCTTGGGGAACACCGCTTTCAACGGCAACCTCCGTCGACTGCTGGCCACCGACATGGACAGTTTGACAACGGTTTAATAGGAAGCTTTGAATCCATTTTAAGAGGTTACCCCTAACGCCTGTTCGGCTCAGTTTGTCAGGAGTCGCTGATGTGGGACACTAGCAAATGCCTTTTAAAAGTCGATATAGACTACATGCAGCGCATTGCCTTCATCAACTGACCGAGTCCAACGTTCCAAACAGTTGAGCAAGTTAGTCACGCAAGACCTGCCACTACGAAACCCATGCTGCGCATCAGATAATAAATTATGCTGCTGTAGGAAGCGCATTAGCTCTCGCTTGATTATTTTCTCCATGAGTTTGCAGCAGATGGAGGTGAGGCTAACTGGCCTGTAATTGTTTGCAGAGGCCTTGCTGCCTCCTTTATGCAGTGGTGTGATCCGCGCAGATTTCCAGTCGGCGGGCAAGCACCCGGCTTCGAACGAGGCTTGGAAAAGCATGGACAATGGTTTGGCTAGTTCGGCAGCGAGCTCCTTCAGTAACTTAGGCGGTATGCCGTCTGGACCTGGTGATTTCGACTCATTTAGCGTCATCAGCTCTTTGCGAACCGTCGCTTCATCAAAAGATACAGACTCAATTTTTGGACCCTCATCGAAGTCGTAGTCGGGAGGAGTAAATGCACTTTCACTAGTAAAGATGGATTTGAAAAATTGTGAAAAGTGCTCAGCTTTTTCTGCATCCTCACTAATCTCTCCGTCTCCGCTTGCCTTCAGAAGGGGGATTGGATCTCTATTTCGTGGGCTGCTTCTTATGTAGCTGTAGAATAATTTTGGATTTCCATAGCACGATTCAATAGGTCTTTTTCAAAGTTTTGCCGTGTCCTGAGGGTAAGTCGCTTGACTAAGTTCCTCTGTGTTTTGTATGCGTTTATGGATACAGGAGTCCATCAGTAAGAGATTTCTGTCACAATCTCCGCTTTTTATTTATTTCCTTTTTTAACGCCTGGGTCAGCCACCGGGGTCGATTGTTTAGCCCCTTCCGTGAAACCGGGAAGTGGTTTGTCGGGAGAACATGCAATAATTCACTGAACCATTTCCAATCCTCCGCTATATTTCCAGAAAACGCTGATTCCCCGTCCGTATTGTTGATTTCGGCCTTCATTTGATCGAAGTCCCAACGCCAAATATTTCTTCTAATTTTGGTGGGCTGTTCAGGCACGGAAAAGATTGAATAGTCCCATTGGGGTACGACGTGATCGCTTCGACCTAAGGGAGGCAGACATTGTACCTCACCTATGCTGTCCAGCGATTTCGTGAGCACCAGGTCCAAGCAGTTTGACTGCTGCCCCTCATGGACTCTCGTGCCTACCTCGTCTAAAATTCGTATGTAAATTTATTTTTACTTGCTTTGATGGTACCCCGAAGGGTCTTTAATGAAAATTATTTATTTATCTATTTACTTGTAAAGTTGTTGCAAGACTGCGTAGGCACCTGTACTACTCTGTACTATTGTGGGATCTGCTGCTCTATACTCGATCATAGAGATTCAAGCATGTGTACCTTGGACGACATCGAGCGACGCTAAACTCAGTTTTTGATGTGTAATGGGCACTTATTTACGGCGCATGCATGGCTGGGACTAGTAATAACAAGCTTTGAGAGGACAAGACTAAGCTCATAAAATGCATGAGAGTAGATTTCGTATGCCGGTCAAACTTCCAGATACAGGTAGAAGCGGGCAATTTTTAAGCGTGATTAACGATATTATGATCCAGCTAACATAATAAAGCAATTACCACGGAAGCGCTACTTACACTAATCAAGCAGACGATGTAACTGATGTTTTTATTTGCGCCTTCAAGCAGTTCTGAGGAAATGGGCCAAAAATATGTGCTGGAAATGCAAAACTCCAGAAGGCTTGCGTTTAAAAGACGGTTTACAGATGGTCAAAACCCCTTCTGTCTTTTTTGCTAGCCAAGACTTACGCAAATTTTATTCCAATTAATGAAATTCGTCAAAACCACAACTTCTAGTGAACTCCTTGAAATAGTATAAAATACACTGTCGGCGCTTTGGGGAGAACTACGTTACTGCATTTGCAACGATGAAAGAAAACACGGGTTTTATGCTGCTAATGCATTTAGTTGCCGTGGCATGCAATCAATTTAGATCAGAACGACATTTACAAATGGATCGGCGAACACTAGTCCGTTTCGGCTTCCCACAGCAGACAGACTCCGAATAATATTCCAGGGATAAAACCAACGGCCATCTACTGGTCGCAGGTATTTTTAAAGTTTGTGGCTGGCCGGATGAAGACATAAACAAGTCGGGGACATCAGCTGCCTCAGTCTGTTCTTTATCTTTGTCGACATACCTCCCGTTTAGAAAAAAGTCTGTGGAAATTGTATGGAAGAAGGGTTCGGTCTTCCTGATGACTGGTTCACTGTATCAAACAACTCATAACCAACTTAGGCGACAAGAGTATATGCATCGGCGCAATTGATTATTACACTAGACTTCACTGCCCGATGAGGATAGATACAATTCAAGATGGGATGAAAGAGTCCGCTGGGGTAACGATAGCTGTAGGAGCTTTTTGGAATTCCTAATTGCCGCAACCATGGGGAAAGACTTAAACGTAACCCTTTATTTCCTGAATGGAGGTGAATTAGACAAACATAATTACCCCTTGTCTAACACCTGGCTACCCGGCGTGTCCACAGGTAGCGGATAATAAAATGGCCTTCAGCGAGGGCTAGCTACGAAAAAAGCAGGCTCTCGGGTCTGGAGAATAGGCAGTCGCGGACCTCCGGTGATAGTGGTAACAAGGCGTGGGGGCTGGCACGCTGACTGACTTATAGAATGCCGCAGAGTCCGATGACGGAAATGACGCCACCTGAAGTAGCAAACACAGGACCGTGCATTTTCTCATGCTGTTGATTCAAACGACATAAGGAGACTTTTATCTAAAAAGCATTCCAATACTTAATAAATATCGAAAACTGCGACTTTTCCATGCTGTTCTGCAGTAGCGATTGTGCGTCTCGCCACCTGAGATGGCCACAAACTTTAAAAACTATGCCGTTGTGTTAAAAGCGTGGTTGTGATCGTTTTAAAAGAAGTGAATTTTAAGCCTGTCTGCTGACCTGGTGTGGGGAGCTCCCAAGACGGTTTGCGGGGAACGCTTACGGTGAAGCATTCCCGATCAGTAGCCAAGGAATTTGGCCTTATATTTTTTTCGCATTGCAAAAAATGTCACAACTTCTGGTTCTACAAAAACGCACTCTGGCTAATCAAAAGTAAAATTTTGTATTTGGCAACCCGAAAAAACTTAAGCAGATACTTTAAATCACCGTTAAGTCATACATGGAGAGGACGACTACTGTTCTAAAGTACAGAAACTAAACAAACAAGATGAAGCCATTTAACAGAAAGCACAGAAACCCCGAAATAGCTAAATGAATCTACTGCTAGTAGGCACTTTTGAAAATACAGGAAAGCAGTTTGACAACGAGTAGTCAAAAAGGGCTTTGACAACGAGAACAGACAGACAGGGCCATTTTTGCCTGACTTGCCGTTGTCCGGAAGACCTGAGCCTTGGATCCGGGTTATTAAATCTGATGTGCAATGTTCTAAAAGGTGAGCTGAGCCTATAATCTGTCAGCTGCCCTCGAAAGGATTCAGTCGCGTAGCAGCGGCATTCACCTGATTTCAGAACGAAAATGGGCGTACGTGTTTGCAACTAAAATATTTTATGGTTGGGGAATCGTTGGACAGAGGGAAACTCGCTCAACCAGGCAATACCTCTGGCCAGTGAGGACAAGACCAAGCATGTCCGCCCTACTCCGCAAACTTATTTCAATAGCTCGTAAGAAATAGCTTGTCCGAATGCAATCCAATGCGAGGGCAATTATGGTACGAATAACTAAAAGCCTCCTAACGAGTACAAGACTTAATGCATACCACACTAAAAACGGAACTTGTTTATTCGCTGAGCCGACTGCCAGGCATAGTGCCTGTGCAGTCTACTACTGCTGCTGCTCCTAATAATGATGATGATGATACCATCAATCATAATGGTTTTGTCTACCACAGGAACACGACGGCACTGGCAGGATAGAGGCTGACGCCGCGCAAGTATTAAAAAGGAATGGTTGGAGCTAAAATCTAATTCTTACAACAACCTGCTGGCAGTTGCTGGCACATGACGAGAGTATCGCAATCTGATAAGAAGTAGAAGCGATCGTTGGATCAAGAGCTTTATTCGCCTGACCTTTCGGATTCTCGCTGGAATCTATCATCAGAGACAGTCGCATAACCGGGTGATTCGTGCACAGGAAGTTGCCGTATCTACAGTATGCAGTCGCTATGCTACTGCATACCTGTGATAATTAACCGCTCTCCCCGTCATCGAGAATTGTTGCCCGCTGGTGCGCTAATTGTTTGATGGCCGGGATGCACGTTTTTAATTGCTGAAATCTCATCACCCGTGTTGGATGGTGGCGTAATTGATTGTTCGGCCGTCTGGCTCACCGTCCTGCGCGCTCCCCGAGTGATTAATTACTTTGACCAGACTATGTCTCAGCACCGACTATGGAGTGAGGATGTCGTTGCACTTGTTGGTAGAACGGGGCCCCGCGAACCATGACTTAAGCAACTTGCGGCTCACGCGATTATCACCTCTGACGATAATTTCGGTCTCCTCGAACTTGAACGTGTGGCCGGGTCTCGTCGAATGGGTCACGCCCATAACGCTATATGGGTGTGCTGAGACGCACTCCAGTGAACCGGAAGACAAGGTTTGAGAATTCCAATATCTTCAACGGGTTTTCAGAAAAAAATGGTTACACGTACAACTTCGTCGACCGGTGCATGTGTAAACGAGACGAGCGACAAAATCGCACCGACCCCAAATTCTGGCGAGCGATCCCGTACAACAAGAACGTCTCCGAGGCCGTTAGTCGCCTTCTCGCATCATTTGTGGTTGGAGTTGCACACAGACCGCACCCCACCATCAGGCGTCGAGTGATGAAACCGAAAGACCCACTGTCACGGCAAAAAAACGTCTGGAGTCGTTTACCGGATCTGGTGCAGTTGCGGGAAGGCAACCACGTCTGAAAGACTGCTCCAGACGCGAGTCGCCGAACAGGGAGCAGCGGTGCGGAGAAATGACGCTAACTCTCAGGTCACGGCCCATTTGACGAGACCCAGCCACACGTTCAAGTTCGAGGAGACCGAAATTATCGTCAGAGGTGATAATCGCGTGAGCCGCAAGTTACTTGAGTCATGGTTCGCGGGACCCCGTTCTACCAACAAGTGCAGCGACATCCTCACTCCATAGTCGGTGCTGAGACATATTCTGGTCAAAGTAATTAATCACTCGGGGAGCGCGCAGGACGGTGGGCCAGACGGCCGAACAATCAATTACGCCACCATCCAACACGGGTGATGAGATTTCAGCAATTAAAAACGTGCATCCCGGCCATCAAACAATTAGCGCACCAGCGGGCAACAATTCTCGATGACGGGGAGAGCGGTTAATTATCACAGGTATGCAGCAGCATAGCGACTGCATCCTGTAAATACGGCAACTTCCTGTGCACGAATCACCCGGTTATGCGACTGTCTCTGATGATAGATTCCAGCGAGAATCCGAAAGGTCAGGCGAATAAAGCTCTTGATCCAGCGATCGCTTCTACTTCTTATCAGCTAGTTCCTGGAACTCGCATCTTCGCTTGTATCGGCAGTGTCGCTATCGTTCGGGGTATCTCCACGTTTTTGACGACGGACATTCGAGCGTTACTTTGGTAGCAATGTTAAGGGATACTAGAATGATCATTTATGGCCTATTTTCCGTTGTTAGAGGAAAGACTCCAACCGTAGGCTGGAACGGTTGGGAGTTCAAACCCGAGTCTAGTTGTTCATTGAGCCTACAGCTCTGCCGTATAACCAACGGGTCCACAGTCTGTTTTCTACGACCCAAAACATTTGCCCCTCTGTGTGGGCTCTGGATTTGAGCCTTAAGGTACGACTGAAGTCAAGAGTGCCGGTGGTAAGTCTGAATGTGCCAAGTCCTATGGTCTGTGTGGGTTTATAGTTGCATTTAATTCAAACCACCGGAAAAGTGCTTCAACAACGTCAAGTTTCAAATTCAGAGCACCCGTATGGCATCGTTGTCCTTATTAGCCAGAAACTTTGCAGTCCATTCAAACAGACACCAAACAATAGAGAGGATCTGCCTAACGAATGGATGTAGGAATTCCGCCGGAACTATAATTTAGGATGTCCAGTGAACGTGGTGAATCCCAGTGGACAATGACCCTGCAGCTAGGTTTATATTGGCATCGCAGTTGGCTATCAAATACCTTATTCGACCTGAAGTCGAGACTGTCCTCAGACCAGAGGCAACTATCAGGGAGAGCAGGCGATGAGACCGACTTGCCGGAACGGCAAGAAATGGCCGGAGTCGTTTGCTGGACCTAGTTAAGTCATGGGCAAGGCAACTGCATCAAGGGAACGTGACTACGCCAGACGCGGATGGTCAGAAACGCCTGAACACTGAGGAGCAATGCCAACTCGCAAGTCGCTATTCACTCGACAGAACCCAGTCATGCTTTCAACTTCGAATAGGCTAAACTCTTCAAGGGGTAAGAACTGCGAGTGGTTTGTGTTGCTAGAGGTTTCATCAAGAAACACAAAAATCCTCCCTGCCCCCATTAAGCGCCCAGCTCATCTGAGCGAGTAATAAGCCACGCGGTGAGGGTTCCGGCTTTCAGTGGCAGCAGTGGCGAGCCAAGTTATCGAGCAATAACCAAAAATTGGTTTTGAGCTCACGACAATGAACGACCCGCATTCAGACGATCGATAATCGCAGCAAATATAAACGTCAGCGACGGGTGCTAATTTTGCTGTGTATGTGATTCCGTAGCCACTGTATTTATAGATACCATGTTACCCGTATGTCCGTTAATTATCTGTTGCAGCCCGGGCTACGGGGTAGTGTAAACTCGAAAAGTCGACCAACAAAACTCTCGTCACATCAGTCGAGCCTCTCTTATAGAGCTCGTGCTTTCTCGAGTCGGCAATTGTTTTCACTTCTGTTCTAAGAAAGTTCGCATCACAATACCAGTAACGTCACTGGGGACTAGATGAAAAGTAGTCATTAAGGGTGGAATTCTAACTAATTCGCGCGGGCCGGGGACGTGGCTGCAACAGCTCTTTGTGTAAGAACAGTAGGTGTGCTAAACCATGAAATGCTAGCCGAAATTCTGAAATGCGTTTTCGACTCGAAAAGATTACTCAAGTACGGTTGTAATATTAATCCCCCCGCAACATAATATAATAATTCAGTTACTTCAGGGTGCCGGCTGTCAAAAGAACTTGCCGGCCACCTGCGAAAATTGCATTCTGTAAAAGATGACCGTTAAGTAGCATGATTTTTTGATGTCCTTACATATAAAAATAAATTTCAAAGAAAACATAAATGAAAATGGTATGGCTGGCTGACGACGGCTAATAAGCCAGAAATGGCCATTCCAGTCTCCATTGTCTTTGTCAGTAATGCCATTCTTCCTATATCATGCGCCGTTGTGTGGCTGCTGGTTGGGCTCGAGAGAGAGCCCCTAAGGCACAACGGAACGAGTGAGTTCCGTAAGGACGATCGGTGAGCGCCCCCTACCATTGCATATTCCCGATCGAAACCGACAAGGCAACGGGCTCGTGGCCCAGTGGCTCGAGGCGTTGACTTCTAAATAACAGGTCGCGAGTTCGAGCCTCGGGTGTTCCACATTTCGGGGTTGGGTATGGCTGGCTGACGACGGCTAATAAGCCAGAAATGGGAAATGGCCATTCCAGTCTCCCTTGTCTTTGTCGGTAATGCCATTCTGCCAACATTCACCCTTTTACTCATTTGGTAGAAAATTACGGCTTCTTCCAATATGCAACTTGAAGGAAGGTTATAATTCGGTTTTAAAAAACTTATAATTACGAGATTTTCCAATACCGTGAAACGCCCGTTCATAAAGCATTATCTCTGCATTTACTAGTGTTGCTTTTAAAGTTTGCGATAAGGCACAAATCCCCTGTTAGATTTTATAAACTCCATATGGTCATCTTTTAATACCGTCTAGAAATGTACGATTCCCCGTACACGGAAAATATACAGCTTGTAGTTTGGAAATCCTGACTGTAAATGTAACGGCAGATCGGGTTCAAAATTGTTCGGGAATCGGAGAACTTTTTTAAAACCGAATTATACCCTTCCTTCAAGTATCATATTAGAAGAAGCCATAATTTTCTACCAGATGAGTAAAAGAATGAATATTTTCATACGTGTTTTCTTTGAAATATATTTCAATTTGTAAGGGCATCAACAAATCAATGAGAAAAAATCATGCTACTTAACGATCAGCTTTTACAGAGTGTAATTTTTGCAGGTGGCCGGAAAGTTCTTTTGAAAGCCTGCACCCAGAAGTAACTGAATTATTATGATATTATGCTACATGGTGATTAATATTATAACCGTACTTGAGTAATCTTTTCGAGTCGAAAACGCATTTCAGAATTTCGGCTAACATTTCATGGTTTAGCACATCTACTGTAGTTGGCATGACTTGGGGGATTGGTGGTTCGTCTCCGTCTCGTTTTCATAAAAATGACAGACAGAATATTTATTGTCTCGTAGGTTGTGGGACGAAAACGTTCCAACCCATTTGACGGAAGGTGGGAATTCTCCCAAATTATAACTGTTCTGCATTCGGTTTACCTATTCATGTAAATGTCCTGACTCAGTTCGATATGATCAGAAACATCTGACATCGTGGATCTAACCTCACAAGGACAGGCAAACACCATGTCCTCGATCAAGACACGTGTATTACTAGTCTCTTATATTTAAGGTTAAATTCCCGCTTGCTAGTATTCAAAATGCCGTAACGAGATGGACACACCGGCATGTGTAACGCAGATCGGACAATAAACGCTTGATGCCAGTATTCCTAACCTATATCTCACGGGTTTACGGCAAAGGTTAATCCTCTTCAACCCCTTCACCCTCTCGTACACCGTCAACTCTACAAAAATTACAAAAGAATTAACGCAGCATGCGCCACGATCGTTCCAATAATGGGGAGGCGCTTCGCGGCCAGGATTGCGCTGGGTCGGTCAACCAAATACATGCTCCTAAACCCGCCAGCCATGGAAAGTGGTGTAGACGTCACAAGATTCAATACATTGATCTTGGCGAGCTTAGACCGACGCAGGCTTCAAGAACGTAGATGACCGGACAATCTTGTTAACGGGGAAGACATTATCAATAACCATGTTACGAAGTTGACCGCACAACTGACGAGGACATGCTCCTCCATATGGCTGTCTGCCACTGTCGATGAGGGCAGCTGCTTCAAACCCTTGAGTTAAATTTGAAAATACGTCATCGGCCTGACACCGTGTGACTGTTGAACGGCGTCCTGAGAATCGTCAGTTTGAGTTGCTAAGAGCGTACCCAACTCCCCAGCTGGCACTGGCTTACGACAACGGTGACGACTTGTGGTATCACGAGGACCGTTTAAAAATCAGTCGCAGTAAATAATACCGGCTCCCTGATAAAACACACAACCTCATCTAAATAACACCAAGCCGCTATCTCTTCCTCCAGTCAGGTGTAATGGCAGTGCCGCTGAAAGCACCAGTAGCTTCGAAAGGAGCGGAACCATGAAATTTCCAAAATTTCGTGTCATGCCTTTCTTTTTCTTGTTCCGGTTGATATTGGGACGCATTTTCCCAGGTACTGTGCCACATGTTTTAGCTGCAACGGCAATGGACTGACCGTCTCTGAATATAATAAACGGATCCTCCACCGATAAACGCAAATCAGCCCAGGTGCGAGAGACTGAATGTAAAACGAACATCCAGCCACCACAACACTCGCATTTTCAAAGGAAATGCGGCGAGGACCAACCATGTTCACTGAGTTTATGCAAGAATTGGCCGTGTTTTTATTCGGCAACTCCTTTGTGCTAAGGGGATTTAACAAACACGAAGCGATGGAAGTAGGCCAGGCATTGTCGCAACTATGTAAGCTATGAAATTACTACGAAATAAACCTGACTATAGCCAAGGTTGTGAACAGGCCAGAGCCTAGTTCTGTAGTCTATTGCATATCTCCCTATGCGGCTTCGTACGGTTTTTGCCTTTGTGTACGAATATGGCCACAATGTATGGCAAACGTACAGGGCAGTCCGACTTGATAACGAATCAGTTAACCTGGTAATGCATTGGGAATAGCGAAAGCGAGGGAACTAATACTAGCATTGGCTTCCTACCATGGAAGTGCGGGCTAGTCCCTTGACCCAGATGCCTGCGCGAGCCCGGTTTCGTCTGCATTGTCGCGACCTCCGAGTAACGTGGAAAACGGATATTTTTATGCGCAAAGGAATTTGAGACGCAATCTATGGATTTATCCGAGAAAAAGGGGCACGAATTGCCAACCAAATGCTTCCGGTTGGGCATAGAGACAACAGTTTGTAACGTCTTCATGATTAATCCGGTTAAACCAAATTTTCCTCGGAGGGGCGAGTGGTTCACTGATTTTCTCATCCAAGATCTAGACTATGTTGAGGATGAGTAATCATTGCCCTGACTTAAAAGTTAGCTGCGCCCAGAGCAACGGGTTCTGTCTCGTTTATTTGATGACCAAGGCTCATGACCAGAGAAAGAAACGATGGGTTAAGCCCCGCTTACTCAGGGCCAGTAAGTCGAATAATATTTACTTGTCTAAAAGTTGTATTACGGCTCACAATACACGTCCAGTGTTCGAACTTCACTCATTCGGCAGACACTAACATATTCCCAGAGGACCGACCTATGGCCGACATCTGACACACAAGTGACTTATACCTCAAGCCATCAAGAAACGCTGACTAGCGTTCAGTGACTGCAGTAAGTAAATACTTAGCGCAAACACCTAAGTCGGAGCCCTGGTATGAGAGGATACTAGTTGGAACAGTATAGCATACGCAAAAGAAGATAAACAGCCTATTCCAAATGAGACGGGTTGCATTCGCGCGAAGTTGGATTGGCATTTCAGGAACCTGCAACTCTTTGAGATAAGCCATACGCCCACTGGCCCCTACGTCCTACAGATATAGACCGAAGTTCGTAACATTGTTGCTAGGGATGTATTGAACTTAAATAGGAGATGCAAAATATGCAAAAGGAAATTGATAGTCAATCTTCGTGAAACATAAATAACGTTCTCATTCAGAAACAGTGGAAAATCAGTCGGTTTTACGAGACTTCCGGGGAGGTTCATATATTTCCTCAGCTTCTGCAGTACTGGTTCTACGTGTTTGTTTCCTCTCAAAGGAAAACTGGAAGAGTAAATGCCGTTGAGAAATAATTGGTAGAGATTTGGTGTTTTGGGACGTGCATATGTACACCTGACGGGGCATAGAAGACATCTGGTATGGAACGTATTCCGTAAAGTTCTCCTTACGAAAAACAGGCAAATTCTGTAAACTTTCAGCCATCTCTTTGAGGTGTAAAAGAGAGTGAGGTGTGGAAAACAAGTACAGCCAATATACGTCGCCAACCCTCTTCCCGCCAAAGGTGATTGGTTGGAGTTACTGCGACTGATATGTTTTGTTATTTACTAAGCCGTAGCGCGGCCTTCGAACACGTAATGAACTGGGAATCAGATACAAGCCTCCGACTAGTAGTTTCATAACTGAAAAGTCAATTTGGCAAGCAGATGTTTTCGGTAACTCACCATCAGGTCAAAACAGTTACATAAAAGTTGAAAATATGCGAAGTTAAAGGGCTATTAACAATCATCGTTCCCGCGCCAGCCGCATGGTGAGGCATGTTATGGTCATGGGTTAAGGGGGCGAGAGGACAGGGGTGACACAGGCTGTGAATGATGTTTGTAAGTCGGATACGCCCTTGAATCACTTATAAATCCTGTAATTTCGCATATTTTCAACTTGTATGCAACTGTTTTTAACTGATGACGAGTTACCGAAGACACGTGTTTGCCAAATTGACTTTTTAATTGAAATATGGGAATATTCGCAGTTCCATAACTACTCATATTTTCATTTCCAATTGTGATGTACAACT
This sequence comes from Spirometra erinaceieuropaei, assembly GCA_902702965.1. NCBI lineage: Eukaryota > Metazoa > Platyhelminthes > Cestoda > Diphyllobothriidea > Diphyllobothriidae > Spirometra > Spirometra erinaceieuropaei. The sequence goes on along the minus strand of CACRXP010000043.1, from coordinate 837,197 downwards.
CAGTTAATTTAACCGGACAGTCTACATGGGCAGTAT
>CACRXP010000043.1:818189-835920 GCA_902702965.1 Spirometra erinaceieuropaei | reverse complement strand
ATTCACTATTACCTTTACTATTTCCTTCCCCCCTTCCCGATGGTGTTCATTTTAGAGCGTAGGAATGCAGAGTATGCTGCCCCGACTGCCTAGACATCGTGCCACATGCGCGCGGCCAAGGTCGTGTGCCCCTTCAGGCAAAGTTGGTGTTGATTGACCACTCTTCTTCTAATGGCCCTCCCTCCCTGCTATATACCCAGCCTTTGACAAGGTGCCCAACAGACGTCTTTTAGTAAAATTGGAAGCTCTCGGCATCCGGCCGCCTCTACTCGACTTCATCAGGTCCTATCTGTCCCACCGATATCAGAAAGTCATGGTCGGTAATAGCTACTCGACACCTCACTCGATCACGAGTGGCGTACTTCAAGGCACGTTCCTGGGTCCGCTACTCTTCCTTCTGTACATCAATGATATTTCGACTGAACTCGGAAATTCGCAAACTTTTACTTATGCCGATGACCTCAAGTGTGTTTACTCATACTCTAAGGACACCGGAAATGTTTGTGTTGAAAAAATTAATGCCGATTTACTACGCTCAAGCAGATGGAGTTCGAAATAGCAGATGGAGTTTTCATCATCCAAGTGTAGTTTCATGTCTTTTGGTCCTACCAAACTTCCTAGTCCCATAATTTTTCAGAATAACCCACTCTCAGAATGCCTCACCAGAAAGGACCTAGGTCTAAGTTATACAAATAGACTTGCTTTATCGCCTCATGCAGATAGAATCTCTGCCAAAGCCGCGCAGATATGTGGATTCATATCGCATAATATTTTTCCTTCCGGAAATGAAGCTAAGACTTTATCAAATGTTTGTTCTTCCAGTCCTCGAATACTGGTGTCCTTTCTTCGGTTTAATGAACGCCTGCGACCGTAATAAAATCGAAAATGTTCAGAGGGTTTTCACCCGGAAACTGTTCTCTCAAACTTCGTCCGGTATTTCTTATACTCAGAGATGTCAGCTGGCGAACATGAAGTTTTTATGGGTTAGAAGACTCGAAGCTGGCCTTTGCTTCCTTTTTCGCATCAACTTTAGCTCCAGTCTTCCGCTCATTGACACTCTCACTCCGAGAGATCGATCTTATGCCACGCGCAACTCCTGCATGGTGATTCCGCCGCCGCCTCTTTGTACTACATCTAAGCGCTCCCTCATCTTTGCTTCCAAGTATGCCTTCCTTTGGAATAATCTTTCGCCTGAAATTAGATTATCGCCTAATTTAATGGTATTCAGGTCGAAAAAACGCAAACATCTCACACCGGAAAGCATAAAGGCACTGTTAACGGTGTAATTCCCGAACACTCAGATTCTTGACTTCGAGAAGGGTCCTCTTGGGATTTAGTGGTAGATTAAGTGGTAACTCTTAATTATATAATTATAAACCCCTGTTTTGAATTGGTTTTTAAATCCATTGCTATCCTTCCCCCCCCCATAGCGACAATTTTCGCGGTTTTTGAAGTCATCTCCCGCATTCCGACCTCATGCGGTCTGTCGACGCTCACGGCGGAACCCTCAGTATTCACCGTGTACTAGTAGTTTGATCGCACCTCCCTTCCCCACTGCTCGGCTGAGCTCGAAGCGTGCCGCGGCCGATCGCATCTGGGTTCCTCTCGTCTGGCCTCTTTGACGCGAATAGTCTCATGCGGCATATCAATCCGGCCCAGACGATCTCAATTGTGAATCCCGTATACAGTGTCACATGCAAGCCAGTCCTGTCTGACCCGCATACGTACCCCTCAAGGCTGAGATTTATTGCTACCCTGACGATGATGGACAACATTCCGTTATATACCGCCACCTACAGGCCAGTCCTGCTCGCATTTTCTGACATTATTTGAATTGAGGGGTTTTTTTCTCCTGTAAAATTAATCCAATCATTTTTAACTTTTTGTATGGAGTTTTTTTCACCGCTCAATAATCATGTTTCTCAATGGACTACTAATTCAGAAACTATGAATTGCATCTTGTAAAGATTCGGCCTACCTCGTCTAAAACTCGCATGTAAATTTATTTTAACTTGCTTTGATGGGACCCCGACGGGTCTTTAATAAAAAATTATCTATCTATCTATCTAACTCTCCACTTGTGCTGCCTTTCCTACTTAGTACACCTTCTGTTTACAACTTACCTTCTGTTTTGCCTGCATAACAGAAGGAACCATTTGGTCTGACACTCAGACCCCCAGCCGGACACCACACACGCGACAGGCCCTCAAAAATTCGACATCGTGACAGACAGTGTCCACCGTGTGTTCCACAAGAGGGTGAGAGCAGGGATGGTGAGTTGCGGGTGAGTTGCTTTAAAACGATAGAAATCTTTCGCGGCATCTACCATACTCCTTCCTCGTGGGCGGTAGAATTGTGCTGCCTAGTGTGAGAGGACCTGCGATAGAAATTCACCATGTCCAGAAATCGCTGTAAATGACGCTTGAAGGGGAGAGGCGAGAATATACGGATATCCGCAACCTTCGAAAGGAGAAGGTGGATGCCGTTGGTATCGACCAGATGTTCAAGAAAATCAAGACAAGACACACCGAAAACGTGTCGAAATGGGGAGCTGACGCAAGATTAAGATTCCCAAGTCGCAGATCAGGGAAGGCAGTATATGCTGATAAGCTTTACTGATGTGGAAGAGAGTGCGATAGGGTCATCAAGCCGTTGCCACAAGCTGTATCTTCAGGCAAATTGTGTGCCAGTGTCCGCCGTTAAAGTTTTTAACTCACAGAAAGCGTGCTGTCAGTGTTTTATCCGCCTGTAGTAAATTAAGGAAGGGTCAGGGCTTATTGGCTTAGAGCTCTCGCGAGGCTAATGCCAAGCATCGTACGATCCCAGTAACGAATTATCCGGGAGCATAAGACGGACGGAAGCGGGGGATGAAAAAGCGGCGATCAATGGGGGGACTGCCACAGTGTCCCGCACCAAACCAAAAGCAGCGTGTGGCGACACCGAAGTAGACATTCACGTCTAGAACATAACTAGTCCCACGGTCAGCAAAGTGAATATGACGTCCACCATGGGTGATATATACAGGAGTGGAAGAGTGAGTTTATCTTGTGGCTACGGTGTTGGGATTGAGGTCGAAGTTGCAGTTGGTGGTAGTAAACCTGGGGGAAGAGGAAGTTTACGGGATTAAGTGGTAGAACGTTGGGAGGTGTAACAGGGCATAGGCGACCAAAGGGCCCATCCGGAGGAGTGTCTGGGATAGCAGCCTTTATACAGTCCAGGCTCATGACCTCCTCGCAATTTCCGCGTTAAATGGGCAACGTCTTCGTTCCCTTGAAGGACAACCCGGGAAAGGCCGTCGTAGGGGGCTGCCATGGCCAGCGGATCCTATCACACCGTAAACAAACGTGAGAGTATGTGGCTATGTCCTTCTCGAGATGATATTCGGAGACAAAAGGTGTGAACGCAACTGGAAGAGTGACCACAGAAACTGCCGGAGACGGTGTAGGAGGTTAGTGGGATTCTCGTGTGAACCGCGACAGGCTGTTGAGACCACATCACCGGGGAGTTTAACGGTGGCCCCGAACACCAGTTTAGCTCCTGAGGCTGCTCTAACCAGTGGCCGCTGTTTAGAAATCTACTACACTAACTGTCAGAGTCTTCTAAACAAGCTATATGAACTCAGCTTACTAGTCTCTGAACAGAAGTCGCACATAATTGTCCTAACAGAGACATGGTTGACTGAGGAAATTAGTAGTAGTGAAGTCAGAATTGAAGGATACCAACAGTTCCGTTGTGACAGATTTCACCGTAGAGGTGGAGGCACAGCTATTTATGTGTCAAATGAAATTGCGTGCTATCAGCGAGAAATATCCGATGGCGCGCCCCGAAATTTTGCAATAATTTCATGCAAGATATGCATCAAACAATTACCGACACTGAACCTGTGTGTTCTCTATCGGCCTCCCAGCTCGAACGAAATCGCCGATATGGAATTACTTAGTGCACTGGATTTGATATGTAAGCAGGAGAACTTACTACTTCTGGGTGACTTAAACGCTCCAGAAATAGACTGGAACATTCCCCTAACAAACGCCCCGTCCACGTCATTTGACCACAAGCTACTGCAACTCTCCCTGAATGAATACCTCATTCAGCACATAAAATTCGGAACAAGAATGAGAGAAGGACAACGATCTAACTGTTTGGATCTCGTTTTCAGTAAAGAAGAAGGACTCATAAAGGAAGTGAATCCACAACCTTCACTCGCTTTAAGCGATCATATTGCTTTTACCTGCGTGTGCTCTCTCCTATCCAACCAACAACCAACAATCAAGACGCGCAGAAATATTTGGAAGGGTGACTTTAACGCAATGAGACGTACTCTTTTGGAGGAAATCTGGTTGGTCAACACAGAAGATTCCGACGAATTTTGGCAGTACTTTCGCGGGATTATAGAGCGTCTAATTGATTCTTATTGTCCAATAAAAATGACAAGACCATGTATGCGACCGCCGTGGGTCAATCCGACGACAAAAAAGACCATGAAGAAGAAACAGAGACTCTGGAAAAAGCATTTGCAACTTCGAGATCCAAGGTCACTCGCCGAATATAAGGATCAGCGCAATAAATGCCGCAAAGAAATACGGGTTGCTAGAAGTTCTTTCGAGCGTCGACTGATAGCAGAATCCATTACATGTCCCAAGAAGTTTTACGGGTACATCCGCAGTAGGAGGAAACATAGGGACGAAATTGCGTGTCTAAAGGATAGCCTCGGAAACTTATTAGTTGAAGGGTCACAGAAACTGCGATTACTGTCTCAGTTTTTTCAATCGGTTTTTACGGAAGAGTCCCTAGAAGACAATCAGCAGTTTGGAATGGACCGAGACAGCCGGGAGCTTCAAATGCGCCAAGATATTGCCGTCATTAAAACCGCCGCCTTTTCCGTGGAAGAAGTCAGACGAGTCCTCAGTCAAATAAAACCTGATAAGTCTCCTGGACCCGACGGAATTCCCGTGCTGATACTTAAGGAGCTATCAACGGAGCTGTCGAAGCCTCTTTCGACTCTCTTTGAGCTGTCAATGAGAACAAGAAGGCTGCCCTCACAGTGGAAGACAGCTAACCTCGTTCCATTGCATAAGGGAGGTAGCAGGATGACAGCAAGCAGCTTTCGACCTATTAGCTTAACTTGCCTCCCTTGCAAAACGATGGAAGCTATAATAAAGAACGCTATACAGCAATTTCGTGAAGAAAATAACATCTTGCAGGATTTTCAACATGGCTTCAGGAGAGGACGTTCCTGCCTCTCAAATCTGCCAGCTTGTCTGAAGATCTGGACCAGGGCTCTAGAAGAGGGTTTTGAGGTCGATGTCGTGTACATCGATTTCCGCAAAGCTTTTGACACTGTCCCACACCAACGTCTTCTTCACAAATTGAGCGACATCGGCATCCGGGGAGATCTTCTGAACTGGATTAGGGCGTTTCTGGTTGGTCGGAAACAACGTGTCTGTATCGGGGATGATATGTCAGAATGGGTGAATGTGACCAGTGGTGCCGCAAGGCTCAGTTCTGGGACCATTGCTCTTCATCCTTTACGTTAACGACAGCCTTCAGGAACTCGACTGCGGCAAAATAATGTTTGCAGACGACCTTAAGCTCTGGCAAGTCATTAAGGGTCCGAATGATCAGAGATCCCTTCAAGATAATCTGCACCGACTGCAAGCGTGGTCGAAGAAATGGCTTCCAGATTTCAATGTGGAGAAGTGTGCCGTCCTTCATCTGCGTCCAACCAACTCTCATTCAAATGAGAGTCTGAGGACTTATCACCTGAAAGATATAAGGCTCCCCGCAGAATCTTCACAGAAGTATCTCGGGGTTTGGATACGGAACAACCTGAAACCAACACTGCAGTGCCACAAGGCTGCAAAAAACGCCATGGAAATGCTGCATGCAATAAAAAGGATTTTCGTTAACTTTGACCAAGTCCTTTTTGGGAGAGTTTACGGTACATTTGTTCGGCCCCACTTAGAATATGGCATACAAGCATGGCGGTCATAGCTGGTAAAGGACCAAGAATGCCTTGAACGGGTACAACGGCGTGCAACAAAGCTGGTAAACGGTCTAAAAAGCCATTCCTACACAGACAGACTGAATTGCCTTAATTCATTCCCTCTGTGTTACAGGCAGCAAAGAGGTGATCTTATCCTCGTCTACAAGATAATACATGGCCTTGAGTATGGACTTAAATTTGAGGACATGTTTCAGTGGCACCTTTCACCCAATCTTCGTGGTCACTCGATGAAGCTACGGACAACAATGTCCAGGCTGAATCTCCGTTCTGAATTTTTCACGCAGAGGGTAGTGGAGAAATGGAACGATCTCCCTCAGTCAGTCGTGGAGGCTACATCCCTGCAACTCTTCAAGAAACGCGTGGATGATTATTTGTGTCCCCTGCTTTCCCTCGACAGTCTGAATCTGAATAAATACCCCTGGTCCAGACAAATATTTTTTCTGAGACAATGCTACTCAAATGAACCAAGTACTGTTTTAATAGTGAATTTTTTTGTTCGTGTACAGTTATTTCTAACGAGCTGACATGTAATCAATAGGGTTTTCAAAGGCTTTGCCTATTATCCTTACCAAATAAACTGAAACTGAAATAAACTGAAAGCTGCGGACCAGTTAATGTCCGGCATGGATGTGGGGCGGAAGTCTAATAGGACCAGTGAAGATAGTCTGTCCGATTATTCGGGTCCTCTGCCGCTCATAGGGAGGTTTTAAGCTGGTGGTAGAACTGCTCAACTACCCCATGGGCAGAGGGCTGTCATGAGGATGCCGGTGCCGCCTAAAAAGGAGGGAAGTGGCCAGATTTAAACCGGGTACCACGCTCAGTCGTCTAATGGAGGCGGCACCGGGAATGGCAACCCAACGACTGAGAAAGGCCTTAACCACCGTTGAAGCAGCGACGTCGGACAGAGGGGTAAATTCCGGCCACCGAATGAAACTATCCAAACAGGTGAGGACGTAGGAACAGCCACTGGGCAGAGGCAGTGGACTTCAAGTACCCAGACGGGCGTGACTAAATATTGCGTCGGGACTGATGGAGGTAGCGGTGGGAGCTTTGTTGTGTTGTCGGACCTTCTTTCGCTGGTAATCAAAACAGTCCAAGTTTTCATGTCCTTAAACATCCCCAGTTAGACAAATCAGATGGAAACCAGCTTGTCGGCAGGTCGACTCCCAACGTGAAAGAGGTTGTGCAGGAGGAGGAAACTTTTGGCGAAGGGATCGCAACACAAAGGAACGGTGGGAGGCGGGGGAAAAGACGCAGAAAATAGCTCCGTTGCCAGTAGTCAATGGTAGATCATGCAGCTGCAGTCCAGAAACATTCTCGCCACAGGAAGGGCCAACACGGCTTTGTTCGGCAGCCACCTCATTGAGATCGATCCAGACAGAGCGTTGGAGATGAGCCACTGAGCTGTGAGCCACGCCACCTCACTCCGTGACCCATCAGAATGACGGATCTCTGAAGTGAGCTGCGAAATATAATCCGGTTTGCGGATCTCACGGGAGTTGGGCCTGTCAGAACTCGCCCTGAGTGTGAAAGAAAGAGGTTTGTGATCCCGTGGCATAGTAAATTCTCTGTCCTCAAGCAATTTCCGGAAGTGTTCCACGGCGAGCAAAACAGCAAGAGGCTCCTGTCCAAATATGCTGTAACAAGATTCGCCAAGTGATAGCTTTCTGTAGAAGGAGGTTACGGGTCGGGTCTGGCCTGCGAGGTGCTGCTGGAAAAATGTGTTGACTGCAATATTGGGGATATCAACCATGAGCGAGATATGGAAATCGGGATCAGAGTGTGTTAGGAGGGTGGAGTCGGTCAGTCCAACCTTCACCTTGTCAGAAGCAGCGGGGGCGTCTGCGAACCCGAAAGGTGGTTCATGAGCCTCAGGGTGGTGTCAGCGTAGTACGGAGGGAACCGGCGGTAGAAATTAACCATTATCAGAGGGTGCTGAAGCTGGCGTTTGGAGGTGGGAGGTGGAAATACACAGATAGCCGCGACCTTTGAACGAGGAGGATGAATGCCGTTGCTGCCGACCAGGTGTCCGAGAAACTCAAGGGAAGGAAAACCGTAGACGGATCTTGGCGGGTTGAGAGCAACGTCAAATTGTTGGAGGCGGTTAAACAACCCTGAGAAATGCCTTACGTGTTCTTCGGCGGAGAAACTAGCCATCAATCGGTCGTCAGTATGGGCATAGACAAAGGTTGGGCCTTGGAGCCCACTGTCTACTAAACTCTGAATGGTTTAGGAGGCGTTGCGGAGTCTAACCGGCATTCGCGGGAAGTTAAAAGCCAAAGAGAGTCGTGATGGCATTCATCGAAACGTCCTCCGGGACGACAGTGATCTAGTGGGATACGGACCAGGCCGATCTTCGGAAACACAGACTTGCCGAATAGGACGCTGGAAAAGCCATGAAGATGCGGAACAAGGTAGCGGCCTGGGATGGCGTTGTTATTCAGGTCCATATAATTACCTTAGAGCCGTCACTCACCAACGGCAGCCTTGAGAGTCATGTGAAAATGCGATGACCAAGGACTTCCAGACTGACGGATTATGACTATCTGAAGCGTACAATGAGTGACCGATCTCATGAAATGTTGGCCAAAATTCTGAAGTGCGCTTTCGATTGGGAGGGATTACTTAGGTGGGTTGTAACAGTGATTATCATGCGACATAATCCTATAATATTTCGGACCCGCCAGGATGTGGGCTTTTGAATGCACTTCTTTTTGATCTATAGAGTCCACCAAATGAGTGAAAGAAAGCATATTTTTGTGAATTTTTCTGTAAACTCTATTTGGATTTATAAAGCACCATTTTTTATCGAATGCAGTTTCTACAGTGCACTGATGTTAGCAGGCCTTCCAAGAACATTTCTTTAAAGAACTTGTCATCAATGGCCATGTTTCTGGGAAGAGAACGCATGTGACGAGGAGTTTAGAGAGCTGGCGATCGCCCAAAACTTCTTTTTTTATCCATGCATGGTAACGTTGCTGGTCAAAAAACAAAAATGAGTTGAATCAGCTCGATTCTAAGCTTGCCGTAAGGAGCATTAGTAGGAGGGTCGCGTTAGAAAGTTCGAACGTGACGGAAAATAGAGAGAGGAAGCGTCGCAATTAGCTTATAATATTTGACTATCTCTTTTGTTATTGTGAGCAAAAAGTGTCCCCGATAGGGATAAGCAGAGCTCTGGAGCTTGTTGCGGGAATTCTCCAAGGGATACAGTGACTCCATTAACAGAAGTAGCACCGTCCGTGGGTTCCGTGGAAGACATTGTTAGAGGCGGAATAAGAGGTGGGATATGGAGCACAGAAGAAGTATATGCAAATCAGTAGGGGTACCGGTAGGGTGCAGGACCCCACGTAGCTGGAAACTCCAAAATGTACACTAAAACTCAGTGTGACTATAAACATCACTTGTTATTGGCCGTTCCCACTGGCTGAAATTTCCTTGCCATCCTGACTGAAAGTTAACTAACCAGCGGCGGTTTATTCGGAAGTTCATTATTGCCTGGAAATTGTTTTTGCTTATTTTTTAGTTGTTGAGTCCAATTTCTTTGCCAGACGGCAACGTACGACAAGACTTTCGGCAGAAATGTATTCACCCGTCTAACTACGAACAGCATAAAATAACCACCAGGTATGTAGGATCACGACCCGGCCGTCAAGCTCTCGTGAGATGGTGGGATTGGGTTTCAGCGTTATGTTCATTGCGTTAAGGAAACGCGAAAAGTCTGCTAAAAGTCAGCTAGTCCGATACCTCCGCACAGACGCAGGGACGGTGAGTTGCCCGTGGGCTAGTAGTGAGCGGTAGCAAACCCAAACCATACTTACCGCACACTCTCCTTCCTCACTCTTCTGGGTTCGGACAGAGTCAGGGAGATTAGAAGTTGGAGAGGGTGAATTGGCCGACAAAATTAGACAGCCCGTCCACGCATGCTGCATACGCGTGATACGCGCACAAAGCGTCAGAGTTTCATACAGTTATGAATGGGAGTTGCTTGCATTCCAACCGAGTTGGAGTACCATAAAGACATCATTTAGAAGGTGCCCCTGCAACCTGACTCTACGCTCCGAAAGGAGAGTCGAGTTATCCCATCAACTGGAAACCTTCGAAACCACGGCCTATATTACGCGGTTGTAGGTCAAAAGCATGCCAGTTTGTTTATGGCGAGGAATATGCGTTGAATGCTGTGGGAACACAGTCCCCAGAGTCAACCTCACCTCTTTTCCCTCACAAGCACCAGCCCACTGTCTGAGCCGGCCAGTCGTCTGATGTGGGGACTGGGCGCAGTGACTGACTGGGCTAAGCAGCCCGTCTGCGCGTGCCACACACGACATCGTCCTCCGCAGAGAACGCTAGGTTTTCACACAAAATGGAATGAGCAGCCAAGATCCCACGTGCACTATGCTGCCATAGAGGCCACATGGAGTAGGAACCGAAGATCACGCTTTCCACTTGAGTGGGAGGTGCCTATTCCGTGCGTGTGGTGGGTGCCATGGGGCGGGTTCGTTCGCGGTGTATTTAATGTGGGGAATGCATTAAGACGAGGTTTTATCTACGGTGATTTACAGCAGATTGGCATGGAGGTGCACGTGACTGTTTAGGCCCATGCGATGGCCGGATGTGTGTGGACAGTGCGGACAGTTGAGGCGATGGCGACGGGTGTATGTAGGCGCTACTGGCAATGTTTCGTTAGTCCTTATTTGATGGATTTACAGGCATGTGAGGTGCATGTGCGACGACATTATGCGTAGGATAGGTTCAGAGCTGCTGATTTGGTTGCTATGGTTGTGATGCTAGTGGTTGTTGCGCTGGTGGATGAGGAGCTGGCAGTTCTATAGATGGGAGGGTTGCTGGGTGTGTAAAGTGTGCTTGAGGTGCTGCTATATCGGCGAGTTCCACTCTCATGGCTACGCTTATGGCCAAATAGGCCCATGCGGTGATCGAATGTGTGTTGACAATACGAATTGTGGAGGCGGGTGTATTTTGGGGCTACTGTCACTGGTTCGCCAGTCCAGGTGAGATGAATTAGCGGGTGACTGGCCAGGCCAATGTGTGATGTGCAGGTGCGATCACAATGGGGAGAGGTTGGAATGGGGTCCACATAAGTAGCGGTGGAAGGGAAGATGATGGCCGACGGGACGTCAGAATATTCACACCAGTGGTGAACGTGGGAGTGGTGGTAGTAGTCGCTGTCTTCGTCGCGGGATTGTGACACGCTGATGGGGTCGGCGATGGTCAACGATGATGGGGCACCAGGAGTGTTATCACCGGTGGTGATAGTTGCTGTCGCGGACGTCGTGGAGTTGGTGTGAGGATGATGATGAAGGCCTTTCGGAGGCAGCAGGTGGAGTTGTCGGGTTGTTGTGTTGAGTCCTGAGATGTATGATGAGGCCGATTAGGGGGCGGAACTTTTGCTGACAGCGTGGGCGGGTTGAACGTGGTTGGGTGTTGGAGTTGTGGATCGGCGATACTTGAGACTTGCGAGCCGCTCCTTTCGCTTTGCTAACAGCGATACGATTGGCTTCCTGCATTACTCATTAATATTCACTGGTCTTCTCCAGGCCAGTAAGATTTGGGCGAGATCCATCCAGGTTTCGGGGTTGATATGCGGCCGCTTAAGAGGGGTTATCAGGATATCCTTGTAGAGTCGTTTTTGTCCACCCTAGCAACAAGCACTCGTAACGACATCACCCTAGAATAATCGTTTGGGTAGACTCTCGTGGTACATTCACACGAGATGGTCGCTTAATTGCGGTTGTATTTACCTCAGCACGGAGTGGATGTCGATGATTCCAGTTTGTCCTAAGACTTCCGTGTCCGGAATTCGGTTCTGGTGCATCAAGTTTAGTATTCACCGAGGGCAACTGATAGGTATGTTAGTTATTGAGTTTCAAAGCTTGCTTCTCGTAGACCATCCAGATCCCCGCTCTATACAGCAGTGTCGTTAAGATTGAAGTTTGGTGTTGAGACGGCGACCTCGACAGTTCTAGATGGAAGTCTACGGCCAGTGGGAGACCTGGCTGGATTTGGAGATTTGGTGGGTCAATTTGTCTTCGATTTTGGTGCTCCGTGAAAGTGTTCTTCCTAAATAGGTGAAGTCTTCTATTGTTTTTGGTTGGATGCTGTGAACAGTGATGCAAGGATCGTTGTACTCAATGTTGGATGACGGCTGACGCATGACCACTATTTCATTCGTGTTGATGGCCAGCCAGAAGAATGCAGAACGCACGACGAAAAGATTCATGTCCCATTGCATATTCCGGTTGAGTGCGCAGTCGTCCGCGGAGAGCAGGTCATGGAAAGTAACCATGGAATCTGCGTGAGTCGGTTATCGAAAAGCTGGTCGTCGGTCCTGTAGACGATGACGACCCCAGAGCGTTCATCATGGTAGGCGTCAGCAGCATGACAGAGTACATGAGACCGAAGAGGACGAGGCGACTACACAGTCCTGCTTCACTCCCTTGGTTGCTGCAAACGCCTCAGGGAGAGTCCTACTGTCCGTGACGCGCACCATCATCCCGTCGTGGAGCTGATGCGCCATGTGCGTGAATCATTCAGGGCAGCTAAATTTCTGCATGATTTTTCGCAGTCCTTCGCGATTCACTCTTTCGAAGACTTTCGTCAAGTCCATAAACGTAAAGTAGAGATAGGCCCTCATTTTCTGGCGCTTCCTGTGCAGCTGGCGAACAGCAAAAATCATGTGGAGGGTTTCGTAGTGTCGTCGGAGGCCACAGTGACTCTCCAGTAGAAGCCTTCGTTCTAGATGGTCGTTTAGGCAGTTGGGGGAGATACGAGTGAAGATCTTCCTGGAGCAGCAGGATTCCTCTGTGTTTATCACAGAGTTGCCAGTCCCCCTCGCCTTCGTAGCGATGGACAATGATCGCATACTTTAAATCGTGAGGGAATAGTTCTTGGTGCCGCACATCCCGGAAGAGCAATGTCAGTTTGTCCATCAACCGGGGGTCACCGTGGTTGCGTTGTCCTGTTGTAATCGCATCGGACCCAGGGGAGTTCCCGCTGGAGGGTTGTTATACGGCTTCAACTTATTCTGCAGACAAAGGCGAACCGCTCACGTCGTTTTGTTTTCTACTTGTAGAAGCCTGTCAATGACTGCGTGGTTGAGTAAGACTGAAAAGTGCTCAGAATCGGCTATTTCTCCACCAGAGCTGAGCAGTTGTGCGGCCTATTTGGTGGGGAGGCCGTGGGCTGCCCAGATGGAGGCGAAGAAATTCTTTATATGGTTGCGGCCCGCACACTCTTGGATTTACCCCGCCTTGTGATCCACACACGTATTTTTTTATCTCTCGCAGTCGATGCTGCGCCAGTCACTTTGTTTGAGTCGGTTCGACGGTTTATGTAGGTCAATTGTCACGGTCGCTTGGCATCACCAACTTTTACCATCGGTTCCTGCGGAAATGTGCCGATATCTCGCTACCGTTCACTAGCATGCTTTCCGATCCGAAGGGTCCCATCGAGTTCGATAAATTTACAATTTTTTAAAGAATAGAGATTTTCCTTGATGATGCAACCTTGTTGACGGATCATGCTACGAAAGCGCCTTTCTAGCTGATTGCAGGCGCTTTGGTAATATGTTTTGGCTCAGTTTTCCAATAACAATATGCTGGTACAACCCTGCCATTGACCTTCTTCTCCAAGAAACTCTCGCCAGCTAAGTCACACCGCAGTACCTTCGGTCTTTAACTGCTTGTCATCTACTTGACGGTGGAACATTTTGTCACTTCTATAAGTTCGTAATTGGGTTATTTTCACGAACCACAAGCCGGTGATAATGGCTCTTCGACCCCACTCTCGTAGGCCTAACACGAGAAAATCAACACACCAGGAATACATCTGACAACTCGCTACCGACCTCCGCTACATCAATGGCACGGAGAATGGGATAGTTGGCGTGCCTTACCTCTTTGCACTCCAGCCCACACTTGTTCGGCGCTCATCAACGGTTAAGACTGACCGAGGTGCACAGTTGGAGCCAACCTATTTGAAGCCCTCCTAACCTTTGTTTGGCTGCTCACGCATTCGGACGACAACCTACCATCCAGCAGCCAACGGCATGATCGATCGTCTCCACCGACAAGTCAAGATCGCCCTGACTGTCACAGAGGACCGAGCGAACTGGTCGGACTTCCTGCCACTGGCGTACCTTGGCTTTCGTGCCGCAGTGAGGCCGGAAATGCCCGGCAGCGCAGTTGAGTTGGTGCTTGGCATTACGCTCCGACGACCAGACGAGATGGTTACCCCAAAATCTCGCGTTGCCTACCAGAGTCCTGGCAATTTGTGCACGGACGAGGAAAATTCATGCGCTTCCTGTCTCTGGGTCCGTCACGAACTCCATAGAACGAGTATTATGCCGAGAAAGGCCTGATCAACTGTAATCATGTGTTTGGTGCGACCGTGTGCTCCAGTCGCTGGAAGTGTCATGTGAAGGACCATCTGAGTACCGCCACACGATACCAAGACCTGCCAGATCCTTTGCGGTGACAAGGAGGACGTAGTCAGTGTCGACAGGCTTAAGACTGTTGTTCTAGACGAAACGCTGGATCAGGTTCACGGACAAAAATGCACTGACCCCCTATCCCCTGCTCCCCCAACTTCTTATCTCTACTACTCTCTTTCTTTCTCTCCATCCCATCCGTACCGTCTGATGGTAGCTGTTACAGCGGCACGGACATTCGCACCACTCGTAGACGTCGACAAATGCATTTTCCCGGCCTTCCATTTCCACCCGTATCAACAATGAGGACGTTCTTCCCATGCTACCCAACATCTCCGCCATCCCCACCTCTAACATCAGTGTTTCCGCAGTTTCTCCCTCTCTCTGTTGAAGCCACAACTTCGAATCGTACATTAGTCTTGTCAGTTATTTGCGAATCCACTATACCGCCACCTGGAGTTCCCGCATACACCCATCACTCACATGTCATTTATGAACACTATACCAGGACATTCGGCTATCGCATGGGCCTGCGGCAGTCTGCTCTCGTAGTCTTAAACGTGATCGCACGCACATGTGTCGCGTGTGACTCAGTCTCTCGGAGTGACGACAGTTTTACCTCGGTCGAGATGCCCATCGCTGATTGACCGCGGCCAGACGTGGATCAGGCGCACGCAGGCATCTTGCGGCGTGACCAACGAAATGAGCGGCCGGCTCAAGGTGCGGTAGGACAATTGTTGTCAATAACCCCTGACTCGCTTGTAGGCACCCTGCAGTAGCAAGGCCTGTAACACTAACACTGTCTCATCCACTTTGTCATTTGGTAACCTCTGGCTGTCTGTCGTCGTATGCTAGCCGGTCTATTCGGTCTTATGCGCTTCAACAAAAGCCTTCAGTACAACATTACTTCGTTCCACCTGTAATCCCAAACATGAACCTACTTCACCAGACGAGCGCACATTACACGTCGCTCCTGCCACCGGCCTGCGATTTCCCTTGCCAGCATCGACACGGCAAGCGAAACATCACATGTAAAAGCGTGCACATCCAAATTAGGTGAAAAACATGTCATTAGGTGTAGCCTGATACACATTGAGTGTGAACCATGTCGTGTGGCACGCGAAGACGGGGCGTTCAGCCTTAACTAGTTGTTTGACATACCGACAGGCAGAATGGCGCGTGAGATATGGAAGAGACAGTGAGAGCGACACTGGGGAACTCGTCCTCACGGTAGATTAATGCATTTCTCACTAATTATAAATTTGACTATCTCTAACCTACCACCTTGCGATGTGTCATGGTTCGGAAGTGTGACATGCGACGGGATAAGTCGGTCCATTTCAGGACTGAGGGGTAAGCTACAGTGGATCCCATTTAATATGGGCCAAGTGGTATTCCCACACAACCACACACACGTGGAGTTTAAGTTACCCTTATTGTAGCCTGACAAATCTAAACGGGTGTCTTGGTGGTGTGTGGCACGTGCAGGCCAGCTATTTAACCTCGTCACATCCTGGGTCCCCACTCATCTCCGACCATCTCGACTTTACCTTGCCAGAATGGCATAGTGGGTGTGATAGGAGATAGTGAGATGGGAGCAACATAAGCCTACATCCTTGTAGACAAAGTGGTAATCAAGTCACCCTTGCGCCCACGGCCTGGGGCGGAGGTGGAGTTCGTCGTTCGTGGCGACTATACTATCCTGTTAACTTCCATTTTAACCTGATTCGTGATTTCGTATGCTCAGTTCGGTGAGGACGGTCCTGTCACATTACTTAACTCGTAAGTCGGTAAGTTGTTTATGATTGTTGACTCCCATGTATTCCCTTCTGCCAGTTTTCTCCACCCTATAAAAAAAGATATTCCTGTTTTAAGATGCATCTTTCGCCTGTCCACTTCTGCCGCGGACGTCTCCTGTTATCTTTCAATTTATACTACTATCTCATTAGCACTTCTTTATTCACATTTTTAAGATGTTACTCACTCCTACGTTCTGATCTAATTCCTGATAAGTATGTTTGCACTGATCCCACTCCCTGCGCCATTGCAACGTTGCGCCTCTCGCGCGTACTCACACTCGCAGTCGAGTTCTCGGCCAACCACGACAATCCAAACCGGCCAATCAGCGTCAAGGCCGACTTGTCCGTCGCTCAAGGCGGTATGACAACTGTTCTCCTCCCGCCACCAACTTGTTCCAACCTGTTCTCCAGTCTTTCTGCACAGAATGCAATATCCTCTCAACCGACGCCCAACTCCTTCTCGTTCTATTCAGAACCGGGCCTAAATGTCGCAGTGACTGGGGACTGTCTATGGCTTAAGCTGCCCATTCCCGCATGCGTCGGTCTATGAACAATCGGTCGGACCACCTCTTACGTGATGTTTAGTGCAGTGTAGGAGAAATACAGAAGCGGTGACCTGTCAAGTAGTCTTATAAGGCACGAGCCTCGAATGTTGTTGCTTGTCCTATTCTGACATTTTGGCTAACTTTAACTGATTTGATGATAAGTAGTCAAGAACGAACTTTCTCCGAAGTTGACGATTAGTTTGATCCCTTTTTATTTCCTGGGATATAAATGCTTGAACTTGGAGCAAATCCTTCGGAATAAACCTTTCTAGGCTCTACCCGAAAGCCGATATGAATTCTGACTAGTCTGCGTATTCTATAAGTCGATTAGTTGGTAATTTTAGCAAAGACACTGCATGCGCCAGGATTTGGTTAAGTTATGGCGATGGACCTCTAATCAACAGGTCACAAGCCTCAGTAGTTGCAAAACCTGCGGTTTAGAGTGGCTGGCTGATGACGGCTAACAAGCCTGAAGTGGTCATTCGGGTCTCCCTTGTCTCTGCCCACAATATCATCCTGCTTATGATACTAGTTACTAAGCAGCTGCCGACAGGGCTCGAGATTGAGTTTCAAGGCACAAAGAACACGAGTGTGTCCCGTAGCCGTGATCAATGAGCGCCGCTCTGTCATTGTTAAGTGACATGTTATTGTCGGCACAAGGCATGGACAATCGAACACCTTAAAGAAGGAGACACGATCGTTGGGACAAGAGCTTTATTAGCCTGGCGTTTCGGATTCCTGCTCGAACCCATCATCAGAGACAAAAGCAGATACGGGTCGAGCAGAAATCCGAAACGTCAGGCTAATAAAGCTCTTGTTCCAGCGATCGTGTCTCCTTCGTCAAGACTACTTCCTGGGACTCGTCTCTTCACTTCTATTGACAATCGAACATCACCCACTAGAAGCACACACTAATGACGCCAGGCCGACGGCACAG
>CACRXP010000043.1:794239-811114 GCA_902702965.1 Spirometra erinaceieuropaei | reverse complement strand
AGCGCACATCACATCTATCAACAGCGCAGCGCACGTCACTCCTGCAGCAAGCCTGCGATTTTCCTTGCCAGCGAAGACGGAGCGTTCAGCCTTTTTGACAGCCGAACCCAATGTCTTAACTAGTTGTTTGACATACTCGACAAGCTGAATGGCGCATGAGATAGGGAGGGGACAGTGAGAGCCACACTAGGGAAATCATCCTCACGGCAGATTATCACATTTCTCACTAACAATAAATCGGCAACGATTGGGTGAAGGACCTCAAACACACACGACCAGCCACAGGGGCCTGTTTTACGGGAAAGGTGGTAATAGAGGTTTTGCGGAAGGGGCCTGTGTATGCATAGAGGAATGGCAAAATAAGTATAGATAATTGGGAAATTCGTTTTTCGGGTGCAAAAGTTTGAATGCATTGACATATAGCAACCGAAATTAAGCAGGACAATTAAAAAAGTAAACATTAATTGTCTACAACGATCGCTTCTCAACTCCCTGAGCTGAGGTCATTGTAGATAATGCATCAGACCGTCAGCAACAGACGACCCAACTTTGTACGATGAAGCACCAAACCAAAATAATCGTGTCGGACTAAAACCCACTTAAATCAGTATAGTAGGTATTCTTTGTATGTCACAGATGTTTTGGGTCCTTCATCCGATCTTTACCAATAAATCTGACGATCTCTAACCTACCACGTTGCGATGTGTCCTGGTTCGGGAGTCTGAAAACCAACGGGATAAAACGGTCCATTTCCGGACTGAGAGATAAGCTACAGTGCCTCCCATTCAATATGGCCTAAGTGTTATTCCCACACATACGTGGAGTTTAAGTTACGCTAATTGTAGCCTGATTGATCTTAACGGGCGTCGTGGTCGTGTGTGACACGCGCAGACCAGCTATCTAACTTTGTCACACCCTGCGCCTCCATTCATCTCCGGTCATCTTGACCCCACCTTGCCAGATGGGCATAGTGGGTGCGATAGGAGACCGTGAGGTGGGAGCAACATAAGCCTACATCCCTGTAGACAAACTGATAATCAAGTCATCCTTGAGCCCACGCCCTGGGGCGGCGGTGGAGTTCGTCGTTCGTGGCGACTCTACTATCCTGTTAACTTCCATTTTAACGTGATTCGTGATTTCGTATGCTCAGTTCGGTGAGGACGGTCCTGTCACATTACTAAACTCGTAATTCGGTAAGTTGTTTATGATTGTTGACTCCCATGTATTCCCTTCTGCCAGTTTTCTCCACCATATAAAAAAAGATATTCCGGTTTTAAGATGCATCTTTCGGCTGTCCACTTCTGCCGCGGAAGTCTCCTATTATCTTTCAATGTATACTACTATCTCATTAGCACTTCTTTATTTACATTTTTAAGATGTTACTCACACTTACGTTCTGATCTAATTCCTGATAAGTATGTTTGCACTGATCCCACTCCCTGCGCCATTGCAACGTTGCGCCTCTCGCGCGTACTCACACTCCCAGTCGAGTTCTCGGCCAACCACGGCAATCCAAACCGGCCAATCAGCGTCAAGGCCGACTTGTCCGTCGCTCAAGGCGGTATGACAACTGTTCTCCTCCGGCCACCAACTAGTTCCAACCTGTTCTCCAGTCTTTCTGCACAGAATGCAATATCCTCTCAACCGACGCCCAACTCCTTCTCGTTCTATTCAGAACCGGGCCTAAATGTCGTAGTGACTGGGGACTGTCTATGGCTTAAGCTGCCCATTCCCGCATGCGTCGGTCTATGAACAATCGGTCGGACCACCTCTTACGTGATGTTTAGTGCAGTGTATGAGAAATACAGAGGCGGTGACCTGTCAATTAGTCTTATAAGGCACATGCCTCGAATGTTGTTGCTTGTCCTATTCTGACATTTTGGCTAACTTTAACTGATTTGATGATAAGTAGTCAAGAACGAACTTTCTCCGAAGTTGACGATTAGTTTGATCCCTTTTTATTTCCTGGGATATAAATGCTTGAACTTGGAGCAAATCCTTCGGAATAAACCTTTCTAGGCTCTGCCCGAAAGCCGATATGAATTCTGACTAGTCATTTTAGCAAAGACACTGCATGCGCCAGGATTTGGTTAAGTTATGGCGATGGACCTCTAATCAACAGGTCACAAGCCTCAGTAGTTGCAAAACCTGCGGTTTAGAGTGGCTGGCTGATGACGGCTAACAAGCCTGAAGTGGTCATTCGGGTCTCCCTTGTCTCTGCCCACAATATCATTCTGCTTATGATACTAGTCACTAAGCAGCTACCGACAGGGCTCGAGATTGAGTTTCAAGGCACAAAGAACACGAGTGTGTCCCGTAGCCGTGATCAGTGAGCGCCGCTCTGCCATTGTTAAGTGACATGTTATTGTCGGCACAAGGCATGGACAGTCGAAAACCTTAAAGAAGGAGACACGATCGCTGGGACAAGAGCTTTATTATCCTGGCGTTTCGGATTCCTGCTCGAACCCATCATCAGAGAAAAAAGCAGATACGGGTCGAGCAGGAATCCGAAACGTCAGGCTAATAAAGCTCTTGTCCCAGCGATCGTGTCTCCTTCTTCAAGACTACTTCCTGGGACTCGTCTCTTCACTTCTATTGACAATCGAACATCACCCACTAGAAGCACACATTAATGACGCCAGGCCGACGGCACAGGGTTACCTAGGTAGCCGGGGGGCGAAGCGTCCTCTCCTCCGGCATTGGCTTTTGAACAGCCACCGGTCTGGACTTCTCCTCGCCCCATTTAACAACCGAAGGGCGAAAATTGACCGCAGGGCCACCCACGGTTCCCATACGTACGCGAGATAGAGAGTTGACCTTACGTCCGCCCCCTATGTTAGCATCATGCCTACTAAACAGTGAGTGACGGGGGGAGGGGGAGAGAGAAGGACTGAATTAATTTAACACAGCGAACCTCTGTGCCTGCGTACACAGGCTAAACGATAAAGGTGGATAACGAGAAATCCCACAAGAGCCGCGTCTAAGCTGTTTCTCCTAGGTAAGGCTGCACTGACCCAGACAAGGTTATTTTAGGGTTCAAATGCTCTAAGTGACATGGAAAACTTGATGGCCCACGAAGGTCTGTTGCCCCGATGAATTATCGCAGGATAAATGCAGACGTCCCCACTCAGTAGCACAAAGCCACGCCAGCTGTCCTGTATCTACGCGTCCACCGCGTCTCTTGGTGTCACTGGAGTCTCGTCAGCTTGTCAGCCATCAAAGGAGACTCCGAGCGCCTTTGGCCTACACTGATCACGTCCCTCTACTGGCGTTCAGTATTAGTTGCCTGCGCAAATTAACCCGCCGCGGCCGCTCACTCTGTATGTGAGAACATACAATTTTCATGAACAACAATCGGTGTTTATAGAACACTGCCCCAACCTTCCTGCCCGTCTTTAAGTGACGCGACCCAGCTTACGATGAACAACCTGGCCGCCTGAAAAAAGCATACATTAACGGCAATTTCAATAGGATTCCATGGGACGAACATCACGCAGTACGGAATCCAACAACAGAGAACAGTCTTACCATTCCAGACCACAAAGCGACTTTTGTTCACTTTCGAGTTTTAGTAGCCCGAATGTACACACTTCGGCGAGGGTAGGTCGGTAAGTGTCGCTCCCACGTTACTTTACCTATTTCCGAGCTCAGGCGATTGCAGACGGCCCGGCAGCTTAAACTTATAGGGCATTGGACTTAAGTGCTCGATGGCCTACGGGGGCCGGATTCAGATCCCAGGTGCTGGCGTACCTGGGGCTGAGGCATCATTATCTGGCAACGATTAGTAATTCAGAAATGGCCATTCTCGTGTCCTTGGTTTCTCGATGATAATACACATATCAACATCAGTTCCCTCAACCAGGATCAAACAGGCCAGTTACTTACTGTTCCGGAAAGACAGAACTGGAGGCATCTAGCGGGCCAAGCGATAAGGAAACAGAAATCGACACTGCTGGCAAGTACACGTGCGTCCAAGCCAGGCTGAAGACAACCGGCTCGAAACCCTGGTGCATTTAAACAAAACATCTAAATTGGCTGTTCCTTCACAGAGCAACACACAAACTCCCACTACAATCTTTTCTAGGACCAGAAGCGAAGCCTTGGTTGTTGGCTAGCCAACGAAGCCCGATGGATAAGCGTTGTAGGCACAATAAAACAGGAGTACTATCTCATAAGGGATCCCATTGATTGCGTGATTCCAGTAAAAACATAATTTGCTGACGTCAGCGTACCTCGTAACGCGTCTTCGGCTCCTACCGGTTGTTACATAATAAGTGAATAAGGAAGAATCCGTGAACTGAAATTACTTCAGTAGATGAAAACTCAGTCCAACCCAGAAGGAGGGAAGTATGAGAATTCTTCACGGCAGTGGAAGTAAAGTTCATAGGGCATAAACCAGTCGCTTTGGATGAAAACATTGTAGAGTAAGGAAACTGAAAATAAGCAAGGTCCGACGGAGAATCCAAAACTACTATGGGAAAACCAAATTCAAGACAGCGTTGATGTGATTACACAAGTCCAGCTTAACGCTCACAGTGGATGCTGCCCTCAAGCAATGTAAAGTTAGAACAGTTCTGGCGTGACTGAGGACTTTGAAGGCCAAATTAGAGTCAGTGGACTGTCCGGCGTCTAGCAGGTGTTTGAAGATGGAGTAAAGGGGGCACTTTATTTTCCGACTTCGGCTGTCAAAGGACATGATTAGCAGGGCTACGATGTGAACAGGATTAAAATAAATATAATTTTCCCAAGTAAATTTCGAGCTGTAGTCGCCAACGTCAAGTAACTATACACCAATATATAACACCAATAAAAGCATTTGATTAAATGCACAGTTAACAAAAGAGAAGAATTCTGGGGTTCATAGCTGCTACTTTTAGTTGAGGAACAATTGATCGGGGTTAATAACCAGATTAGCCTTTCTATATAATGTATGCTCAGGTTTATGTTGGAGCCAGTTTATCGCAAAATTCTGGGACAACGATAGCAAACGGCCAAATGGAATATAAAATAGGGTTGTAGATCGCCCCTGGAGTCCCGCCTGCTTAGTCGAAGCTTTGCACTTCGTGGAGGCTATATCCGCTTAATTCAGAGTGTGTCACCAAGCAGAGCCTGTCACAGCGAGCCCCGTACACGATTTTGGAACGGCAGCAGGTGTGACTAAAGCTCTAACCACCGGGCGCTGGTGGTCATAGTAATCTTCACAGCCAGCCATGACCAACAGCTGCGTCCTACCAGTAAGGAGCGAGACAAGTGGAAGCGATGGAAGACCGATGGGAGTACGATGACAGCGATGTAAACGAGGCTGGGTTCACAGTAAGTCCTGTGGTAATCTGATATTTTGGATAGAGTTTAGGTCACCCGCGCTGTTGACCAGCCCCTCCGAATGTCCGCTGAAAGTCTAGATTCCTCAAGCACTCTGCTCTTGCACGTCTTTAGAGCAGTGGTGCCATTTAAATTTGGACGTCCAGAGTGCCGTCAATCCAGAAGTAGGCTGAGTGGGAGGGCAGTAGTTCCTGGTCCAGAAGCTGGGAAGTGTTTATTTAGCCGGTGAATAGTGCTCAGCGGTGGAACTACTACCTCTCGACTGGCTCATATCGTCAAAGCGGGCGGATAGCTGGACCTGATGATGGGTTAGACCAATGATTGCCGAGTTAGCTAACTCTCATGATCTGGGACATCTGCCTGGCACTACGGCTAATCAGCTGTCTCAGGAAGTTACACTTCAGAATTCCGCGCAACCGTGCCAAGAGCTCTTACTGGACGAGTCTGGAGTAGAGATTGTTCCAAAGACGAGCGGTCTTGAAACCGTCAGACAGTCGAGTGGTTTCACCAGAGATCCAACCCTTGCAGTGGAGCCTACTGCGACCTAGAACGTCCTGAGTTACTTTGAAGTAGGGTCACCTTCAAGCTGATCGTATTAGAGGTGGATAAACTTCAGGGTCGGTCACTAGTAGGCGACTAGAGATAACCCATAGAATAGGCCATGGTATGTCCTCCGAGGCTGCTATGACACTAGTCCTTTACAAGTCGCGTCTTCTCGGTACCATAGTTTGAGGCATTCGCGCACGCCCATGGGAGCATGTACAAAGATACGCTCAATGCCAACGTAGGCAAAATGCATCACGCAGGTCACCATACTCAAACAAATATGCAGTCAGTTTGATTTGCAGTGCTCTTATCGCGAAGATCGGGTGAAAAGTGTCTCCCAATGTGTCGAAAACTGGCATCTGCGGCTGCCAACCGGTTTGGCGCAACGAAAACAGAAAGCTCCTCACTGTCTAAACGACGGTTTCAGCCGTGATGACCGAGGACCAACCGAGTATGGGACATTTAAATAGGTATCCCTAACCTGCAGCTGGGCATGGCTGGCTGAAAACGGCTGCTAAGTCGGAAATGGCGAGTGCAGTCCCCCTCGTTCTTGCCAGTATGCCCGCATGTGTATATAATGACATTTAAAACTTCGCTAACGACGATGTCAGCTGTTGGTTGGCGCAGGAGTGGTGACTTGAGCATGAGTAGTCTACAATGATAGTAGGCATGCATTACATTCATCGCACTCGCTTCTTCCCATCCATCTGGGTCAAGCGTCCAGGCAGAGTCATGAAGACCGGAGGCGGGATCTGACACGGCATGAACCCGCGCCAAGGCGTACAACCAGACCGCCCTAGTTCACAACATGTGTCTGACCAGCATTCTACCCAACACGAAAAGGGAACGGTCTGCCCACGAAGGACTAGAAATTCTTTCACGAAACAAGGCTGGGAGGCGGCTGATTGGAAGTGACCTGAAGGCCACATCGCGGCCTCACTTTGCGTCCTAAGGGGAGGATCGAGTTATCCTGTCAGTTGGAAGTCTTGCAACCCGCGGTTTTAAGCGTACTGCAATATATTTAGGAGCGTCGGGTTATGAATAGTGAGGCATATGCGCTGAAAGAGTTAACTTCACTCGTTCTAAACATCCACAGGCAACCAGCCCACTTTTAGATTCGGACAGTCTGCTGATGCGGGGATTGGCCGCATTGGCTGATAGCGTTAGAGAGCCTGACTATGCGTGCCACTCACATAGCCTGGAGCACTGCACAACACGCCAGGCTTCCACGCAAAGGGAGTGGACTGTTGGGATCTCACATGCGCAAGAGTCCCATAGAGGCTACACAGAGGAGCCAAAGAGCATGATTCTCACTTGCGTGAGTTGTCGATTCTGTGCTTTTGGTGAGTGATGAGGGACGGGTTCATGTCTAATGTGTGCAGGTAAGCAGACATGTAGTGATGGACATTGGCCTGTGGATTATTTGCCGCAGGTTTTCCTCCGAGTAGAACACTGGTCGTCATGCGGCTGCCAACACGAGCTCCAGATTGAACCCCACGGCATGTCTCCTAACCTGGTCGGTGAGCGCCCCTCTACCATGTATATATGGCAGGGTTTACCGTACTGACAGCACAGGTTTTAGCTAAAAGCCAAGACACGTGTATCGTTGATATGCTGTTGCTGCATGTCGCAGCTGCGCGGGGTCCAGCCCATCAGGAAATCACCTCGACGTTTATCTTAAGCTTTTTGGCAGATACTCTAGCTTTGGAATTTCAGCTTTTTAACCTCCCAATTACTTGCAAACTTGGAGTAAATCAGACGTAATAAGGCTTTATACGCTCAGTCCGAAAGTCCACGTGAATATTCGAGCCAAAATCCACCAGCTACAGTGAGATAACCGTGTAAAATTCATAAATTACTAACAGGCAGCCAGCAGTAAATATGACGACGTGTTCACCAGTCGGGTTACTGGCCACGCTTGAAAAAATGTACTTTGAGGCTCAACCTCGAGCCCCGGCCAACAGCAGCTCAGAGGCTAGTATTAGAGGCAGAATAAGGTCCTCGACAGAGGTCTGAAACGGCTAATTTTGGCTTAGTAGCCGTCAGCAACCAGTCATACTCAACCCTAGGCCTTATAACCCCTGAGATTGGAACCCGCATTCTGTTGGTTAAAAGTCCGACACTCAAACCATTGAGCCACGTGCTCGTTGTCCTGTGGGTTGCGATCGGCTATATTAATAATGATAGGGGGTGCTCACCGGTCACGTTAGGCGACATACTTCGTCCCGTTCTCCAGAAGCTAAATCCATAGCATCGCCATCACCCGCACAAAGGCTAGTAATGCAGGCAGAATAACACCGTCGACAAGGGAAGTTGAAATGGCAATTTCTGGCTTATTAGTCGTCATCTAGATTGCGTCCCAAGGCACAACAGGACGAGTATTTCGCGTACCGTCACCGGTGAGCGCCCCTCCACCATTATCTGTACACCCAATCGTGACCAACGATCCCGTGGCTGAGTAGTTGGTGTTGGCCATACAGGCCGGCATCCTGGTACTCGCACCAACGAAAATAAGCTTATCCATCTGCCAACGTGACCCCTTGTCACTCGTATTTGTGCACGCAGTTGAGTGCAACCACCGCTCCGATTAGGACGGTACTGAAGTGATCGCCATGGCTAACACCAAAGAGGCGCGAGAATTCCTCGAAGCATGGCACTAGCGTGACCAGCATCTACAGCCATGTCGATTTCGACGCTCATTAAGGTCTGCGCACACGCCTCACTGACTTGCGTCCATACCTCTGCAATAGACGTTTATCTATGCTAGGACATGTAGAATCTCGCTGTCTCGTCACCCCTCCCCCAGACCTGGTGAACCACAACTCAAACTCCAAACACCACCGTGCCGACACCTGCCCCATCCCAATCGGCGACCACTAATCCAGTCGCATGCAGTCCCACTGAATCGCCATTCCCCTTCCCCTCCGACGCAGGGAGCCGTAACAGTTCCCCGCGCCAAAACCTGTCGTAATTATGCGTCCTTCCCCCTCATACACCAGTTGTATATCTGTCATGTTGCGTCAATCAGTCTAATACGACAATCTCCCTTTCTCCTCTGTTTATTTCGTCTGACGTGTTGGTGCCACGAACTATAAAATTCATGAGTACGACTTCACTTCCCGAAGAGCCTTCTCCTTCCATCGTATCATTCCCAAAATGCACAACACGCCATTCATCCAACATATATTTCTTTTTTTCTGGACCTGACGCCTGAAAGGTTGGCAGGCAGAATAGTCAGCGACAGCGGTCTGCGTAAGTCATATTTCAGGAGGCTTATTTGCAGTAGTTCCAGTCACATTTCGTGACAATGCTTGTAGATTCAAAAGCGGGCGTTTGTGCTCGACACCATGAACTGACGTGCATATCTCGGGGGCAAAGAAAGTTCGCTTCAACTTGTGCCAATATTTATGCTGTCGTGCCCGGGTTATATATTTATCACCCTCATTGTTAAGTGGAATGTCGCGGACGCCGTAGGTTGGGCAGCGTTAAAATTGCAATGCCTGCGCGGGCACTGGAGTCTGGTGGGTAGAAGGTGATGTGCGTCAAAGCGTTATTTCGTCTATTCCCGATGACTTCACTAGTGTGAAAGGTCAGGTAGGCACGCATCACAAAGAGGGTGGTTAATGATGCTAAAAGCAACTTGCTCGGACAATTGGGATGGGTATTCCGTTAGTGGGAGTTTACCTCTGCAAAGTTCTTCCGAATAACGCAACGAGTGGGCCCACTTGACGTACCGTCACATCCTCGCTCGCGCATAAAACTGTACGTGAAGTTGGTCACATTTTCCAAACACCAGTTAGGCGCACTCTTCGCGCCAAGGTATTTACTGAAATATGCTGATCTATCAGCTGAGAAATTCAACGCATTAAAGGCATTGTTACATCGATAACCAAGTGGCAGTATGTAGAGTGAGGGAGGTACCGACTACGCAAGCTGGCTTACTTCATCGTAACGTCCGCATATGGCTGCACGATATCGAACACTGCATATTGCGAGTCATGCACGAGAACCAGTACAAAAGTCAAGTGTGACACTCCTAGGCCACGACGATTTTTAGCAATGGCCGTCAGGAAGCATCTTGTTAGGAAGCTGTGGTGAATCGTTGTTGATCAGGACGTGCCGTGTACAGCGTTCGAATAAATGCATCACGGGCTCCTTTACAAGACCATGAATGGCAATTTGACTGTCTGAAACCGGCCCGTTTGCACTTATCCCGAGCTTAGCCACAAAAAGACCCCGGACGGCTTTTATGAAACGCTCCAAACGCGCCTCCGTTGACTCATCCCAGACACGTCATTGCTCGACAGAGCTGGGCAGTCTCGACGGTTCCGGATTGTCCTAGGGTCTACTAGCTGCTTTCACACTACCTCATCTTCCAATTACAGCGACTTACGAGTGCAATAGAAAATAAGTAGGCTGTGTCGTTCTCGTCGGTACAAAGGCATTAAAGTCGCTAATATAAGCCTATCTCCAGACTTTATGGTTACGCCATAGTCTGAATGGGAAAGGCTACGAGGAAGTACCGCCAAGAGGCTAAATTGTCAAACTGGTGCGAAGCCAGCATTGCAGTTGGAGTATAAGCACGCTGAGGGAAACGTGCAAAGTTTAACCGAATACGCAGCTGTCGCCCATCAAAGACTTACTAAGAAAACCAGAACACGGAGGATTTTGACGGCAACACTAGATCACGTTGGCTAGCAATGATTATGATCTTTAACGCGAAATTAGGCAAAGCTGCTATGCACGAGGCATAGAAGGCAAGGTATGGCGATTGGGTGTTCCGTGCCCGAATCGTTGGGGTTTTCACCGACAAACAGTAAGCACTGAGATAATAAATAATGTTTATTTATAAGGCTGCTCATTTGGTAGATACACAACAATCAGCTTCGGCTGGATTAAATCTCAGCATGGGAGTACTAACAAGCCCCAGTTTGCTTTTCAGCCTGAGTCGGGCATTGACAATCAGTAAAGACTGGTTTTAAAATGGGAATTGGAAGGGCTTTAAAAAAAAGAGTAATTGGGGATGAGCAGATCACGTTTAAGAAATCAGTATAAATGTGGTGATTGTAAAACACCGAGGTTCAAAGACGTTCGGGAGAGCACAGCGAAAAGTTTAAGCAACGACTTCGGTCCCGTCTTCGTCAAATTTCAGGTCCGCAAGTGCTTCCATCATAGCAGAGCGCAGTTGAGGTAGGGCTGCCACTTTGTCGTATAAATCGTCCAGACGATACTTATCGTATATAGCCTAAGAGAATAAGAGAGTATAGTAACCTACCCTGTACTTAGATGGAGAATTTTGACGATACACCGCCTTAGCTAGGATTTTGACGGGTCCACGGACATCGTCGATGGAATATCCACTAATATAAGCAAGCTTGTCGTTCCAGACATCGTCGATGTTGTCCGAGTGTGCGCAAACCGCGAGGGAAAGGCAAGCGGCGACCACGGCTTTTAGATTCCCTGGCAAGTAGGCCAGATCATACTCTTGAATGGTAAGTTCAAGGAAGTACTTTGATAGATTGTGCATTCGCCTGTCAGCCTATCTGGGT
This sequence comes from Spirometra erinaceieuropaei, assembly GCA_902702965.1. Classification (NCBI taxonomy): domain Eukaryota; kingdom Metazoa; phylum Platyhelminthes; class Cestoda; order Diphyllobothriidea; family Diphyllobothriidae; genus Spirometra; species Spirometra erinaceieuropaei. The sequence continues at coordinate 799,697 of CACRXP010000043.1, read as the reverse complement.
TAGGAACTGAAATGTGTTTACCTCAAGCGCTCGGGATATGCGACGCAAAAACACGATGGGGGAAGGGATCGACAAGTAGAAATCCAGAGATTGCAAGATTAGTTGCTCGCATGTACGGATATCGCGTTTACTGTATGTATTATCGGTTATTGATGAGAAATCGCCAATGTCTGGTGGGTACATCTCCTCGAATTTTGAGGCGATAAAAAGAGCCGTGATACCAACTAACTGGAAGAGGTCCTTTGTGATTCCGGAACCACATTTCTACGACAAGTACTGTCAGGAAGTCGAGGATCTACCTGTAAGTAACGATCCATGATCGCAATGCATAAATACAAAGTCTCGGGTTGGAGTTTATAGCTCTGGTGCACTTGAACTAACCAGTTAACTAGGATGTATCTCATCCTTGGACTTATCTCTGTGCAGGCAGATAGAAAGGTAGAGGAGAGTGGCTGACACCGCAGCTCTTCAATTTGTAGATAGTTGAAGATGGTCTCGGCAAACACTGAAACTGAAGCCGCGTCACGTGCCGAGTCCTTGTCAACATCCATGTAGACAGATGAGTTCTCACCGGTGAGTAACGTCGATCTTATGGCCTTTCGTCGTTGGCAGAAGGCTTGTAGCGCATTTATTTCTGCCTGTGTGAGGTCTTTAAGCCTGGCATTAAGTACAGATTGCAGATTGCGCGGAGATTCCTGATTCTGCTGAGCAGGTGCTTGGGGTGCGTCGGGCTTCTTAAAGGGCTTGTGGGGCAAGGATTCAACGTTTTGCAGCTCTCCTAGAGCGGCTCGTGACCTTGTATGCACACTGGCTTGAGTGTTGGCTTTGGTGGTATCGAATGACTTCGCAAATGTGCCTACATTTTCATCCCGCTGTAATTACGGAAAAAGTGTGAGCAAGTGCGACAAATAAACGGACTTAAATTCAAGGCCTGGGTATGTTGGAGATAAAGGAAATGGGAGACATTGAACGGTGAAACAGCTGTAACGGGTACTGAGTCATTTTAAGACACCTTTTAGATATAAGCTTCCAGGATTACATTATCGACTTTCCTCACTTGACGGTGACCATGGGCGTTATACTATGATGGGCGGCCATTCAAAGGCTAGGTCTACCGTGCAAAGACATGCACATTTTCATGACTTATCATAAAACAGGTCCAGGATTGTCTCCTTTGCGGCATAGCACCACCATATAATGTCGAAGTTAGTCGCTATCACTGGTGGAAGCACGCCGCCATGACTCTAATATGATCACCCTAACTTTGGAGTTAGGGAACATTCAGAACGTAAAGTGGGAGCCTCCAAGGTGTTAATGCAAGCGATCGCTGGACGCGTGCACCCCGTCTTCACAGAGGTCTGGGATGGTATGAAACGCGAAACCGGTCATGGCCTCGCTTTCGGACTCAGACATGAGCCCTGATAACATAACTCGAGCCGCAGAGTCTCAACATACACAGGAACAGAGGGACAAAGTCACTTGACTAATTGTGCTTCCAAGCAGAAGTTCTACCATCCAGAGGTAGAACAGGCTATAAAATAAGATCTAGATCCCAGAAGTGAAGCTGAACCTGCTGCCATCTATTTTACCAGATCAGAAACATAGGCGCACAGACTACATAAACTTACATGGACGGCGGGAACACCAAGCCTGCTCCGGGTCAACATAGCACCCAAATTCAAAATCAACAGGGAGCCTCTGACGCGAAAACCGGACCGGTGAGTTATTTGAGTTATCCAAACAGTTAAACAAACAAAAGGGTGTAGGTGTGAAGCCGCCGTGGCCGCTATACACGCATTATTTGGCTTCCAAGTTAAAAAAAGACTTAATTCGGATTCGGCTACGTTTTCTAAAGATAGTCTCCATATAAAGCTCGTAGGAGGGTACCAAAATCAGTCAATCAAGATTCGGTACCAAAATAAGAGATCGTGAACAGGCCGTCCTCTGGAGCATGAGGGGTGGAGTCGTTTACAAGACTTCTGTAGGCAAGAAAGCTGAAAGTAGGTCATGACGGGATTTGCTTCACTTTTGGACCTCAGCTACTAGAGCAGACACCAAATTGTACGTACAACGCGTGAATAAAAAGCTGAGGCCGGAGTCAGCACAAATTCAATAGCCAAACCCGTTAACTTGCCTCTCATTATTTCTGACCATCAAATCACTGATCTAAGAGCGTCAGTATCCTACGCATGACATGGGTGGAGATTCGTAGTTGATAAGTTTTCTTTTCGTGTTCTGCTCCAGTGTTTCAAATTTAATTATCTGAAATGACTTAGCATTCCTGTGGCTAATAAATCAGAGTGGTCAGCCTAGTGAAAAGTATTCATATCTTCACATATGAACCTGGAGCAACGACAATTTGAAGAAACGTGGTTATTGCCACTGCCCTAGAAAACAAGTTCGATTGCGGACTATGAGGTAACCATCTACGAATTAAGATCTCTTCGACATAATAACATACTAGACTGCAAACTCTCGACGAAACCTAGATGAAAGGACTTGTGGCAGCCCTTTGTCACGTTTTGTTTATGCGCTACTTTTTATAGTTATTCTTTTTTTCAACCATTTCTTGAACTTGCATTTATTCACTTTTGTTGAAGTGGCGACCCCTGAGTGAGTGCGTGTCCCGCCTTTTCACGCCTTTCCACTCGCCGACAATAGTCAGCCAGCCGTCGTGCAGTACGTGTTTGTTCTTTCCTCGCGTACACTTTCACTCAACTCATGCCACAGCAACAGTTATTACGGATGCTTCTCCTAGTGGAGGCGATTCTATTGGCGCAGTAACATTATATCTACCTGCTATGATCCGGCCTGGTATTTAGGAATCACGCGGAGCGTATGCGAGCTCGATTGATGTCCCCAATACCAATGCGGCAGAGAAGATGAGCACGACCGGCCACGAAAAAGTTTGTTAGGAAACTGCAAGCAATTCTAATTGGAAAAGTGACGCGTATTTATAACACCATACTGGAGTTCGCCTGCATTCGGTCCAATGCACTTCGAAAAGAAAATTCTAGTTAAGCTGATCGATTTCTCGCATTAGCGGACCGATCAGACTCGATGGAAGCAGCCAATGGCGTGGCGCCATCATCGTGTTGACGGCGTGCAAGATAAAAATCACTTGGCCTGCAGTGATTGGCTGGCCCTTGTTTTGGGGGTGTAGGTATTCCAAACACTACCAGCCTTCTGAACGAAAGCACCTGAACTCTACTTCCTCCACACTGAGTTAAGTTTTTACCAATGACGTTATCAAGTTACTCATGATGTTTCAGGCTTTGGCGTTACAGATTCTTTTCCAGGTATAAGCAATGATCCAGGGTTCCACAGCTCCCCAACTATACACGCGGCCTAAGGCAACACTCCTTCGACTTCATTCTGCGTCTGATCGCCAGCGGTATCTCCGGCTAGTTCGCGAGGAATGTTTGGACGACCGAAGGCCCGCCGAACTTCTTATACGGATGCAAGGACTTCGTGGTGGGCTCCAAATCGGTGGTGTCTGCCAGCCGATGTTCAAACCATTCCGGCATCTGCCTCAGAAGATCTCTCGGTCTCACGGCTAGCCGAGATTGCGGACAGGATGCTGGAGGGGTAACGATTTCAACCGCCCTCTGTCGCTCAGCTCTCCATTTTCTCGTCACAGACACCAATTGAGCAGATTGCAGCGCATATGTCGGCAACGAGAGAAAAAAAGGCATCCTTAAAATTCCAGCTCGCACACCTTACGTCTAGTCGCTAATCTAGCCGTCGTCGTTTCCATTCGCGACCTCCAATAGCCGATATTTGTTGGTATCGTATCAATTCCAATGCGAAGACTGGTCGATGTTCCTCATCTGCTCATTCAGGTCCAATCAGTGAAACCAATCAACCAAAAAATAGAGGCGACTGTATTCTCTGGCTCTTCCGGCTCCGGTCGCACCTTTTATGTCTGCGACAGTGTGACAAGCAGACGTTTTTTTAGGGGAAAACGTAGCCCAAATCACCTTTGTTCCTCCCACTTTATCCGATCGTCATTTCCCCAGCCCTGGTGTTCACTTCCAACCTGCTAACTATCACCCCATTCCAACTTTTGGCAGCCTATCCTTCACTCTAAACATTGGCGTTTGTTGGTCTTTCTCGTGCATATTTGTGATTGCTGATATCCCTCACGCAATCCTCTGCCCGGATTTTCTTGCGGAGTTCGATCTCCTTGTTGACTGCCACAGTTTTTGTTTCCTCGACCGTACACCTGGTCTGTCTGCTCGCGGCTTTAGCCTCTTGACAACTCCCTGAAACGTATTTGTCCTGGATAAAGGTATTGCTTATCCCTGTCGGGAGTTGTTGCTTCAACATCCGAACATCACCAACCCGCAGCTTCGCAGTAGCGAGGTAGAGCATGATGTTGTACATCATATCCGCACGTCAAGTCCTCTTGTGTTCGCTCGGCATAGACGACTGGCGCCTGCTCGCCAGCAGGCCGCGAAGGCGGAAACCGAGCATATGCTGCAACGGACCGTTACCCGACCGAAGGCGATGTCGGGTGACTGGAGACCATGGAGACTATCGTGCCCTTAACAATGCCACCATTAATGTCTTTTGGTCCTGCCAAACTTCCTTGTCCCATAATGTTTTTTCCACTCTCGGAATTCTTCACCACGAAGGACTTCGGTTCGAGTTTCACAAATAAACTTGTCTTATCACCTTGTAGTGACATTTAAGTCTGTTTTGTTTTAATCAGTTACAATACGCTTCGACACAACTTTGAATAAGACAAACAACACGCACGTGCACTTTTACCTGCCGACGACTTTGTTCTTATTTACTAGTTTGTAACTGTTGGGATACTGCTATTTTCGTATCCTGGATAGCCTACTCGCTGGTCCCAACTAGTGGGTTTGTCTCTTACACTGGTGACACTGTATCGTTCATAGCTCCTTCTGTTTAATCTCTGTGCATAGCTATTTCCATTCGGATTAATCCTCCCTCTAATTTTTATCGATCAGATTATTCATCTAGCCCTTATTTGCTATCCACACTGTCTCACCCTTTCATCCAATACGAGCGCTACCCTTCAGTCTCACCGTCAAGGCGCCAGTCCTCTACCCCGTTTATGTGACCTCTGACCGACCCCAGCTAATTATGTCCAGGGATTCTAGCAGCCAGCCGATAGCCGGCATTCACACTTTTGACCTGCCATCCGTGTGGCTCGGTGACATCGCGTTATGGCTGCGCACTGTAGAGTCACGATTCGCCCTCCGTCAGATCACACGAGAGGATACGAAATTTCACTATGTTGTGGCAGCACTCCCAATGGACATCGCCACCGACCTCCGCGACATCATAAATAAATAAATAAATTTTAATTTAATGCCAGTTTACAGGCATTGTCAAGGGAAGCGATTAAACACAAATCCGACCAGCAGTGAAAAAAAAACTCCTGAGCTTAAGGCATAAAAATATAGTTGATGGTGGTTTTTGTGGT
>CACRXP010000043.1:774851-794167 GCA_902702965.1 Spirometra erinaceieuropaei | reverse complement strand
GTCAAACAAACTGGGAAAATAATTTACCTTATATAGAAAGGCGACTTTTAAAACGGACTCAAGTAAAAAACAGGCATTAATTACTTAAGAATGTCCAGATAAATGCATAGCTTCACTTATCTTTGAAATTGAGCTGCGCGCCGTGACCTTGACGCATGAAGTGCAATAGATTGCCCGCCCACAGAAGCCCTTTATACTGCTCTAAAGGAGGCTCTCATTTCCCGCATTTCCCTCTCAACGCAAAACGTCTCCAACGCTTAATTTCTGAGGAGGACCTCGGTGACAGGAAACCTGCGCAGCTTCTTAGGCGCTTGGAGCAGTTGGCAGACAGACAAAAGCTGGATGCCACCATGTTCAAGCAACTTTTCCTCCAACGGTTGCCTCCTTCTGTGCAAGCCATCTTTGCGCCTAACATTCCTTCTTCGACTGTTCAGATGCTCGCAGAGACTGCTAACCGTATACTCGAGTACTACCAGCCTCCTGTTACGGTTAACGTCGCTAGTCGAAGCAAAACTGCCCACACAATCGAGGATGTCGTCAAACGCCTGGATGCCCTCACTCTCGAAGTTTCCCAGCTCCGGGCCATTCGTGTCTATAACCCTCGTAGTCCTGCAATTTCTCACCGCCCAAGATGGTCCAGACCATGCTTTCGACCGACGTTTGCTGGACATGACCTTCAAGTTATTTCTCACTCAGCACGCCTCCTTTCCGACGAGGGTGCGCGAAGGGCAACGGTCAAACTGTCTGGATCTGCTCCTTACGAAGTCACTGGACAGCGTTGATGAGGTGCAATGTCTACCCCCCCTAGGTCGAAGCGATCACGTCGTACTGTTGTGGAAGTACTCCATTTTTTCTCTGCCCGAACAGGCCACCAGGGTTAGAAGGAACATTTGGTGCAGTGACTTTGCCCAAATAAAAGGTGAACTAAACACCATAAACTGGGAATCAGCTTTTTCCGGTAACATAATCAAGGATTGGGACTGGTTTAGTGAGTAACTGCACGTTCTTCTCAGAGACCACTGTCCTATTTCACGGAAGAAACTAAATTGCAGAACCCCGTGGCTAACACAAGCTTTAAAAAAAGAAGTGAATAAAAGGCGGAGGTTATGGAGGAAATTCCTCTCGGATAGGAGCTATGTGTCGTTAAATGCATACAAAGCACAGAGGAACCTAGTTAGGAGGTTAATCCTCGGGACGCGGCGTACTTTTGAGAAAGACCTACTAAATCGAGCCGCAGAAAATCCGAAGTTGTTCTATGGTTACATAAGAAGAAGCACACTAAACAGAGACCCAATCCCGTTATTGAAAACTAGTGACGACCTAGAACTCAGTGAAGACGGAGAAAAGGCAGAGCACCTTTCACAGTTCTTTAAGTCCATCTTTACGAAGGAAAGCGCATTTCTCCCTCCCGACTGCGACATAGTGGACGGGCCAACGATTGAGCACGTCTCTTTCGCGAAGCTATTGTTCGCAAAGAACTGTTGAAGTTGAATGAGTCTAAATCACCTGGGCCGGATGACATACCGCCCAAATTGTTGAAGGAACTTGCTGGAGAACTATCCAAACCGCTGTCCATGCTCTTCCAAGCTTCGTTCGAAGCAGGCTATTTGCCCTCCGATTGGAAATCAGCGCGGATCACGCCAATTTATAAAGGCGGCAGCAAGGTCTTAGCAAACAACTACAGACCAATCAGCCTTACTTCAATTTGCTGCAAAATTATGGAGAAAATAATAAAGCGAGAAATAATGCACTTCCTAGAAGAACATAATCTGCTATGCGATGCCCAGCACGGATTTCGTAGAGGCAGATCATGCGTGACGAACCTACTATATCGTTTAGATCGCTGGACCCGGGCAGTCGATGGCAGCAATGCAGTGCACGCAGTCTACGTCGACTTTAAGAAAGCATTCGACAGTGTACCCCATCAGTGTCTCCTGTACAAATTAAACCGAACAGGCCTGAGGGGTAATCTCCTGAGGTGGATACAAAGTTTCTTGATCGGTCGCTCTCAAATGGTCCACATCGGTGACAGGCAGTCGGCGGAGGTAGCGGTTGAAAGCGGTGTTCCACAAGGCTCCGTTCTTGGCCCTACCCTATTCATTATATACGTAAACGACTGCGTCAGTGAACTGAATTGTGATGTGGTCATGTTCGCTGATGATGTTAAACTTTGGAGCGCCATCCGAACTGAATTTGACGAAGAGCGCTTGCAGGCAGACCTGACCCGACTCGAGAAATGGTCACAGGACTGGCTGTTGCCGTTTAATGTGACTAAGTGTAATGTCCTGCGAGTCGGCAGGACCCGATCTCTGAACCGGAGGGTTTACCACCTAAACGGCGTACCATTGCAGGAGGTAGACGCCCAGAAAGACTTGGGAGTGTGGGTAACGGCTTCTCTAAAACCGTCGCTTCACTGCTCCAAGGTAGCCAAGTCTGCGATGTCAGTCCTTTATCTTGTTAAGAGAGCTTTCTCTACCTTCGATGAGGACTGCTTCGTTAAAGTCTTTCGGACTTTCGTACGGCCACAGCTAGAGTTCGCTATTCAGGCGTGGAAACCGTGGACCTCTAATGATCTCAGCATCCTTGAGAAAGTTCAGAGGCGGGCAACCAAACTCGTAAGTGGACAGGGTTCACTACCGTATGAAACCCGATTGTCCAATCTCGGCCTCTTTCCACTGAGTTACAGACAGCTAAGAGGCGACCTTATACAAACATTCCGTATACTGCGCGGCCAGGACTGCTGTCTCGTACCTACTGATTTCTTTGAGTTAGTGACCACAACGAACCTCCGAGGTCATCCACTTAAACTACGCGTAACTGACGCCAAGCTGGACACTCGGAAGTTCTTCTTTTCAAACAGAGTGATCGAGGCCTGAAATGCTCTGCCTGCAGGTGTCGTCATGTCCACCTCCGTCGAGGCTTTTAAGCGCAACTTGGACCAGATTGCCACCAATCGTCATAATGCCACCTGACAGATTGTCTAACATTTCGTTCGAACAGTTTATTAATGTTGTTACATTACTTCCTGTATTTCAGTAACGATTGTTTTTTTTTAATATTGTCCCCTGTCTGTTGAATGTGTGTTGGCATTCAATTCGTCTCCCTCCGAAACTGAGATAGCACCAACTATCCCTAGACAGACTACTGTACAGCACATTTAGTAACGTTAATGTTTTTAACTCTTGGAACAATTCGTTTATCTGTCTGGCTTACAAAACATTGCCAATCTGAAGAAACTCTGTAGCCGTTTGATGTTTCCATTTTCAAATTTTTTTTTATTGTTCGCCTCCTTGTAAAAAATAGGGAGTTCAAAGGTTTAACACCTATATTTCCCTCAAATAATAAACTGAGATCTCCCACTCCAAACAAACCTACAGTTGATGGTTTCTGTTGGTATCATCACAATTATGGTTCTAACGCCCATCGCTGCCACTATCCGTGCAAGTATAAAACACCCGCGTCGGAAAACCCCCCTGCCGACCAGTAAGTGCGACAAACGTGGTCGGCACATCCTCTCCCAGTCGCTTACTCCACATCTATGACAGGACTTCCTGTCGTGATTTTCTCGTGGATACTGGTGCGGAGGTCAGTCTAATCCCACCCACCTTGACTGACCGTAAGTCACCAAATTCTTCATTTTTCCTCCAAGCAGCTAACAATACTTCTATTAAAACTTTTGGTCAACGATCCCTAACACTAGATTTGGGTCTAAGACGTTCATTTCGTTGGCTATTTACTATCGCTGATGTCCATACTGCCATTCTTGGCGCTGATTTTATATCCTTTTTCGGTCTCCTCGTTGACATTAAGTCCCATAAATTATTTGATCCTAAGACTTCTTTACATTGTAATTGTTCCACTCGTACCCTTGCATCGCCTAATCCACGCATTTCAACAATCCCTTCGTCTACTCCCTATCATCGTTTACTTTCGGAATTTCCGTCTATCACACGACCTTCACAATTTAACCAACCTATCAAGCATTCTGTTGTACATTATATTTCAACCACTGGACCACCCGCGTTTAGCCGTCCCCGTCGTTTAGCCGCCGATAAAATAGCCATAGCCAAGGCTGAATTCAGTCACATGATGGAGCTAGGCATAGTTAGGCCTTCCACTAGTCCATGGGCTGCACCTCTACATATGGTGTGCAAAAAGTCTCTCGTTGACTGGCGCCCATGCGGGGATTACCGACGGTTAAACACCTCCACTGTGCCTGACAGGTATCCACTTCCCCATCTCCACGACTTTTCATCTAGCCTAGCTGGAGCAACAATATTTTCCAACATCGACTTAGTCAAAGCTTTCCATCAGATACCCGTTGCTCCAGAAGACATTCCCAAAACGGCGATTACGACACCGTTCGGTCTGTTTGAGTTTGTCAGGATGCCTTTTGGGCTACGCAACTCCGCTCAAACTTTTCAACGTTTCATCAACGAAGCCCTCCGCGATCTACCGTTCGTTTTTGTCTACGTCGACGATGTTCTGGTAGCAAGTTCCAGTGAACACGAGCACCTACAACATTTGCGTCTCATTTTTGAACGATTGAGCCAATTTGGCGTTTACATTAATGGTTCTAAATGCGTTTTTGGCGCACAGTCGCTGTTTTTCCTAGGACATCGCGTAGATGCTTCTGGTTGTCACCCCATAGATGCCAAAGTTTCAGCTATTCGCGATTTCCCTACTCCCACTTCTTTGCAACAACTGCGCCGTTTTATAGGCCTTGTCAATTTCTATCGAGGTTTCATCCCTCATTGTGCTCAATTAATGCTACTACTTACTAACCTTTTACGCGGGAACAACCGTGAGTTTTCTTTTCCTGACACAGCTGTAGAGGCTTTCAATCGTGCGAGGAAGGCTCTTGCGGATACAACTGTCCTTGTTCACCCTATACCTGATGCCCCACTTTCCATTGTGGCCGACGCCTCCAGTTTCGCTATAGGTGCTGCCCTTCAGCAACAGACGCCCACTGGCACCCAACCCTTGGCTTTCTACTCTGCCAAATTGACACCCCCACAAACTCGCTCTAGAACTTTTGGTAGAGAACTTCTTGCAATTTATTTAGCCATTAAGCATTTTCGTAATTATATTGAGGGCGGAGATTTTTGTATTTATACTGACCACAAGCCTCTTACTTATGCCCTCTCTACTTCTTCTGACAGGTATTCACCCCGCGAGGCCCGCCATCTCGATTTTATTTCTCAGTATACCGCCGACATTCGATTTCTTAAAGGCCTTTATAATCAAGTTGCTGACTGCCTACTCGCTGTTCCCAACTAGTGGGTTTGTCTCTTACAACCTAATGCAGATAGAATCTCTGCCAAAGCCGCATAGATATATGGGTTATTATCGCATAATTTTTTCCATCCGGAAATGAAGGTAAGATTTTATCAAATGTCTGTTCTCCTTGTCCTCGAATACTGCTGTCCTTTCTTTGGTTTAATGGACGCCTGTGACAGTAATAAAATCGGCATTGTTCAGAGGTTTTCACTCGGAAACTATTCTCTCAAGCTGCATCAGGCATTTCTTATACTCAGAGATGTCAGCTGGCGAATGTTAGGTTTTTGTGGGTTTGTAGACTCGAAGCTAGCCTCTGCTTCCTTTTTCGCATTAACACTAACTCCGATCCTTCGCGCACTGACACTCTCACTCCGAGAATTCGGTCTTATGCCACGCGCAACTCATCCATGGTGATTCCGCCGCCTCTTTGTACTTCATCTAAGCGCACCCTCTTCTTTGCTTCCAAATATGCCTTCATTTGCAATAATCCTCCATCAGAAATCAAATCATCGCCTAAGTTATCGGTATTCAAATCGAAATTACGAAAACACAATACACAGGAAAGTATGAAGGCACTTCTAACAATCTCATTCCTGAACCCTAGGCTTCTTGACTTTGAGAAGGGGCCTTCTTGGATTTAATGGTGGATCGAGTGGAAATCCGCACTTATATTTTTACAGCCGCCTGTTTTCAATTGGCTACTATTGCCACTGTTATCACTTCTCCCCCATAGCGACGATTTTCACGGTTCTTGATGTCACCTTCTCATTTCGATCCCAAGCGGTCTGTCGAAGCTCACGACGAAACCCTCAGTATTCGCCGTCTACTAGTAGTTTGGTCGTACATCCCTTGCCCACTCCTCGGCTGAGCTCGAGGCGGACTGTGACTGATCACGTCTCAATTCCTCTCGTCTGGCCACTTTGACGCGAATAGCCTCACTCACTGCATGAATTCTGCCCTGACGATGTCCGTTTTGAATTCCGTATAAAATACCGCATGCAGGCCAGTCGTGTGTGACCCGCATGCTTGTCCCCTCATGGATGACATCTATTTCTGCCTATACGATGTCCGTTTATAATCCGTTATACACTGTCACATGAAGGCCGGTCCTGCCCTCACTTTATCATTTTATCAGCAAAAGTTTTTTCTCGTTTAAAGTTATTCCAATTCCTTTGTTCACTCTATAATGAAGCTTTTTTCAATGCTTGCTCCTCATTTTCCCTAACGGGCTACTTATTCCATAAGTACGTATTGCCTATTGTGCAGATTCAGTCCGCCTCTTCTAAAATTAATACTAAAATTTATTTCTACTTGCTATGACGGGACCCCGATTGGTCTTTAATGAAATTATTTTATTTATTTACCTGTTTGTTACCGTTCGGTACCCCGTACCAAATCTTCAGGTGTTCGCCAGAAATCTTTTTGGCAAAACGCTTTTCTCGAAGATTTATCTGGTACCTGCCTTTTATCAGATTCCGGTAGTCCTGATGATATCCGCAAAACCGCCGTCACCACGCCCTTCGACCTCTTCGAATTCGTCCGTATGGCCTTCGGTCTTCGTAATGCTGTCCAAACTTTCCAGACCTTCAATGACCATACCTTACGTGGACCACTGTTTTTGTACGTCTGCATCGATGTCCTCCTGGTGGCCAGTTTGAATGCAGAGGAAGACAAAAGCACCTCGCCTTGGTGTTTTAACGCCTCGACAAGTTTGTAGTTATCATCAATCCATCCAAGTGCGTTTTGGGTGTGTCTTCGCTCGAATTCCTCGGCTATCATGTCGAGTCTGAAGTTTTGCGTCCCCTATCCTCCACGGTCGAAGCAGTTCATGGTTTCCCTCCATCAACCTCCACGTGTCAGTTACAGCTATTTACTAGCATGGCCAACTTTTACCACCGGCTCCTACCGAACTGTGCTGACCTCTGCTGCCGCTCACCAACATGCTTTCTGGTCCCAAAGACCCCCTCGAGCTGACTGGTGAAGCACTGAATGCTTTTGAGAGAATCCAGAATTCCCTTGCCGACGCCACCTTGCTTACGAATTCTGTTCCCGAAACTCAGCTGTCACTGACGGTAGATGCTTCGACCGTAGCCATAGGCGCGGTCCTTCAACAACATCTTGTTGGTCCAAATCGACCGCCGGCCTTTTCATTCAAACAGTTCTTACCGACTGAGATCCTCTATAGTACTTTTGGCCCTGAATTGATTGCCATCAACCTGACTGTGAAGCATTTCCGGCATTTACTTGAAGGTCGGGCATTGACCGGTTTCACTGACCATAAACCGCAGACTTTTTGCTCTTCGGTCCCATTCCGGCAAGTGCAATCTGAGAGTCATCGCCCACCTGGACTACATCCTTCAGTTCACCACCGAAGTCCGCCACATTTATGGCACGAATAATAAGGTGGCTGATATGCTTTTCAGGCCCTCACTCTCTTCCCTCCAACTTACACGGAATTGACCTTTTCGCCATGCCGGCTGAGCAACAAGGGGTCGGTTATCTTGACGAGGGGTCCGTTGGTGATCTCCAACTCAAGGATATTCCTCTGACTACCGGTACTGGTACCATATTTTGTGACGTCTTGACTCGTTTTCATCGCCCCTTCATGCCCGCCTAGATGCATTGAACCGTGTCTCAAACTCATCATCGAATCTCCCACCCTGGGATCCAAGTCTCTCAAAAGCGCCTCGCCGAAAAGTTCGTCTGCCTTGGCATAAACAAGGAGGTCAAATCTTGGGCCCGGTCATGTCTGAGTTGCAATAAAAACAAGGAGTGGTGCCGAAACAGGTCCCCCATGGCTCTTTCTCCTGCGCCGACGCACAGTTTAGCCATGTGCAGCTCGAGGTCATAGGCCCCATGTCCCCATCCAATGGATTCACCCACCTCCTTACTTGCGTCGATCGGTACACTCACTGTGCTGATGCCATCCCATTGCGGAAGTCAAGGCGGACACCATATCTAAGGCTTTTTATCAATTGTTGGATCGCCGTTTCTGGTGGTCCGTCCGTGGTAAGGGCTGACTGAGGAGCCCAGTCCTAGTCTGCCCTTTCCTAAGCTCTCTTCAACTTCCTTAGCTGCGCGCGCATTCGGACGACGGCATATCATCCATCTTCCAACCGTATGGTCGAGTGTTTTAACTGCCAGCTGAAGACCACCCTGTGTGCCACGGAGGACCCAACCAACTAGTCTGACAACCTGCCCTTGGTGCTTTTTGGCATTCACTCGGTACTGAAGTCGGACCTGGATTGCAGCGCGGCCGAACTGGTGTTTGGCATTACCCTCCGACTGCCGGGCGAGATGGTCACCCAAATCCCTCGTGGTATCGATGAAAGTCCCTTCCACTTAGTGAATCATTTGCGGCGATTCGTGCGCAACTCATGCCGAAGAAGACTTGGCCAACTTCACCCATGCCTTTGTTGCATGTGACCGTGTCCGCAAGCCGTTGGAGTCACCCTACGAAAGACAGTTCCGCGCGCTCTCGCGCAGTACCAAGACCTGTCTCATCCTTCGCGGTGGCAAGGAGGACGTGGTCAGTGTCCCTCGAGCCGGGGCTGCTGTCTCAGAGTAGCCGCCGGACCTGCCTCAAGGACGGACTGTGTTGACCCCGTATCCCGTGATCCTTCATCTTCCCAACCCTCTTCTATCTCACTTCCCCTACCGCCCCTACCCTAACTCTTCCAACGCCACTGACATTGGCACCACTCGTAGCGGCCGTCGCGTCCACTTGCCCGACCGTCTTATTGCTCAAGTGTTTTGACGTTGCGTCTGCCTTTGGCGTCGTTGTAACGCCGGCCTTCGACCTGGACGGGGAATACTGTGGTTCTCTTTGTCAAATTTTTGTTTATGCACAACTTTTTATAGCTATTCTATTTGTTGAGCACCTCCAAAATTCGCACTTATTCACTTTTGTTTAAGTTGGTGTCTATGTAACGGTTACGCGGACACTGAAACCGGTGTGCGTTTCAGTCTCAATGACTGACTTTCCACACGTTGATTTCGTTATTCATTAGGCGGAGTTGACGGTTACGTCTGTTCTGTCGTGGTCATTTCGCCTGGCTTTTCTCAACTTGGTTTTAGAGTGGGATCGCGTTATCGATTGACAAGTTCCGCTAAAGAATAACGTAAACAGCGCTCATGAATTTGCTTTGAACCAAAAAGGAACCCTCGTGTGGCTATTCAGCGGTTGAGCACAAGAAGCAACTTCAAATGTTTAAATATTCAGGACCACTTTGAAATAATTTTTTGTGAAGGCGCATCGCATGATCATTTGACAGAAAAGATATTACCAGATTGGTGTAAATGACACGATTCGTTTTTAAAAATAACTTGACCTTTAAATAGCTTTCAACTCAAAATACGTGTTGGTACTCGGGGGAGAGCAAGCCTTATCGACGAAAAACCATCCGAATCACAGCTCAGCCATAGTGCACCAAGCCCTGTGCTGAATTTACAGTAAAGCTGGTGAACACCAAAAACATTGTGCATCATACAACAGGGTCTAGCTTAGCGCAAAACCACTGAACTAACTTATTGCAAAAAATGGGACGTTGAAATGTAATTGAGCAGAAGGATTCTTTTAAGTGAATCGCCCTTGAATTCCGTTTTTTAAACTGAAAACTAATTCTCAATTCATGCTTCATTGACAAAAAAGACATCCAGAACAAATGAAGTCAACGTACAACCGAAATAAGTGAGTTTGGTTTAGGTATTTTCCTGTGTTCAGAGTGGACTGACAGTGCCCAAGCGGTGTTATAATAAGCCTATTATATCCTAATGACATGGCAAGACTCGGCTTGCTGAAGTTATGAGCTACCTTACATAATTTTCTGTTCGTTTTTGCGTCGCGCCCGCATATCATATCAGTGAAATGCCACTGCTGCGAAAAAAGTCAAAAGAACAGCGTGCCGAGGATGGGATGGTACTATTTGCGCGCTAACGATAATTGTGATTTTTCATTATTGTGCGCTCCAGATCGATCGACCTTCTCAAGTCCGTATGCGCCTTACCCATCTTCCTTTAAACTGCTATAGTTCTGCAAGCGTATAAATGTGACCTTAGTGTGTGTTATATAAGTAAATACAAGATATTCTTGCCCGTTTAAACGATAGTCCAAGCTTTGAAAACATGTCCAGTGAGGTGCTGGAGCGCTCGGACCCTACCAAAATTTGATCATTGCAATAACGGTTTGAAAGTCTCATGAATTTTAAGATAAATGGATTTGCCGATATCGGTTTCTCGAGCGAGCTCCAATTATTTAGTGTGAATAAACTGAATAAACTGCAAGCTAGGCCAAACAGTTCTACCTGGGATTATTGAAAGATTCAGACGGAGAGAGTAGTCTGCAATTGGAAAAAACATACCATTCAACCGAATAAGAAAACCCTATGGAAGACGAAGGACGACATTAAGAGTATTCAAGGTATGCTTCGATAGCTTTCAGGGACCGGAGGTAAGCGTGATATCTGTGGCAAGGTGAACGCGCATAAGCCCTGTATCCCTGCCTCAGGTGTCGTGCTAGACATCACATAACCACGTCTTTTGGATGCGTACAACATGGCCGCACTAGGTGCCCGTGACACCTAACTGTAAGTGATTACAAACACCAGAATGACCCCGTCAACTCGTTAAGATGGCGCAAGCTGTTTCTCCCGTGAGATATACGGTTAGTCATTACGGGAGACGTACATGCAGGCCTTGAGGCGGACGTACGTGGAGGACTCTGAATGTACTCAAGACTGTACAGAATACACTCCTCGTGTTAACGCCTATCCATTTTCCTTGAACTAGACTGGGTTGTCGTTGATGTACTACTTAGGGTGCATTCTTTACCAAATTCATCGTTCACTGCCTATCAGGGCCGGTACACACTGAAAGATTCAGACATTTACTTGTTATTTATGCAGGTGGGATCATGCCGTCGTCCAATGAAAGCTTATTTATCTAACAAAGATCCTCGAAACCGCAAACCACGGTGGAATTTAAAAAATCTGACGCAGTTTATATGTCTGGGGCGGCCTACGCAAATGGCAGGGAAGTTGCTCGATGTCATATTGGTCCGTGACCCCTACGCACCAGTCAGTTGCACTTATCACTTTTCCATACAGGAGGAGGACATCA
Source organism: Spirometra erinaceieuropaei (assembly GCA_902702965.1). Lineage (NCBI taxonomy): Eukaryota > Metazoa > Platyhelminthes > Cestoda > Diphyllobothriidea > Diphyllobothriidae > Spirometra > Spirometra erinaceieuropaei. The sequence goes on along the minus strand of CACRXP010000043.1, from coordinate 782,770 downwards.
ACTATGGACGAATGACAGGATGTTCGCATTCGTCTCTCGCATATCACAAGCGTACATTTTCTTAGAACACTAACCGGATTTTACTTGGATATTGTAGCGAGGAGAAGTGCTGTAGGGCCATAGTAAATTAAAGCTATGCCAAACCGACCCTCACATCGGAGGACAACGTTATCCCGCCTGTTGATCACCGATCATTATAAGTGGCGCAGGTTATCCGATATCGGGTGCACTTTCGTATCATTTGCCAGTAGGAAAAATGGGTTCAAACAACAAGAAATTAAATTAGATGCAGTGGCCGATCAGACAGCCGACGACGTGCTGAGAACTCAAATTAAGTGAACACTAACTAATAGAGACGCTTGTTGGATGCCGAATGTGTTGCAGTCTTAAAGACCCAAAGTGAAACGCCTTTCATTGAAGGGTCCAATAAGAAAGTTTTGAAGAACGACTACTGCTCACATTTTCACGGACGGACATAGAGGCGTAAGAGTTTGAGGAGGTTTGGTTTGTGAACGCTGCAGAAAATAAGACAGCGGGTGCCTCGGACGTATCCTAGCTTTGATCAGAAAACCGGTAATGTCGCAGTGGAAAGACACCTATTTAACCCCTAACTGGAGCGCATAAGGAAATTCGACGTACGTAGCCCGCAGGAGAGGAAAAGATCGAATGGGCAGAACAACAGAAACAACTGGTGTCTCTGTGATCTCTGTCTCCGCCAGCGAAGCGTGAATGCTTAGGCCAGTTTGGTCGCTGTGCAATCAAGTGGGTGGCTGAAGTTTGCAGTTTTTGCCGCCAGAAGGCGGATGTAATTTGCCTTGTGACGCCAGTTGGATAGAGGAGTCCCATTTTATCTTTATAGGCAGGGTTTGTATTCTTGACGAAAAATCTATGTATATAGTGGGGCCCATTTAGCAGTCAGCCGTGTACAAAGCAAGAGAGACGGTATTAGAAAAGCGGATTATAAAAAAAGACGGTGTTTGGGTACTAGCGTCAATAAATTGCTTGCTTTAAACAAAGGATCATATTTTGTTGTATTCTTTCCAGTAAATACAACTAGACCCGTATATGCCTCCACGATCCAACATAAAGGATGCAATGCTTAGCTAATGGTTTTGCCGCAGGTGAAAGTAACCACTGGTAGTTGAAAAGGTGTTCAAAAAAGGGCTGAGTCATGCTTCATACCGAGCACTCTTTGTAAACTCACCCAAGTAAATGATTTTTGAACACAGCAACCGGATTCCGAGTCGTAATTAGCAGCCAAATGAGAGCAACGATGTTTTTCAAACTTTTGTAATGCTTTCCTTACAAAACTGAAAACTAGTCAAAGTAAGTGTAACAATGTGTTATGTAACTTATTGATGCCAGTTCGCAGATGCTGGCCCAGTAAGACTTTTCATGCAGTAAGAAAAAGAGTTCTGAGTACAGTTATTTGCACTTTGTGGGGATGAGAACAGTTTTAATTAGTCCCAGGGTAAAGATGAAACACTGGCTATCATGCAGGAAGAAATGTCAGCTAAGACAAAGGAGACTAGGATGGTCACTTCTGGCCTATCAGCTATCGTCAGCAAGCCCTACTGAATATCAGGTTTGCAGGACCCGAGGTTCAAACTCACGTTCTTTGGTCATCGAGAGCAAACGAAAAGCAACATAATTACTATTCTCACTTGCTACCGAAAGGACAGCGGGCCCGTGGCTTAATGGTTGCGTTTTTGACTCGATAACTTTCGGCGACCGAAGAGCGTGGGTTCAAATTCCAGGTTCTGCAAACCTGGGGTTGGGTAGGGCCGGCTAACGACGGACAATCAGCCAGAAATTGCCACCGAAGTCTCTTTTTTCTTTGTCGGTACTCCTGTCTGCATCATTACTGGTCACTAGATGACTGCCTGTCAGTGTTTTAAACTGAGTCCCCTGAAGCAGAGGGTCGAGCACATCCCGCGACCTGACCGATGAACGCCCATTCCGCCGATAATTAGCCACCATGTTAATTACAACAACAACAAGTGCATAAATGGAGTGGAAAGTTTAGGAGGCGGATTTACTTTGCCGGTGCATTGTAATCAAGACATGGCAAAGTCCAAACTATGAATCGTCCCCAAAGCATTCCTTTACAGCGTGGGACTAACGAACCCAAACGCGTTCAGGCAAATTATTATGAATCCGTGCATTTCAAGCAAATTAATAAGTGATTCGTGTATAGAAAAAAATGTATTTAAAAACGGGCATCCCAAGAATCATAATTTGAAAGAAATAAGCTCTTTGGGAAAGATAAACAAGTTTTATTGTAAATTTTTGACCTTGGTTCTCCAATTCGTCTTCAGACGTGAATTAAGTGTGCAAAACAGTTAACATTTAAACAAGCCGAAAAAATCGATTTTACCCTGTCTCTCCTGCTTGCGTACTGTTCTGATTGGCTAATGCCTTTTCCACTTTTCTTTGAGGCTGTTGTACACCGCATCCAATTCTACGCGTCGGTTGATGCATGTGTTATCAGAATGGATGGCCTCTAAAAATTCATGGCCCCTTTTAGATGAGCAGACACCTACAATACGAGTTCTGTCCCAGGCGAATTTGTGTCCAGTTTCCAACGTATGCACGGCAACTTGGAACAAGTGGTCTCGCCTTTTTGCGGTTAACTGATGTTCGTGTATTCGTGTAGAGGCTGATTTCCCCATTTGACCACAGTAAATCGCATTACAGGTGTTGCATGGTATCTTATAGACGACTTCCTTCTTACCTAAATAGCCACATTGAGAAGACAGGTATCAGTCAAAGACAAAACACGTTTTCCGCCGATATTCTGCAGCTATTATGTCACAGGTCCGAGGAGTTCGAATCATTAGTGAGTCCTCCAGCGTTCCCCGTGTATGTTCTGGTAAATATCCCGGCTTCGAAATTTCAGATTTTTACTCTCCTTCGAAATTAATCACTAACTTAGAGTAAGTCAGAAGGAATAAAACTTTATAGACTCAGCTGGAAGTTCATATGAATATTCGAGCCTGCATCTGTCAGCTACAGCGGATAGCCGAGTAATATTCATAAACTGTCAACAGACAGCCAGTAATGCGCATATGTCACATAATATGATAGGTGCTAGCTATGAAGCTGATATTTAATAACTGGAGTATCAACCAAAAAACACATAGGGCACTCTGGGGGATTCAGTGACGAGTCGAACCCCTCGCAGCTGTAACATGCCGCTGCAGGATGTCGGCGAAACAGGTGTTTGGATTGTTGGTCGAGACCTGTGCTGCCAAAATGATAACCTATGTAACATGTGTGTATTGACAGTTCAACCGTCGCGTCCGACGATGCCCACCGTGTGCCCCACAGCAAGGTGAGAGCAAGCACGGCGACTTGCGCGTGGATTAACTTATAGTGGAGTAGACTTGTACAGCTTCTATCGTACTCTCTCCCCTTCCCCACCTGGGACCGGTGTCAAGGCAAGGTAAAGAAGACCAGGGGCGGGAGAAGGCATAAGTGGCTGACACGACCGGACTCGCACCCAGGCGTACCACCATACCCCCTGGTCAACAACAAACACTTAACCAGGATTTTAACCAACAGCAAAACCAGGTCGGAAAGAGGAGAGGATGATACAAGTTACTGGGCAAGCATGCACACAACTTGTATACACAGCAGGAGCGCAAGCGCATATACTGACAGGAAACCAGGTGCCAGAGAACTGAAAGAGCACACCAGGCTGAGAGGGCCGTGGTTTGCTGAATCATGGCATAGCAGACGCACAATCCTTAAAGCCAGGAAGGATGAGACGCAACCCTGCAATTAGCCCGGGTAATCACTCTTTAAAGGCTGCTACTGAAATCTACAAGTCTTGTGTCAACACTCTGGCCTCCCTTGCTCCATGAGGTAATTGAACAAGCGTGGCCAGTGGAGGTTGTTCCTGATGATTGGGGCTCGGACATCCTTGTACCTGTCCTCAAGTAGGGAGCGAGAACAAGATGCAAGAACTACCGCGGCATAAGCCTCATTGAAGTTACTGCGAAGATCTCTGCTATTGTGTTTGAGAGATCCCAGGTTGTGGGTGACTCTAGGACGAGGCCCAACCAAACCGGATTTCGAGCTGGATGTGAATGCGCGGACCAGGTATTACCACTGACTCGCATTCCTGAATTACACCATAGCTACCTACAACTAACGGCCCTCTGTTTTGTTATCCTTGCAGCTGCGTCCGATTCCGTCCATCGTGAGTCCCCATAGCGAATAATGGCGCCAGATGGTGTACCGCCAAAAATAATCGCCATGATCAAGGCATATCACTGTTCCGTCCCTGAGCGAATTCTGGTACATTAAAATGTTTCCCAACCGCTTGGTACTTGGTCTGACGTTCCATTCTGTTCAACTACGCTATTGCGTGGTTTCGTAAAACTATACTGAAATCCAGTCGGCATACAGGGTCTTCCAGCGTACCTCTGCTGCAGAGTTCTGATCGTTTTCTACGAGGATAGAAGCCAGCCATATTCAGGCTTGTCTCACGTTTCATGAAGTTTGATGATGACTTCATCGCAGGCTGAGAGTAGACAGCCGGCAGCACACCTATGTCAAAAGAATTTCCCATCGGAACTGAGCAACGACAAAGCCCGATGGAGCGAGGATGGGGAGGGGAAAAGAAAACGGCTCCACTGACGAGGAGAATTCTTTTATTTCCAAACGGTCTGCGTAGTATTGAGTTTCCTGTTTTGCGAGCCACTCAATTGCTTTGTACATATCACAGTATCTGATGCAACTGGCATCGGCACTGGAAAAGCGGAGGCTTGTTTATGGCGGGATTGGTTTTTGAAGATAGCTATTATGTCACAGCTCCGAGGGGTTCGACACATTAGTGAGTCCTCCAGCGCTCCCCGTGTACGTTCTGATAAATATCCCGGCTTCGAAGGTAATCACTAAGTTGAAGTAAGTCAGACGGAATAAAGCTTTATAGACGCAGTCGGAAGTTTATAGGAATATTCGAGCCCAAATCTGCCAGCTACAGCGGATAACCGAGTAATATTAATAAACTGTCAACAAACAGCCAGTAATCTGCATATGTCACATAATATGATAGGTGCTAGCTATGGAGCTGATATTGCATAACTGGGGTATCAACCAGAAAACACACAGGGGACGCTGGAGGACTCAGTGACGAATTGAGCCCCTCGCAGGGGTAACATGCCGCGGTAGGATGTCGGCAAAACAGGTGTCTGAATTGTTAGTCAATACCTGTACTGCCAATATGGTAAGCTATGTAGCATGTGTATATTGACAGTTAGGCCGTCGCGTCCGACGGCGTCCACCGTGTGCCCCACTGCAAAGTGAGAGCATGCACGGTGACTTGTGCGTGAATTAGCCTATAGTGGAGTAGACTTGCGCAGCTTCTACCGCACTCTCTCCCCCTCACCCACCTGGGCTCGGCGTCAAGGCAAGGTAAGGAAGACCAGGGGCGGGTGAAGGCACAGATGGATGACACGACCGGACCCGCACCCAGGCGTACCACCACACCCCTGGTCCACAAAAAACACCTGACCAGGATTTTAACCAACAACAAAACTAGGTCGGAAAGAGGAGAGGACAACACAAGTTACTGGGCAAACATGCACACAGCCTGTATAGCCAGCAGGATCGCAAGCGCATATACCGACAGGGAACCAGGTGCCAGAGAAGTGACAGAGCACAGCAGGTTGAGAAGGCCATGGTTTGCTGAATCATAGCATAGCAGACGCACACAATCCTTAAAGCCAGGAAGGATGAGACGCGGCCCTGCAGTTAGCCCGGGTAATCACTCTTTAAAGGCCGCTACTGAAATCTACAAGTCTTGTGTCAACACTCTGATGTACCTTGCTACATGAGGTGATTGAACAAGCGTGGAACGACGAGGTTGTTCCTGATGACTGGAGCTCAGGCATCCTTGTGCCTGTCCGCAAGTAGATAGATAGAACAGGATGCGAGAATTACCGCGGCATAAGCCTCATTGACGTTATTGCGAAGATCTTTGCTATTGTCCTTGGGAGATCCCAGGTTGTGAGTGACTCTAGGCCGAGGACCAACCAAGCCGAATTTCGAGCTGGACGTGAATGCGCGGACCAGGTATTACCACCGACTAGCATTCCTGAATTACACCATAGCTACAACTAACGGCCCTCTGTTTTGTTATCCTTGCCGCTGAGTACGATTCCGCCCATCGTGAGTTCCCGTAGCGAATAAGGGCACCGGATGGTGTACCGCCAAAAATCATCGCCATGATCAAGGCCTATCACTGTTCCGTCCCTGAGCGAATTCTGGTACATGAAAATGTTTCCCAACCGCTTGGTACTCGGTCTGGCGTTCGACAAGGTTGTATCCTGTCGTCCATTCTGTTCAACTACGCTACTGACTGACGTCTCGGGAGGGTCCTACACAAAAATGACGGTGTCGAGTGTGCACCCGGACACCGACTGACTGATCTCGACTATGCGATGATATTGTCTTATTTTCTTCCAGTTTTAGTGATCTGCAGTCTATGGTGTCATGGGTGAACGAGGTCGCTAAATCGGTCAGTTTATCTATAAGCGCAAGGAAGGCCGAAGTTTTTTAAAGTTGCAGCCCTGACCAGGAGAAGGCAACTCTCGAGGCTGCGGGCCGTCATCTCGAATAAGTAGACAGTTTTAAATGCCTGTGGGCGAGGCTGCTGCCGAACGGACAGGGTAAGGACGATATAGTCTCCAGATTTGATGCTGTCCGCTGAGTTTTCTCAACCCCTAGAAAATGTCTATGGACCCAACGCGACATCTTCATCGCCACTAAGATTCGCCTGTACCGTGCATCTGTCCGATCTGCCCTTCTCTATGGTTGTGAATGCTGGGCTGTGCGCGTGGAGGACAAGCGAAAATCGGAAGTGTTTACATCCCAATGCTTGCGAATAATCCTCCGAGTGAAGTACACTAAATTCGTCTCAAGTGAGATAATCTGCATTTGATGAAGCAACATAGCAAGGATAACCCAGGCCATCCGAGAGAGACGATTGAGGTGGTTTGGACGTGTGTATATTACTGGGTGTCTGTTGGCAGTTTAGGAATATTACGTGGTTATCTGGCCGACGTTGATGAATTTCGGCTCAAATATTCGTACAAACCGTCGGACTGAAACAATAAAGCTTTATTCTGAATGCTTTACTCCAAGTTAGCGCAATTAGTCATGATGTGATTAAAAAGCTGAACTCAAAAAGTATCTCTAATCAGTCCGAAACCAATTTAAATGCGTCGATCACAATACCAAATAAATAATGGCCGAGCATAAGTGATATGAACACAAAAAATCTCAGAAGTAGTACTACTCTCCGTAAGGATACAGTGTTTAGTTGATGCATGTTAAATATGCAAGACTTGCTACTATATTTATTTAAGTACGCCATGTTATTCTTCGTGTGCCAGTCATGCCCTAAGCATCTGCCAGTTAAACAATTGCTCTGGACCGCCTTACGGAGAGGATGCAAGAATAGAAACGCCACATAATACCTTAATCTAAATTCCAGGTAGGGATAAGGCTGAGTTTAGAGGTTTGGTTAGGAGAGAGGAATAGGCGCCTGCCTGGAATCTAGTGCAAGGTCACGTGTATTAGGATGGATTTCCTATATCTGTGTGTTAGCAGAATGAAAATTTTCTGAAGTAAGCAAAAAGGGCAGGATTTATTGGTGCCAAAAAAATTCGCGACGGCTCGTCAACTGCGTCCTGTCGCTTCATAAGAGAGATAACGAGTGAGAAGAATACAACAGATTTGAATTCGTGCAGAAAATCAATGCAGAAACAGCAAGGTCAGGGTTTTGGGCAAAGCTGGCTAATCAATAAAGTTGGTAACTCAAACACCGTAAGCCAAGAAAGTGAAAAAGGGGGAACGTTAAAGAGTAAAAAAGAGAGGAGAAAGGGAAATCATGGAGCTAGAGGCTACCA
>CACRXP010000043.1:726315-762278 GCA_902702965.1 Spirometra erinaceieuropaei | reverse complement strand
AATTGTAAGAGTCATAGACCATGCCGTATCTTTCAGGAATCCTGTTCGTTGGATGAGGCGAAATGCAGAGCGAGGGGTATAACTCTGGGTGTGATCGGGCGAGGTGAGATCAAAGGTAGGTGCAAATTGTTGGTTGCGCGCCTGCAGAGGAAATTAACACCCATTTACGCAGGATACTGGTTGAGGGGGGCAGGCTGTATCAGTGGGACTGCATCTCCTGCCGGTAGAGCTTATTGGATCAGGCTTTGCATAACGTATGCGGTGTCTGCTGCAATCTTTGCTCCTTGAAGAGCTCCTAGTCCCCCCACTAGGTGCTGTGGAATATATCAGTTTATAATGTCTAAAACGGATGAAACAAAATCCCGCGATAGTCATCCCAATTTTCCGAGAAAGTGAGAGGTTTGGTCCGGCGGTGGGCCCTCAGTTTCTTGTATGTGGCAAAGGGGGCATTCAGTCCGAAACTTAGAATCCTAACAAGAGTCTGGACTGGATTGGAGAAGGGCAGCAGTTAAAAACTCCAGATCCAGTGTGCGCATCTGAGCGATGCTCGAAAGCAGATGAAGTTGGCCTGTATAACCGCAGCACTGTAGGTAATGTTTGCTGGATCCATCTACGTCACACGCCGGATCGAACAGATGCAGCCACGTCGCAGAACTCAATGACTCCAAACAGTGGCGTCTAATGAAGTACTTTCATTGGGAAAAAATAGCTGTTGTGAAAATCAGAGTAGCACTCAGACATGGAGCACTGCTGGCAGATAAGCTGCACCAGTGTCCTGAGTGACAATAAGCCAAGTGCGACGGAAATTTGGTCAACATGCAAAACGGAGACTGAGATCGTCGATAACTTGCTAGCTGTCAGCGGCTTGTCGTAACCTAAACTGAGGCAGGGGAAACCCAGGGCTTCGGACCCGAGTTCAGGTGGACTCACGCGCCAAAGATCGTAGCCGAAAACATTTAAAACCTAGCCAGAGTACTGTTCATCTACGTGGCCAGATTGCAAGTTGCAATGCGAAAGTACCGTTTATGCATTCTCGCAGACAGTCACAGTGGCTAGTGATCAAAAATGCAAAGCCCGCGGTTCGCTCAGAGATGAGATCAGTAAACATCATTTCCACGCGGAATCGAAATAGACTAAAAGGTATTCGAGCAACAACAGCATCTCAGACCGTTTTTGGAACGCACTGGCAGTTGCAAATGCGGCTTTGGATTAAGCAGCGCACAACAAAAGAACATTTCATGCTGTTATACGGTCAGTAAAGACTCCTTCGACCAGATTCGACAAATCCAAAAGCCTAGTCACCCCGTTAAAAAAAACTGAAGCACAGCGCTCTCAAGGAGATTCAAATTTAGTGGTTCACTTGGAACTTTCGAAACGGCTTGTGCCAAGAATTGGGGATAAACCTAAAGCACAGTGTAAAAAACTGTTGGGGTATTCAGTGTTAGTACAGACGTTTTTGCAACAGGAAAGGAGGGATAGGTAGCTCGATAATAAAAAAATTAAATAAGACAAGTATGCAATGTATGAGATGCTGCCAACTCCAAGGTATGGAGAACACGCGAGGATAGTGGGGGAGTAACCGGTGAAAAAACAGCATATCGTACTAGTAGTATAAGATTGTGTGAAAAAGAGCTTAGTTGGTGTGAAAAACAGAAGCCCGGTAGAAAAATAAATAAGATGAGGAAAGGTAGCTTAGAACTCGAGCAGAAGCCAACTTCTCACAGATTGAACTCAAAATGTGGTTCCTGAGAACAGTGTCCGAGATCACTCATTGCCCTTATCTGCGAGAGGGAGGGGGGAGGAAACAGCAGCACGATCAGGAACAAATGCAGTTATCCTCCGGCGAAACGAAAAACCATGAACGCGCAGAGAAGAAGCAATGTTCAGAAAAATCAAGTATTCCCTGAGTAGATAGCGAAGTGAGCAGAGGACGACTGATATTGCTGAGACGGATGCAACCGCTTGCCCACAAGAGAATCCGCCTCCATCAGATGTAGTCTGTCATCATTATTATCATCTGACAGCAGCTGCATCGTGTCGGTGGTCGGATATAAAGGCTGATCCGTGTCTGGCAAGGAGTGTGGCCGTACCAGCACAATGAGACCATTTGTAGTTCCGTAGACGATGCCACCGTCAGGGCACCAGACGAGGCTGTTTAGAGAAACCTTGCTGGGGGCTAGGAGTAGAGATCGGTACCAGCTCTCAACAGAGGCGTTGGTAGAGGTTGCTGTGGACGGTAGAAGTCGTGGATGTGGAATAACGCTCAGATTGCGCAGAAAACGGCAGCGTTTCGGAGCACCTGAGGCCGCATGATCCTCAGGACTCGAGGTCCAGCTGATTTTAAATATGCGGGCTAGGGGAGAGAGTAAAATAGTGTGTTATTTAGACTACTCCAAGAAATAGACAAAAAGGTGCACAAAAACAGTCAGCCGGGATGTCAGATAGATTATAAAGATCCCCTAGGCCTCGTATCCAGTTATCAAATCGTACACATCCACAAAGCTCGCTTGTGCAGGGACGAGGTGTCCCTGCCACCCGACGCGTCCATGGGTAGCGATTCGCGGAAAGGCCACAAGTGAGGAATGATGGCGAAATAAGTGGGCTCTCGGATCTGGTAAATAATAAGTCGTGAATCATGGGATGGAATTACCTCCAAATACGCCTTAGAACCCCATTACCCATAAAAAAGTCGCAAGCCATGGCAGTGTTTGTGGTGAATATGTTCCACCACTAAATAAGACATAAACTGCCACCGTTCGGCACAGACCTGGAACCTTACATGAGTGCGCCGCAGTGGAATGAAGACACCCACCCACGAATCTAGGATTTACAGATGACCATCCCCCAGTAAGTCGCTTCATGCAAATGCTGTCCGGCGAGCCACGGTTAGACGATTTGGCAGGACTTTCCGGGGCTCAGTAGCGCAATTTGCCGTCTAGCAAAACAGCTTGACTAGGCCAGCCTGATGTGGACGTATGGAAGAATGTGAAACAATTGTGTTAAACGAACGTCTGCCTATTTGGTTTTTGTCTAGAGCATTGTAGGAGGTCCATTTGAAAAGGACAGAACAAAGTATAGGAAGGACAATGGATGACAGACAGTAAAGGAGACCAGGAAGAACAGCAACGATACGGCAAACTCATGAGACTTTACCTGAAACCTCAAAAGTGGCTTTTGGGAAGAGGGAATACGTATATGGGATTGGAACATTAATTAGCACAGAAAGTAGTCTCGAGTAGGCTAACAGCGCGTGGCTTTGTCGTATAGCGTTCCACTTAGATATTAGAGTTTGGATTATCCGAACGGCGGCTGGTGCATGGCCGGTTAACAACAGCCTTTAGGCACATAAGGGCATTCCAGTCTCCATTGGCTTCGTCGATATTCCGACATCGTTACCGGTTTCTATGCGACTGCTTGTATTGGCTCTAAAATGGAACTTCAAAGCAGAAAAATACGGCCATGCTCCGTGCTATAACCAGATCCACATTGATTATTTAGCGTACTTCCAGTTAAAAGGGGTCGGTCACACTCCGAAGAAGGTCGTTCCGAAGGCAGCACAGAGTGCACGCACTCAACTACGGGCCCTCGAAAGGATGCAGAAAAACGATTTCTTCTATGCCATTTACACGAAATGACTTCTTCCCCAGAATTTAACAAATCCAAAATGAAAATATTTTGGCTCCAAAAGGTGTTCAGTCACGATGACAGTTGAGATGCTTGCACGATGTTGGTACTCTTATAGATGGTGTTTAAAAGGTACACAACTTATACGAGCCATAGAGATAATCGGGAAAAAACTATGCACTACTTAAGTCATATTTTTTGCGAATACAGTTCAAAAAGGTGACTGGAAGGGTACTCGACCAAAGCAGCGTCCTACGTTGAATGACTTTGGATTATATTCTGTGCTACTCAGAATTGCAACCCCACTCAAGTAATCTTTTCCAGTTGAAGGACAAATCAAATAGTAAACAGTCTTAATTTTCTGTGCATATGATAGCCAAAAAATTCGATCTACTCGTACACAGGGAAGGTCACTTAGCAGGCGACGAAGCTTTTGTATATCATTAAGTAGACTGGTCGGACATTGCAGACTACAAGTCTTCTCAAAATCGGTCCGGCTTGGGGAAACTATACCTGATATGAAAGTTGACTCTTTGCGTAAACACAACCTACTGTCGACTTAAAGAATATGGAAAAAGAATATCTGATCAGTCAGCAGGCAAACGACACCCAGTATCTAAAGCCCTGAGTACGCACACTAATGCTAGGGAAGTCAGAAAAGGAAAGGATAAGCATCGATCGCGCACACAGTTGGATGTAGGCAGTAAATGTGTTTATTTAATCAGATTTCCTCGTTGTCGCTTTTTAATTTCCTCAGAAATTATCTACGAAGTTGCTGTAGATCAGTTTATTCAAGGTCTATAGGCTCAGACCGAGAATTTTATACATGAATATTTGGGTCAAAGACCATCAGCCCCAGCGGGTAACCGCGTAATATTCATTAACCGCCGACAGGCAGCTAGTAGTATACTTTAGGGTAAGATGATATAGTACTAACAGCACAGGTACTAGCCAAAAGCCCAAACACGCGTGTTTCGCCGATGTCTTTGCCGCTGCATGGCGCAGCTGCGAGGGGTTCGGCTCGTCAGTGGGTCCCCCAGGATTCCTCGTGTTTTCTGGTAGATGCTCCAATTTAGAAACTGTCGCTTTTTTATTTCCTCAGAAATTATCTACGAAGTTGGAGTAGATCAGTTTCAGACGTTTGTACAAGAATACTCTAGAGCCATCAATACCACCAAAGAGCGTACTTACCAACTGGCTGAAGTTCTGTACTCTTCTTACTGATATCACCGTTGTTGCACCACGTCACACGATTCTGACTAGAAGAAATCGAATCCGAAAGCGAGGATGAGGACGTTCGAGAGGGCTCGAACGGCATCCGGTAACGACTGCCAACGACCTGTTCCTCTGAGTGATGCAGTCCAGTGGCAGCCAAGCCAACAGCCAGCATGTTGGCATTGGGCGAAAAGTCCAGGCACACAGGGTTTGAGTTGACAAACTTGCGTGCGTAAATACACTGGCCACGGCGTCGGCGAGGCGTCAGGCGGAAGATAGCGAGCAGGCTGTCCGCTGTTGGGGTTCTCCGTCCCCCAATGGGATCCAAGGTGGCGGAACTACCGCGTGAAACCACAAAGGCACCCAGGAGATTACCGTCCGGTGACAGACAAATGGAGGAGTCATTGAAGATGCGCACATCGGATACAACAAGACTATTTTTGCTGTAGGAGACAGCCACATTCAGGGGCATCGGGAGGTAGGGTCTTGCGATACGTGCGGAGGAGAGGTGCTGTGGTGAAGAGGGACCTGTTGTCACGTTTCCAACTGGGCCGCAGAGCTGCAACTCCCATCGGCAGATGCGGTAGGTCGTATCCTACACAATGAATTCAATAAGATCTCAGGAGACGCCAAGCAATGCAGTCATGTAGCATGCAGGATGCAACCAATAGACTAACTGACTAATGAGAACACTAAGAGGGAGATGCTGCCCCTGATTCCTGCGATGCACGACAAAATGAGGGGAGTGGCGGAGTGTCCGAACGCTGAGGCGGCGAAAGATGGGCACGTATGTCAATTTACAGGCTGGCTTTCTGTTTTCGCCTTTATTCACTGACATTTACTTGGAACAGCAGAGGTGTACTGGCTAATTCGCCTTCAACTAGCTATGTGCATATCTGCCCCGCTCTTTGGCGATGCGCGCTTTCAGTCTTCGCCGGCCGCCGAAGGCGGAGGTGCGTACTGCGCGTGCGCGCGTTTTCGGTCTCCCGTGCCGGTGCAGTGTCGCTTGGCGTTGTCTGCCTTCAGAGGTAAGGCCTGCCGAGCCCATCGGGCTAAGGGAGTTTCCGTAACATGCATTTGTACTACAATGCTAACCAACCACTATCAACACGGGCACTTTTAGGTCTGGCCTTAAAATTCAGCCGTTCAGACTCTATCTTCAATACTGTGATGGGGGATTTCTTTCGTCTTGCAAAACTAAACAGTAATGTTAGGTATTCCGTTTTGCTGTCTCATGGTACGGCCAACGTTGATGACAGAAACCACGAGGAACGACCATTTAAACTGGTTGTAGCGAGCATCTCATTTCTAGGTATCGTAGTAGAGGTAACGCTTACTGTTGGCTCAGCAAAGCACGGTGACGACACATACAACTAGAACTATTGATCTGCAATAAGCAAAGGGCTACTTACCAACAGGATACCTCATGATGCGGGCGGTATACTGAGTCAATGAGTCCTTCATGGTAGACAGTCGAAAATGCTCGCTGGAACGCCAGACAACGAACGAACACCACCACCACCACCACAACCACTGCCGTCGCCGCCATCACCACTACCACTGCTGCTGACAGCTCGACCTATGATTTCGACTACGTCTGCGGTGTGCTCCAGCAAGATGAGGGCAGGGACGGTGACTTGCGCTTGAATTAGTTTGTAGTGATGGCAGACTTGCGAAGCATCTACCACACTTTCCCCTTCTCCTCCTCCCCACCAATGTTTGGTGTCAAAACATTGTCAAGATGGCCGGAGGTGGGAGGGCACGGGTGGCTGGCGAGGCCGATGAATACGAAATTGACCGACCAGGCCTATGCGTGATGTACATGTACAGTGGCAGTGAGGGCACGATGTGTTCGGGGTTGTAGAATCGGTCGGGGTGGTGCGGCTGTTAGCCGTGGTCATTCTGGTGGATAAGGAGTTACCAGTGCCGGATATGAGCGCGTGGTCGGGTACGCAGAATGTGTCTGGGGTGTCGATGGTGCGGTGTTGCTACTATTACTGCCGCTACTACTACTACTACTACTACTACTACTACTACTACTACTACTACTGATTCAAAATTCAATACAGAACAGTCCAAGTGGGGTTCTCGGAGCTCTTTTCTGGTACAATTAATGTAATGGCCACAGTTAGGAGCCATTACACACAATAAATTTCGTGGAGTGAAAGCTAGTGTGCTTTGCATCCACTCGCGGTCGTCTAAGTTTACGAGTAAACAGCATCGTGCCTGAATAATGCTGTTTCGAATTAGGACCTGCTGCGTCTATCGTTGTTTCATGAAAATGAGATTTCATATTTTTGTTAAATAAGTTGCAGAATAGTATAGAGGGATCACCTGGAGACTGCAGGCGGAGGCGTGATCACCCATATCAGCCAGCAAACTCGCCATGACGTTAGTAATGCCCTGCTGCATCGAGGTGAGGACAGAGCTCGAGTTGGCTTGACTGAGCATGGAGAAAACGCCTCCGTGTGACAGTGAGACGCCTTCTGTCGACGACGTTTGCAGAGAAACTGGTGACTCCTGTCCTCCGCCGTCGTGCCGCGAGCTGTGTGAGTTCGGAGAGGGTGGTGCTGGTTGATGATGAGGTCGGCCAGCACTCGATTCCAGGGTGAACGGGGAATAACCCGCTGGGAAAAGAAGGCTAGCGCAGATGGCCTCATTTATGTTGGACTGCGGACCCACAGGAATCGTGTATGGAACAATGCGTCCGCATTTGCAGCAGGCTGCCATTCCTGAGAGAGTCGAGAGCAATCACCAAAGGAGGCAATTAACTTATCATCACTAACGGCGGCGGACAAGTGTTAGGCGAAAGAAGGCGCGTCTACATTGTGGTTTGAAACAAGACTATAGTCCGTAGCGCATCAGCAGAGGATAGATGACATACAGCGAAACTGACTGATATAAAAGCAACAGCAAGGTTGGGCCAAGGTTTACATGCAACAAATTCGAAGATGGAATCAAAGATCTGGGAGCTGACCCGATAAGCCGTGACTCGTCGTTTATAATTAATGAACTGGTTATTATTACTCAGAATGGCAAGAATGATGAAAAAGTTTACGCTTTGACCTGTTTCTCTTTCGTGACAAAATGTTTTAACCCTAGTGGGAGAAGATCACGATTTTTACTTGTCCAATAAGTCGTAATAATGTATTCTTTGTGACCAAAAAACAGATTCGCACGCACAGTATTGGCTGGACAAATGAGACCGATCGAGGGAATGCGCCTGACAAGAGTTTCGAGTTAAACAGAATGTGGAGGACGAGTGAGGGTGACTAACCTGGATCATCAAGCATGGTTTCCCCGAGGTTGCTGGAATGGCGAGATGTGTCGGTGTGGATTGGTGAGGTCTGAATGTTCGATTTAGGTGAGGATTTACAAGCACCCAGCTTCACCTCGTGGTTTGGATGTAAAAGACGGCTACCCAGAGGAACAAAATTAAAAATGGACGGCCCGCTGCGGTGCAGATTCCCCTCGTCGTTCTTGGACGCAGAGACAATCCGCACTGGAGGAGGTCTGTTCCATGCAGCTCTCGACACATCCAGCGAGGTGGCCAGATGGACGGCTTCCGCGGCCAGATTCGTGCCAGATCTGCATGGGCTGGATGGAGGGGTGGAAACTGTGGCCGGAGGGGCAGCCGGAGGGGCAGCCGGTCGGTGATTCCTGTCGGATTCTGCAGAGGTGTCACAGCTACCGGCATCAACGTCATCTATCGCATATTTAGAGCGCTGAAAAAACGGAATAATAATAATAATGATAACTGCTTTATCGAGCAGCTGTGTGGGTACCGTTACTAACAAAATGAATAAGTATGATAGACCGAGGATTCGACATAGGATCCCTTGCAGCTCGAATTAGCATTATTCAGTCCGGATTTACAGAGCGATCAAGTGATAACGAAATTATTGTTAACTTAAAACTTGTACGCAACCAAGGTGGATTAAGCGAAACCGACTTTAGGGCTAAAACGATGGAGATCGGCCAGCAAGTTAGTCAGACAAAGTGTAAATCATTTATTCTAAAAACTCCTCATGTGCACTTTCCGCCGAGTTTGTATGGTTCATTCCTTTTCCTATCTTACCGAACAGCGCAGAGGGTTAGACACCAGCTTGTGCAAACAATCTACGTCCAGATCAGTGTGGAAATGATGCCGCCAAGATGGTCGATAGAGACGCAGGTAGGTCGTAGCTCAATAGCAGGGTCAGATATTTGGTGACCAGACGACAAATTATGCTTTGGTGTCACGTGAAACAAATTGAAAGGAAGTCAACGGGAATTCGAGTCCACATGACTTAGCATTGGACTTAACTGTTAATGATGGCGATAACTACTGTTAGCGTACTGATTCATGCAGAAAATAAAAATCACTCATACAAAAACGGTAAAAGTCCTGGGTCGTTCTCTCACTATTTACATTTTGAGCACTCGTAAATGACGACAGAGTTCCGAAACTATGGAAGGTAACTTCAAATGAGTCAAAGTGGGTCGAAAATAGATCCCTCACGTACTACAGTGAGTTCTGGTTAGTCGGCCATATTGCGTCAAGACGATTTGGCCCGGTCAAGCGGCTGGCTCAATTGTTAGAATTGTACAAGTTGTAAAATGTGCTAGAGCCAATCTGAGCGGCTGCCCTTTGCCTCTCTCTTCATCAAGCGTTCACTTCTACTTCTTCGGTATTCGGCATGGTGTGACCTGCAACTATAGGCCCTCACGAATGACCCAACAGATTGCCCTTGCCTGTCTATAATGCAGGTTACGCTCTCAGCCTCATCTTCCTTGAATGTAACTTGGGGCAGTCGCGGGGCTTATGAAACGATTCGATGAACAGCAATCTACGGTATGAGCTGCAGTCTATAACAGTCCTACACATTGCTAATAGGAGGCTCGGAGGTGTCACTTATGCGAAGACAATAGTGGACGGAGAACTGCAGTTAGCTTAGCGGGACAGAGGGGCACGTCACTGCTCGCGATGGGCGAGGTCCCCCCGGTAGGAACTGTAACCCGTTGTCGGGGTTGCAGCGCGTGAAAGTCCATACGCACGCACATAATAAAACGCAGTCAGCCGACCAATGGCGGGAAAGATTACGCAAGGGCCAGAGTCACGTGACCGCGAGCACGCTCGAAGCGCCGGTGCCGATGACCAGAGGTCAGAGCGTGCGTGCGCACAATATAGAGCAGCGCAAGGCGAACCAGCGCGTTCTTTTGCGGATGACCTCAGCGCCGACCATCACGACGGCGGCGCTAACTGACGCGCGGCGGTGGCAGAACATAGAGTAGCGAGGCGCTCGCGCGCGCAGAGGGGCGCCATCGAACTCGGAGTGTCGCGCGCGCGTGTCCGCCCGGCTGGCAGACATATGAAGCGATTACCCGCATCCCGTCCGGCGATGAGCGCCAGCGCGGAAAGGGTCTAAGTAGAGGTCAACCAAAACCACAACAGCATGCACAATACACTGCAATGGCCGCCGGCCATTAAATAAGAAACAGTGGGCCTAGCGACCAATGATTTTTGAACAAGCAGTTGTTAGATGTGCGCGACATGAAAATGTGAAAACAGAGATCCGAATAATAAACGGCGGGGCAATGCTCGAGATGGACCGTCGCTGTCATAAGAACCAGGGCGCGTATTGCAGACTAGCTGGCAATGGGTTTGACACGCATCGCACTGTACTAACGGGAGATCAAAGAGACCTTAGGGGGCTGGGATTCTGAGAAACGCATAACACGGATGATATTACTCCACGTGTGCTGGAAACTGAGGACCAGTTGGCTGCAAATGCATAAAGGCATAGCGTCAAATGGAGTTGCCCGACAGATTCCATTCCTGGAGGAAAAGTCAATATCGAGATGAGCGAAATGGTCGACCATAAAGACTTCGGCGCTGGAGGCGCACGAAGTGAAAGCGCCAAAAAGGATGACAAAAGCGGATAGTCACTGGATCAAACAAGATGTCAGAATAACACTGAAAGGCATGGTACATTATGGCTACACCCGTCTTGAGAAGGAATTTCAGCTATACTAAACACACTTGGTGTAAACATGGGGATATCTGCTGGTTGAGTCGAAATCGTCATCAGACCATGGGCTTTATTTTGCTGGTCAGGAGTTGCTCTAGTGCACTTAAAGCACGTGTACGCTCCAGCACCACCTGATATAACAGAACATGTGGTTCGTGCAACAGATCAGAAGAAACTGAAGACGATGGGGGCAAAACTTGAATTTTGTCCGAAGTTTCAAGCGTCCGCGGTATTCACTTTCTTAGTAAATGAACAAGAAGTGCCACCGACAAAAGCAAAGAAGACTGGGATAGCCATTTTACTTAAATGTCAGCACCAGCCGCCCATACTACAGTCGTAGTTCGCAGACTGGGGGTTCGATCCATCATTTCCTTGATTATTCCTCCGGAGGCTCTATCATGGAGTCACGGGTTAGTTATAGGGGGAACCATCATCTACCGATCCCTTCGGGTCGCAACAAATAAGCCAGAAATAGCCATTTAGACCTCCCTCGTTCATATCGGTAATAATGCTCCATCACAGGAAGTTATTTACGAAAGTTCTGTCGGGTAAACCAGACTCATCACAGGATGCTTGAAAACATGGAAGCCTCGGTTAAATCCTCAAAGGAGTCCTCTAAGTTGAAAAAAATAGCACTCTCATTCCACCCAGAGAAGTAGATCAGAAGCACAGGCACTATTGTTTGAGCAAAAAATAAAACCAGGCAGGACAATGCAAATAACTCACCTTCGGCAGTGTGCCTTCCGTCTCAAGTTCACGTTTCCCAGCCAGGACGACCTGACTCTGAAGTAACTGTATAACATCTGGTGGAAGATTGAGCTGCCTAGCCACGGAGGCGAAAGGACGACATGACGAGCTTCGCAACATACAGGAGAGTTTCCGAGATAGTGCTGCGTCATTGATAATGCTTGGGGCAAGGTAAGTAACCCGCGTGACTTCGTGGACGTTGCCAATTCTTTTGCGAATGAGGCTGAGGGCCGCTCGAACGACGGATAATTGAGCGGAACAGACACGTGACGATGTTCGACTCAGGTTATCGGATGACGCTTGATGGACGACACGGGAGGAGTCATTAACATCAATGCTACAGTTGATGCACATGCCGACCGTAACACTCGGGACAGGAGGGCCGGGCTTTTCCTGGCTGGCCTGCTGGAGGTAGAAAATGGTACTTTATGGAAACGGTTTGAGGTGCGTGCGAATGTTGGAGCAAACGTTTTTCTTGAACATGACTAGATACCCGGACAAATGTCCAATAAGAGAAGCCTGAAGACTGTCTTACTGTTTAAAAAGGTAACTAACCGTTTGGGAGGAAGACATAGAAAGCGGAGAAGCACAACGCCTTGTTGAAAAAGACATGGGTGTGTCTACGGAGGAATGCCTTGGAGAATACACGTTTGGAGTGCCCTCAGCATCCCACGTCCACCAGTCAACTGCTTCATTGGCCCAGCGCCAAAAGGACTGTAGACATGGTCTACACAGCGAATTACGCATGAGCTCCCTGTGGATGAGAACAAGATCACAAGCATGACCACCACAACAGATTCCACTCCTTGCGAAGACGCCAGGGGATCCGGATTTGCAGTAGGTGCCACGTGAAAGAAGAAATTCCTTGGCTGGCAAATCTTCGATGACTGCGACAGCACTGGGATTTGGGTCGCTGCGAAGATAAGGGACGCAGAGTTTTGATTCACCATTCCTTGCGCTTTGGACCAGCTTTTGCACAGTGAAGGGAAGGTCGACGGTCTCTATGCGAATGACCTGTGCGGCAAGTATTGCTGCACGCTGCGCGGCCAGTAGACCTTGTTGTGAGTTAAGGTGTGTGATGGGAAAGAACGGGCCAAGTGTTCCTGCCCACTTACAGAGACGCAAGGAACATGCACTGCAGATGCTGCGCTGTTGAAACCACGAATTCGGCTGTCGCACCAGGAAGTTTAGTAACTGGTGGCGGGAAACTAAAGGTGGAATTTCTTGCTTGGAATGAGTGGGGGGCAAACATCCAGTTCCATGGGACGAAACTGATGAGGCTGTGGCTAGAAAGGAATGACATGCAAGTTAATTAGGCAAAGACAGGACAAATTTGAAGAAACCAGGCCAGTCAGATAATTCTAACAGTTGATGATGGCTGCAAAACAAAGACTGAAAAACATACGTGTCAGGGTTACTTTGGAAGTTGCCGAAGATGAGACAACAGAATTGTGGTGTCGATGATGGGATGCAAGGCTGTCCGGGGGATTGGCTGTAGCAGTATAGAGAAGGGTACCATCGGGGCTTAGACTGACCCAGCGCACACGCGAATGGTCCGATACAAACTTCCAAACTGAAAGTGTTCGTCCAGATACCCAGTCATAAAAAACCACTTCCTGTGTCCTAAAATGTTAACAACCATATCTTCATTCGATACATGTGTTGCAACAGGAATTAGCAAAATAAAGCTTTCGCAATACGTGTTCCTTGAGTGTCATTTAAGAAAATAGCAAACAAGTTATGATCCAAATAGGGTACTATGAGGTATGTGCAACTGAGAATTTCAGATAGATGGACATCAAGTCAATGAAAATGTTGATTATCTAGAAGAAGACAGTACCAAGCGACAACGAGTATTGGGTGCTGAGGGTGGAATGCCAGAGATGCAATGGCGCCTGCTTGCTTCCAAATGCGGGTGGCAGTCAGCCGGGGCGGTTCGGAGGTGTTTTCTTGGCATTCCTCGCGCGAATGAATTAAGCACTCAAGACTCCATAGCCTGATACTACCGCCAAGGCAACCACTGGCCAACAAGGTCGAGTTGGAGGGATGAAACTGCAGAGAAATAAGCCGAATATAGGAGAAATCCACAAGTCCCAAAAAGGGTAAATGACCGCAGAAATTCAAAGCAGTACAGAAAGCAGGGGTGTGGGCAGAACTGTAAAACTTACAAGCAAGGAGTTAGGTAGTACTGTTGCCGAATAAAAATCGATAAAGACAAAGGAGATCGGGATGACCATTTTTTGGCTTGCTAGTCGTTGCCAATCGGCCATGCACCGGCTACAGATTTGAGCAACGCTACAGACGGTTAAAAAGAGCGACGGGACGACCATGTTTTTTTCGGCGCACGGATCCGTATGGGTATTGGTGAGCATCATTCCCTGCCTCCGATTTTATAAATGCGACCTTTTGCCACTTTTGCCAAACCTGGTGGTGAACCGGTCATAAAAAATTAACGTCTTGGGCACCCCAGGAATTCGTGTTTCGTGCTGAACTACCACTGCAAGGAATTATTTTGCAGAAGTACCAAGCTTATTTGGAAGGGGGCTTCGATTTGCATTTAGCAAAGAAAATGTGTAGTTTTGTGATGATTCCGGAGTAAATCGTAAGTAATCCTATACATTTCGCTCTTGGGACCAAAATGATGCCACGCCGACATAATACAACCGTTGCTATTAGCGGTGCAGAGGAAAGGAAGGGTTTCTGCTCGCACAGCAGATCATTCAGTTTCCCACTTTAATATTGAATTTTGAGGAATCACATAGTTATTTAGTCTTATCGACAAGCATAACAAAAATTGAGTTCGATGAGGGGACAAATGTAAGGTATTTCAGAAAGGAAAGTGCATAGAAAGTAAGACGTTCTTCCGATATAAGGCCTAGAC
This sequence comes from Spirometra erinaceieuropaei, assembly GCA_902702965.1. Classification (NCBI taxonomy): domain Eukaryota; kingdom Metazoa; phylum Platyhelminthes; class Cestoda; order Diphyllobothriidea; family Diphyllobothriidae; genus Spirometra; species Spirometra erinaceieuropaei. Next base: position 747,800 of record CACRXP010000043.1, on the reverse strand, counting down.
GAAAAAACCAGTGCTGGTTCATATGATGGTAACTGCTATGCAAGGCTCGGCCCTACCAAGAATAACGGGCAAAGCAAACTAGAGTTCCACAGCAAAAAACGCATAGTTGGTGCAAAGTCAACGGATGCTCACTGCAAGAGTCCACGGCGACCGTTCATGCCCCTCACATAAGCCGAGAAGTGAGCCCGAACTTGCCGAATAAATTGCAACGGTGCGATTTGCGTGCGCAGCAGCGATTAGCTTGCTGTCATTGTTTAACCGCAATAAATATGTCGAGCGACTATTTAACGGCGTTTTCGCTAAAATCGCGCCGGAAGTCCGCAGGGCTGTGATATTATCGGAAACTGCTGTTCTTCGAGTGTTTCCGTGCCTTCCAATTTCACGCTCATTGATGTAGCGTATAAATTCCGTCATCAGAAAATAGGTATTTCGGGAAAACGCCTAATGCTGGGAGAGCGATTCATTGTGGGGCCAGCGAAAAACACATTGTGGGGGCCATACATTAACAAAACGGATGCGTTAAAACAAAAGTTAAGGTCAAATGTTAGAAATTGAAAGTGTGGCTGGAAAACAGGCCTAAAACTTCTTCAACAGATCAGTCGTCTTTCTGAAACGTTTTTCTTTAGACTTGGATTTATGCAAAAACAAAGACCTGATTACTAGAGGTGGAGTTTCGCTTTTAATAATTTGCGTCTTTAATGGCAACAATTTTAGTTCATTTCGTTAAGGGAAGAATATATCTGAGTTTCTGAGATCGCTATTTGCAAAAAGGAAGTGCAGAAAAGCGAAGTTCTTGGCCTCTTATTTTGAACGGAAGTTCTTAGACCTCTTAATAGCGACTTTACGATGGTGTTTAATGTGTAACTTGTATCTAAGAGGACTTAAAAACAAGAATGGCATAAAGTTCTTAAGCCCTGCAACTACAGCTTTGTATGCATAATTAACCTTTTTGTCACAATTTCTGGGCGTCTAATAGGTCGCATGTTGCTGAGGATCTAGAAGGCTTCGCGTCCACTCATTTTCCCGAGCACATTTGCTTCAACTATGGATATTGCGTAGACAGAACGTTACTAATATGATGACTGTGCGTTTATGAATGCTTTCGATGTGGCAAATCAGTAAACGAGTCCTGAAGTACAGTGAAAGGAGGGCTTTGTTTGGAAACGCAGTAGAGGTATAGGCATCAATTTATAGGTCCTGTGAGCACGGTTATTTGCTATTCTTCCCACACTTCCTCCTGTGTATCCATGACATAAACAAGCGGCACGGGTATGAGACCGTCAATTTTACGTGCAACACGAACCCTGTGTGCGTTATATGGTTTAACGGAGGACGGCTTTGTGCTGAAGTACTGGACTACTTGACCTTTGACAATCTTGTCACGTTTGTTTTACTGTAGCATTTGTTTTAACGTGACGAGCACTCCTCCGCTTGTAAGCTTCGCGCCGCTTGCGTGCTCTCTCGTCAGGTCGTTGCACATTTTGAATATTAATTTTGTTTACTTACTGGCCTTCCTTACCTCTCTCCGCTTATGAGGTTAGTAAGCCGTAGTTCGTTAGTTCGCGGGAACGACATAACTTACGTCAGCTTTGTTCGAATTCAGCTGGAGGAGGGCTACAAGCAAGTCAGACCAGCCGAACGAAGTACGCATATAAATGCTGGCCTGTGAGAGACGCGGGTAAGATCACGACACCTCGGCGGCCAGAGCTGAATCCCAGCGAGTGAAAGTTGTAAATGAAACGGGCGGCATATCATTTGTGCGCCCCAAAACCAACCGCTTGTCAGACGGGTGGATTGGGGGAGGGGGATATCGTGGTCAATGTAGGTCTCAATGTCTGGCGTCGAAAAGGCGATTTCCGATGAGATTCGGTGATGGACGAAGCCGAAAGACGAGTGCTAAATGAAGGCCATCAGGGTATATATAGAAAAGACCTCTTGCACGCAAGAACATAAAGGAATCTAATTTATAGAAAATTTGGCAGAATATTAATAATTCATATCAATGTATGTATGGAGAACTCGGCACCGAGTTGGGGAATCTTAACTCAGGTTTCTAGAGCGTTGACTGCACTTTAGCCTTTCTCTTGCTGTCGTGGCTTAGACTTCCATCGAGGCATCGAGTTTTTCACATGTGAGTCAATATGGAATGTAATGTCTCGGCAATGCTAGAGATACTAGCCAGTGATACTTATCTAAGGTCCCAATGATCTCTTCACGAATGCACAGTTAAAATGACAAGATACAATTAGGCAAGTAAGGGGTTAATCCATTATGAGCAGAAATATATGTACCTCCTTGAACTATATTCATTTACGGTGTCTGGTTACTTAGGTAGTTAGATGTTTTGGTGTCCACTACCGTCAATAACGCCCCTCTCCTCTCTTGCCTAGGTGTTGGTAGTCCCCAGACCAAACTCTACGTCTCCGCATATTCCAGTGATTGACGGTCGGTCAAACAAGTGGGGCCTGTTACTTCAAACTTCGTCTCGAAAATCGGTTGGAATGGAGTTCACAGCCAGCAGTCGGTTTTCCATTGGTTAACGACACAGGTAATCAGTTTTAGTTGTCGTTTGTATTTTCCGCAGATTTATTCATCATCCTTAGGCGAACTGCCCGCCAGAGAACGTCCGTTGTTCATTCTTTATGTCGCCGGCCACAGAGTGACACCTCCACCTTAATAAGTTTTGCCTCCAATTTGGTTAGTGGTTTCCAGAAGCAGACGGGAAGTCCCGTTGCCAACAATGCTCGGGAAAGCCCACGTTGCTCTTGGCGAACATCATCGTCTACCAAATTATCTGCTTGACAATTCTTCCTCCATAATCCAGCGAATGACACACAACCCACCATCGTTATCACTGGCATTGCTTAATTCCTTTTGAATAACGGCCGCAGCGGACATCGCAGTCGCCGGCCAGTTTTCTACTGAGTGACAACAAAGTCCGCCAGCATGTGTCTGTGAACATCTTGGGCCTTTGTGGGATTTCTGTTAGACACCGACCTGGTCACGGGAGAACGTCCGCTGTACTCTGCTCACGCTGTCGCCAATGTCCGCAGGCAATCCGCCTTATTTTCTTTCTGCTTTGCTCCGGTCGGCAAATTCCTGCCCTAAGTGATGAACCCTGCTGTCTCTGTCTACACATTCTCTTCTCTTTTCCGCCGATTTCATTATCATCAGTCGGCTTTTACTTAGTTACCTACGTAGTCTCCTGAAAGCGTCTGTTTCCATTTCCTGTTATCGGCGCTTATTGCGACAGCCCACCGGTTTTCTATTGTCAACCTTGATAACGTAAGTCGCTGTATTATTTTGGGTTAGTCGTAAATAATACATTACTTCAGCCGTTGTATTGCTTGTCTATTATGCCGAGGCCACCAGGCTGTTTTCGGCCTATCACAGAGAATTTCGAAGATACATTAAACAATAAGTGCGTCGCGCTGCGACTCAAAACGACTGGAAGAGCCGACGGAGAGTATCACCATTACCAACTTGGTGGAAGGTGCCTTTCAAATGTAACAGAACAAAAAGATCTTGGGGTTAACATTCTGTCGGCCCTTAAGCCTTCATCTCAGTGTCTTAGGGCGTCCAAAAGAGCAACTAGTGTTCTCTTTGCCATTAAACGATCTTTCGTGGACATAGACAAAGAGTTATTTGGAAAAGTATACGGAGCGTTCATTCACTCTCATCTGGAATATGGAATCCAAGCGTGGCGCCCATGGCTAAAAAAAGACAATAAGTTGCTAGAAGAGTTCAGAGGAGAGCAACAAAAATTGAAGAAGGCCTCAGGACTTTACCTTACAACTGCCGACTTAGGGAACTTAAACTTTTTCCTCTTGAGTACAGGCAGGTTCGAGGAGATCTCATACAGGCCTATCGGATATTGAGGAACCGGGACTGTGCCCTACACCTGGACGATTTCTTCACCCTGGCCACTACAACAAACCTGCGTGGGAACTCCCTAAAACTTAGAGGATCCCGATGCCGCCTGGACGTTCGAAGATTCTGTTTTTCACAGCGAGTCGTCGGTGCCTGGAACGGGCTTCCCGAGGACGTAATAATGGCGGATACCACGGAGACGTTCAAGCAAAAGTAGATGCATATTTGCTTGGACACTATCGCTTGTCTGAACAGAACAGCTCTGTGGTGCTAAACCAACGCCTTGCATACTCATACCGCTAATGCGGATGACTGTCATTACATTTTACTGAAATCATCTACAACTGAATGTTCTCAAGTTTTGGTTGTAAATTTTCACGGAAAATATTCTGTTAAATGTGTATATTACTGACAACATTTCAGTACCATGTTTATTTATAGTGAGATATTGCATGTACCGTTTACAATAGGGTTTTCAAAGGCATTGCCTATTACTCTTAAAATATACTGACCTACTGACCTAACTTTATTAAAGTCTCATCGGAGCCCCTTTATACGTATACCGTATGCCGCATGCGGAAGAGAACAACGTCATGCCGAAGTCTGCGTATCCGACGGTTTGCGTAGGCACTCCAAACGACTATCCAGTATCACTATTAACTTAATATGGTAGGGGACGCTCACCGATCGTTCATACGAAACTCATTCGTTCCGTTGTGCCTTAAGGGCTCTCTCTCGAGCTCAACCAGCAGCCGCACAGCGGCGCATGATATAAAGGCAGAATAGCATTACCGACAGTCTCCCTTGTCTTGTCGGGAACGCCATTCTGCCTATTAACTTACGGACACCCAAAACGCCCTGAGATCGTGCACCGACCTGCCTATTTAGTGTACACACGTCCAGCGGTAGTTTAGTCCGCCTAGCGTCGTGTTCATTTGGTCAGCCTAGCCCAGTTATATAAGAAACAACCTTGGAATGCTGCAGCCATGGTGTGAAAATACTCGTATCTGCTAAACAGCAGTCTTGTTAGCGACTATAGCTTTTCTTATATCTAATAAGACGAATGTCATCCTGCGAGAAGACCGGAGTGTACCTTCTGTGTGCGGTTGGTGTATGCTTCATTCCTCATCGTCGTCGGTTTTACTTGGCTTTAACCTCGTCTTGGAGGACCTTTTTCGATTATTGCCGTAGAAAGAAATTATGCGGTGTGCACTGGCGTCTTGTTATCTGCCGAGGAAGCATTATCCGTCGGAGATCCGTATAAAAGTGGAGATACGGTTTCATTTTCTATGGTCAAAGAACTGGCAATGAGAGTCAAAACAGCCATCGAAAACGTAATTTTAGGGAAAATTAAGGCTTTCCAGTGTTGCTTAGTTGCTTATAGGATACAGAGAATTAACCAAGCATATTCAGCCTCTCTTGGTACGAGAAATGCTTCGGTCTATCGAATATATTTGTTGCTTGGCGTTACACTTGTTCGAGTAGGTAAATATCCTTCATCAATGATGAAGCTCCTGGCATTCCATATTCCAGGTGGGGTATAACAAAGAAGCCGAAAATCTTTCGAAGATTTCGGGACTGGCTGTTCAAGCAGAATTTCCTAAGTAATCCACCTAGAATCTGCCAGATGGCTAACAGGCTCACGTAATAAGTTGATGTTTTGGCAGATTTTGAATAATTAATAGTGACCCAACTGTAAAAAACTCAGCGCCTGGGTAGGATTCGATAGCATGACAGCAAAGGAAAGGCTTTAGTACAACCAGCGATCTGGCTACCTGAGCTATAAGGCCACAAATCGGCGCCGAGTTTTTCCAAGTTGGATCAATATGAATTATTTAAAATCTGTAAAAACATCTGAATAACGGGGACATAATTGTTGCAAACAAGATGTTGTCATCGCCGAACAAGTTTAGAGGCTATGGGGATGTAAGCGAGCATGTAATTCAATACGGCGACAAAAGCATATGGTCCAAATATTCGTTAGAAAAACTCCGTCCCCTGAAATACTTCCTCGTTTCCTGTTGAGGAGGCAACTTGATTAAACGGGAGTCTGGCGATGCAAGTCGGAATCGTCGCATACGTAAATATGTATTATGAAATCGTGACTCAGAAGAATAAGGGTTTTTACGATAAACGGAATCAACTGTAAATGTCACAGGAGATGCTAAAGTTCGCATCAAACCAGTCGGTAGAGTGGTCGGTGAGCAAAGCATTTACGTTTTTAACCTAATTAAATCCTCTACATCTAAATGTCGCTTTATGTGTCTTGGACCTGAAAGACTACCCAAACCAGTGGTCTTTCCAGGCACACTTATGACCGAATGCGCTACTAGCAAGGATTCAGGTTTAAGCTACACCAGTAATCGAGTTTTCTAGATCTAGATCTCCGACAGAATTATGACCAAAGAAGCCCAGATTTTTGAATTCATTTCTCGCAAGGCTTATCTTCCTGAAATTAAATTAAGACTTTATCGAATGTTTGTACTTTCCATTCTTGAGTATTGTTGCCCATTCTTTGGTTTGATGAACGAGGATAGTCGGTTTGAATTTTTCGACCTCCGAGGGATTTAACTTTTCCGAGTCTTCTGGGTGTTGAACACCCTGACGGACTGTCGGATTTAACAAGTCGATTCTTCATAACAATATCTCGATTCTCACAGAATCGCAACGAGAGTTTCGTCCGGAATACCTATCTCCTTCCGACCACATCTCTGACGACAGCACAGCGATATTCTCCAAATACAAGAACGTCTGAGTCGTTTGCTATTTACTTCATACCGTTGGTCTCGCTTAAAATCGTTTCCAAACCGTTAAAAACGTTTCAAGTTTATTTGCTTAACAGTGGTAGTCGATCCAGGGTCCTCCAGATATTGGGCAAAAAATCCGCCCCGGGATGGGTTCAAACCTGGGCAAGAGAGAGACGATGAAATTGTCGCTACCACTACGCCACTGACGCGCAGTCGGCAGCTTGACAAAAATGATAAAGTAACCGAAAGACCCTGTGTAAATGACTACTGCGATAAGTCTTCTGCTGTCAAATCACCACCAGCCAAACGTGCAAGGAGCCTAATAATTGTATTGGATGGTAAATACGAGGACGAAGCCTGCGCGTCATGTTTTAGGCTTCTTCAGAAAATCTTGGAGATGGAGAAGGATATTAGAAATCTAAGAATCGAGATGAAGAAACTGATGAAAATTCCTCACTATTGACCCGAAGGGAGCAAGATGGCGATGTCAGAAGTTCAGAAGATGACCAGAAAAACGGTCAATACGACTTCGGTAACTGTATTGGCCTCTGAAAAAGCGGACAGCCCGTCTACGGACTCAATCACAACCGAGACCCTGTCTCATGTGCGAACGGAAAATAACCGAAGGGCATTCCAAAAAACCAGGAGACGTCTCAAAGCATCCCGAAAAGACCAGGTGTGTCAGAGCGTCAGCAAGGAAGAGCAGAGTCCATACAGAATGCAAGCAAATGCCTCACTGCCAAAAGAGGTACCACAGGACCAAGACGCCTCGATAAACGAGGAACCCTGCGGTAGCTATACTATGACAACTGTCTCTGAATTGGACATTGATGACAACAAGAATTTTCGCAATGCGGACTCGGCATATAAAAACAAACGACAGCGCCCTATTGATCGCAATAAATGCATCATCGTAAAAGGTATGTCTGAGTCTTCTTCAGACATCCCGAAAAACAGAATAAACCACGATATAGAATTATTCCAGCATTATCTCAAATCTCTATTACAAGAGAATGAGAACATCACCGTATTAAAAGCTTTCAGGATAGGACCAATTAAGGATTTGAAGGGCGAGCCGGACCATCATAGACCATTAAAAATCATTCTCGAAAGTGAGGAACAAGCTCTATTACTGCTGAACAGGAAACCAGCACTGCGAGATACCCACCCGACAATTTTTTTCAGCGGGATTTCTCACCGGCCGAACGGGAGAAATGGAGGGAGCTCAAGGCCGAATTCCTCAGAAGATACAATTCTGGCGAGAGGAACCTAAGAATATTGAATGGGAAAATAGTAAATGTTCGGAGCTCATTCCTCTGGAGACAACCAATAACACTGAGCATAATGAACAACCAGATAATAAGGAAAGAACGCTCCTTTCTGACGAATCGATCAGAGGAAACGACGACCAACACACTAACATCCAGTCCAATCAAACAGCAGTAGACTCGGAAGGGGACGATAGACCCGAAAACTCGCACGAAATAGCCAGCACCTCTGACCCAAAAATCGTTCGGGAATCTGCCCGGGCTAAGCTCCACTTTCTTTATGCAAATGCTCAGAGTTTGTTCCAAAAGCTAGATGAACTGAAAGTGTGGATAACGGATACACAGCCGAATGTCATTTCTATCACAGAGACTTGGTTCCAGACCGAAGTCTTGGATGCCGAAATTACACTCGATGAATACCAACTTTTTCGCCGGGACAGACTGCATAAAAAAGGAGCGGGAATAGCAGTCTACGCCAAGAGAGGAATCATCGCGTCGGAACTCAAAACCGATTGCTCCCGCGACTGTGAAGCAATTTGGTTAAAACTGCGGATGCGTGGCTCACCTAATTTGAATTTCCTGACCGAATATAGGCCGCCCAATCAAACTTCTGAGGTTGACGAGGCGATGTTTGGATTAATTAAGGAGGTGTCACAAAACCAAGAAGTACTGATAACCGGAGACTTCAACGCACCCATGGTCGACTGGAACAATTTATTAGTAAATGGTTCGCGAAATTCCTTTGATTCCAGGCTCTTGAAACTAACGGCTAATCGCTTTCTGGTACAAAACGTCACGTTCCCAACCAGGATCAGAGCGGACCAAAGAGCAAATTGTCTGGACCTCGTCCTTACAAAAGACCAAATTAGCCCTGGTGAACTTAGGTCCATAACACCGCTCAGTAAGAGTGACCATGTCATGCTGTTTTGGGAATACCGCCTATGCAGCCAACAAGTGAATACGACTGAGCCTCGGCTGAATTTCTGGTGAGGGGATTTTGTCGCCATGAGGAGGAAATTATCGTCAGTAGACTGGAGTGATGTTCTTTCCAGTCATCCTGACGTTGATTGGAACACTCTCAAAGGAGTTGTAACCGACATCCTGCATCGAAACTGTCCGACAAAGAGAGTCAAAAAGAATAATCGTCCTGCCTGGATAACGCGGGACATAAAGAGAGAAGTAAACCGGAAGAACAAACTATGGAGAAGATATGCAACAACAAAACAACCATATAATTACGAGCAGTTTCGGCGAAAGCGAAACGAGGTAAGATCGGCTATCCGCAGGTCGCGGAAGGAGTATGAAACGCGAGTTATGGAACGGGCCATCGATAAGCCAAAAGTGCTCTTCAGTTACATCAACAGTAGGTTAAAGAACAAGGAGACGATCTTAGTGTTGAAAGGAGAAAACAATGAGGATATAATCGAAAATGACGCTAAGGCAGAACATCTAAGCCGGTTTCTCGTATCTGTTTTCACTGATGAAACGGACTTTGACGAGGCTGGATTGCCTGCTGGGACAACCAACGAAATAATAGAAAACATCGACTTCACAGAAGAAACTGTCAGGAAGGAACTTCTAGCGCTTAAGGAGGGCAAGTCTCCGGGTCCCGACCAAATTCCGACAAAAGTTCTAAAGGAGTTGGCTTGCGAACTTGCCAAACCGCTTTTGCACATCTTCAGGTCGTCCTTTGACCGAGGAATTCTCCCCTCTCATTGGAAAGTGGCGAACATATACCCCATTCACAAAGGTGGATCTAGAACAATTGCAAACAACTATCGGCCGGTGAGCCTAACGTGCATTTATTGCAAAGTCATGGAGAGAATAGTCAAAAAATCCATAATAAAGTTCCTTGAAGAAAACAATTTAATTGCAAGTTCTCAACATGGCTTTCGACGAAATCACTCCTGCCTAACTAATATGCTTTATTCAACGGAACAGTGGTCTCGCTCGTTAGACGCAGGAACAAAGGTCGATATCGTTTACATTGATTTCAAGAAAGCCTTTGATTGTGTTCCACACCACCGGTTGCTTGACAAGATCCGAGAGTAAGGGATAAGGGGAAACCTATTAAACTGGGTAAAGGACTTTCTGACTCCTCGATCACAATCTGCTTGTATTGGTAGTGCGAAGTCATCGCCAGTGCTAGTCGTGAGTGGAGTTCCCCAGGGCTCTGTACTCGGACCAGTACTATTATTAATTTATTTCAACGACTGTATGAATGGACTGGACTGCAATGGAGTCATGCTTGCCGATGACATCAAGTTATGGCGAGCGATCAACGGGGAAAATGATGAACGGGCCCTGCAAGAAGGACTGAACCGCCTAGGCGAATGGTCTGATAAATGGCAGTTGAAGTTTAACCTTGAAAAGTGCGTCACTCTGCGACTCAAAACGACTGGAAGAGCCGACGGAGAGGATCACCATTATCTGCTTGGTGGAAGGTGCCTTTCAAATGTAACAGAACAAAAAGATCTTGGGATCAACATTTTGTCGACTCTTAAGCCTTCCTCTCAGTGCGTTAGGGCGGCCAAAACGGCAACCAGTGTTCTCTTTGCCATTAAACGAACTTTCGTGGACATAGACAAAGAGTTATTTGGAAAAGTATACGGAGCGTTCATTCGCTCGCATCTGGAATATGGAATCCAAGCGTGGCGCCCGTGGCTAAAAAAAGACAATAAGTTGCTAGAAGAGTTCAGAGGAGAGCAACAAAAATTGAAGAAGGCCTCAGGACTTTACCTTACAACTGCCGACTTAGGGAACTTAAACTTTTTCCTCTTGAGTACAGGCAGGTTCGAGGAGATCTCATACAGGCCTATCGGATATTGAGGAACCGGGACTGTGCCCTACACCTGGACGATTTCTTCACCCTGGCCACTACAACAAACCTGCGTGGGAACTCCCTAAAACTTAGAGGATCCCGATGCCGCCTGGACGTTCGAAGATTCTGTTTTTCACAGCGAGTCGTCGGTGCCTGGAACGGGCTTCCCGAGGACGTAATAATGGCGGATACCACGGAGACGTTCAAGCAAAAGTAGATGCATATTTGCTTGGACACTATCGCTTGTCTGAACAGAACAGCTCTGTGGTGCTAAACCAACGCCTTGCATACTCATACCGCTAATGCGGATGACTGTCATTACATTTTACTGAAATCATCTACAACTGAATGTGTTTGATTTTCGGTCCTGCATTTTCAACGGAAAATATTCTGTTTCGTGTACATATTACTGACAACATTTTAGTACCGTGTTTATTTAAAGTTACATATTGCATGTACCGTTTACAATAGGGTTTTCAAAGGCATTGCCTATTACCCTTAAAATATACTGACCTATACTGACCTACTGACCTAACAGTTGAAACTGTTCAAACACATTTTATTAGAAGACTGTTAAGCACGGCACATACAAATATGTACTACTCAGATAGGTGTCAGCTACATAACGTAAACTTTCCACGTGTTTGAATACTGGAAGTAAATTTCTGTCTTCCCTTTCTTTTCTCCGCTTCCAGGTATACTTTCCTTTGGAATAAAATTGAAATAAATGTAAGATCATCAGATAATTAACCTACATTTAAGAGAAGGCTACACTTTCCGTTGAACACCGACACGATCAAACTTCTATTTTCCTCACTGTTCCCGGACAAATTTCTTTATGACCTTGGAAAAGGGCCATCGGAAATTTAGGACGCCGCCACAACGTTGCCGTATCCACTCACATTTCGCTCGCCATACGTAGTTTCGCGGTATAGGATCTCTCATCAGAAATTTCCATTTTTTTGATTTTTCAATCCATGCATCGTGTTTGGCACAAAACGCGATATCCTTCTTGACAAAGCCTCGCAACGAAGTAGCATGGCCAGTTTAGCCTGCACGCATAAGTCGCCCCCGTTTCGCTAAACGCCGACTTTCATCAGGAATCCACTCTGGTCTCTGAGCTTTCGAGCTCTCACCCCCAATCGTTGATTTTCGTGGTTACCGATGTCAATTTCCCATTTCGGCGCCAAGCGCTCTGTTGACGATCACGCGGACACGTCTGTTTTCGCCATGTGCTAGTAGGTTGGTCTATCGGAAAAGAGGTTCAGGGTCGCATTTTCCCCTTACGCCCTGAAGTACGCCTCAGCCTTTAATATCCCCTCGTCGGCTGAACTCTAGGCGGCCTGTGACCGATCACGGTTGAGTTCCTCTTGTCTCGCCACTTTGATGCGGATAGTCTCAATTAGTTTGGAAATTCTCCACTGGCGATGTCTGTTTCGAATCGCTCATTCGCTAACATTGGCAGACCAGCTCTGTCTGATCCACATATTTACCCGTCCATGAGCGACAGTTTTTTCCTTAAGATCTAATAAGTTCATATTCATTTTACCTTCTTCTAAAAAAGTGGCTTGCTCACTGTTCGCCAGTCGTTTTTCCTAAGCATGAACTGAATGCTGTACAGACTACATCTGCTATTTTCAAAGTCCATTTGCAAATTTATTTTTATCTGCTTTGATAGTACCCTTAAGGGTACTTAAACTACAATTTATTATAATTATACTATCCGATGCTGAAGCAATGCCACCTGTAGAGAAGGAAAGGGTCTTTACACTTAAAGAACTCTCCGCTCACAGAGACCGCTAACAGGGGTGTGCGCCACTATCACCCATCCTTAGAATTCTGAAGTGATCGCAAGGACCATCGCCCACCCGATAAAATTCAGTATACTATAACGATCATGTTCCACCCACGTCTACATCGTGTTTATTTTGACTTGATGCTTATCTGCCACATTTCAAAGAGGGTTTCGAAGTCAGTGCCTGTTGACTTCACCTGTTCTGAAATATTTGAATTTAACTAGACCATTTCGAACATAGAGTTGGAGACAATTATGAATCAATACGTGACTAATGCTGAAATACTCTTTTGCAACTAACTAGAGGAAGAACAACGTTGCTTGCAAGAGCACATCTAGTGCATTATTTTATCTTGCCTGTAAGTGCCATAACTGAGTTTAGCTAGGGGCATTGGCGACAGCTTAAAAAATCCAAAAGAAGGCCGAGAGAACGAAAACTGAATGTGATCTGATTCATGAAGTTTGGGCCCATCAAAGGAACACTTTACCGTCAGAAACTGATCCTGAAAATGTATGATGAATTTTTCACAGTTGTGCATGATTGTGGGTCTATGATCTGGAGAGCAATAGTAACACTTACTTTTATCCTTTTGGTGCGGATATAAAATAAATTTAAAACAGACGTTTGCAGGGAAAGAGTGAAGGCTTAGTTTTTAAGCAGATTTCCTCAGAAAAGATTCGGGATTAGAAGACAAAGACGCTGTCCATATATGCGTCTTGGGATAGAAGTCGAAATGACCTAAGGGTGGAGATAAATCTTAAATTTGAGCATGGAATCGGCTTCCGGCTGTGTGCGTGACGTAAGGGGCTTGTTGCGAAGGCACCAGTTGTAAGCTGATTCGTCTTACTGAATAATGGTCCAGCAGCCGGTATCAATGTTTGACAGGTTACGAGGAGGTTCGGCATGATCCACTGGTTTGTAGAATAGCACAGGGATTATTAAGTGAACTACAGTCATACATTGTTTGGGAACAATTTTGAGCATTCTGAGTAGGGTTTATCTATTGATAGCAGAGTGGAGGAACTGAGAAGGAAGTCCAGAAACGAAGGAAGATAATTGCCTGAAACAGCTAACCATCGAAATGTGAACAAGGAGGAAATCCTAGGATCTGATCTTAGGGGCCATGAATACTTCACTAAAATGAGAAGAGAGTGAGGTTAAAGTTATTGCCGTATAAATGGACACGAAGGGAGCTTGTAACGTACTAATCACCTTCCTGGTCAAGGATACTTGTTGTGGGTCGTGGTCATCCCTCAGACTGCCATTTTGTTTATCTCTTGTACTTTTAACGTGTAAGCTCATATTCCCACATAAATCATGCGTAAACCTGCGCTTATATACTCAGGGTTTTTGCACTGCTTGTTCAGTCCTTGGTCTATATCCATCCTGCTAATTCCTATAAAGAGACATCTAGTAGTGCTGCTATTATTTCTACGAAATATGTGAGAGAACAGTTGGACTAGAATAGAGTTTTAAGGACTTACCCTTAGCCGCAAAAATTCTGCTACCATCTCAGCCACCTCTTGTGCTGCTGTATGTTAAATCCCTTGTTATTTCCTCCACAGGACCGCGAATGCGAAGAATTGGCTTCATTGACATTCAGAGGCGATGGATATAGTCGTGCTTGATTTCGAGCTGTCGGGGACGTCTAAGAGGGCTTTGGGCGAGGGGCTAGAATATTATGCAGAGCGTCTGAATAACACTAGCACGAAATTAAAATATTTAGTTTGGACGAAATTTTAGCAAACCCAAACTGGTAAAAACGTTCATTCAGATTAGGTGGCTTTTTATTAACGAAGCAAGTTTTTTGTTTTCTTTATCTCACGAATGAGACCACATGAACAAAGAAAGTCAAAAAGGCAATTTAAGCGTGTGACTAGACGTAGCAGCTTTTTGCAAGGGAAAGCTAACTCATCTGGTCCGTCTGGCCTAAGCCTGACTAACGCAAGATGCATGAGTGAGTCAGTATATATGCGGTCTTGAGAGGTCAGGTTAGATATATTCCCCCTCATAAGCGGTTGAGAAAGACAAAAAGGAGTAAACCGTAATTCGAAGTAAAAAAAAATTGCTGTTGTTTGACACCTCAAGATCGGGCGTTTTAATCTTCAAATGAAGTCGGGGTTGACTGTTTACCTTTTGTTAGTCAGCTTTGTCTGATCGACTAGACCATACGAGGACATGTAGCTTAAGATGCCTGGCGGAATTTATCATAATTTTACAAGAAATAGGTCAAAAGTTTGAATCGGGCAGCAAGACAATAAAGATATTCGGAATTTCCGCGAGCAGAAGTTGGACAGGGTTAAATTTACATTTTTGGGGAGGAATGAAAAGCAAATGCAGAGGTCCTTTCAGAAACTGCTGAAGCATTTGAATACCAACAAGATAGGCACACATTCACTTACAGATGACTCTCACTGTCTACCCTAAATCTCTCCCCACCCCCCCCCCCTCCCAGCTCCAACGTTCTCAACACGCTAACTCCGTCATGTAGCCGGTGTGGAACGACGAGTATGGCTGACCATTCCCCCGGGACACATAAACCCCGTAAATGGCTCATGAGTTTGTTCTCCGTGTAATTATAGTGACTTAATGAGGAATTACAGGAAACATATGTTTACCTTTTGGTTTTTCAATCAGAGCGCGAGAATTTCTGCAGATACTCATTTACTGAAAAAATTACTGTACGTGTAATCAAAATCTTGTCAAAAGGGGTAGTTTTCGCCTGGTTCACACATGACGATGACTTTACAATTTCTATAATTACTGATATAAATATTGGTTATATTGCTATTTTTGGATACGGATAGGGAGCTCAAGAGCGAAGGTTTTATCACCTTAATAAAATTACTTAAAGTGACCTACATAAATAAGTGGCCTTGCACAACATAACAGCTGTCCAAATGTGATTATAAAACGCCTATAACATATAGTAACGGGGTAATTTGGATAAAATTTAACTGCCATAGTAATCATGGCTCTACCCCGATTCGGATGAGAAGGGGAACAAAATCGGCAGAGAGCGTGCATTTTGTACCGAATCTCGGTGGCGGTCAGAGCTGCTGACCAGCAGCCGGCTCTGGGTCTGCATTTGCGTTTCTCCGTCGGAGTGATAATGGTGTGGATGAAGAAATGTCGTGTGGGAGCCAGTTATATTCTGCTTGAAGAGTTGATTGGGCGACAATTTTGCCGTTCTTAGGGCTACATATGCGTATGTTCCACTTGCTCGTAATTTCTAAACACATGATTCCTCCCGGGATGTATGTGTCGGTGGCGAAAGACTTATGTGCGTCTAAAGCACTAGAAACAAGGTACTTCACTTAGTCTAGAAATTGAAATCACGAGGTCTGTTGGAGAGTTTTAGTGGTTTCGAAATTATAGAATCATAACTGGTCATTAAGAATCGCCTTATTGGAGGTTTAAGGTACCCCGTTTTTGTAACAATGATTAAGGACGACATCATAAGATACCCTCCGTAACTTTCATGTCACGTTTGTAAACGTATTTGAGAAATACTTACTCGGAGCGACGTTCAACCCATGCTCTCATAAAAATGGGATGAAGGAATGCCTTCATTATTATGGAACGAGTTTTAATCGAAAGCCATCACTGAAATTATAATATTGGCAAGAGGTCAATGAAAAAAGGAGACTAGAGAGAGCCAAATACGGGAACTATGTTCCGGAAGCGATATTAAAATGAAGAATGCGTTGCAAACACCCTAACAAAGTCAAGTGAATAAACTTAATTTCCACACAATGGGTTATTCTGCAGGAAGGAGGGGAGTTACGCAAGGTCATCTATCTGAATGTTGTAAAGAAATTTCTGGATCCTCCCAGTTTCGCCTCCAATTTGTCTATAGCCCTGTTAGCAGATGACCTCATTCCAAGAGGAAGGCAGACGCTGGTAAGGGGGGTCCCTACCCACTCAGCATGCCGGTTTGTCCTTTATTTATACCACAATAAGTAAATGGTACGACAAGTTTTTCCAGTGGATGCAGCACGGACACTTTCGTTCTATAGACCACGGCGTAGAAACATTCATAAAAGTAGACAATATCCTGCACCTTTTTTTCGAAGGAAGGGGGAAAACGGAGCCAAATGTTGAAAGCCCGGCTGACGGCTTGTCGTCTTGCCCCGCCAACGCTGTACATGCGGCGGAGCTGACACTGAAATTTTAACAGGTGGGTCCGTTCACGTTCCTCTATCTAAACACAATCACGGCAAGTAGTTTTACTCAGAGAATTGTCTCTGCAAAGGGCCATACAAGAGGAATGAATTCAGGCTATGCTTACTCTAGAAATATGAAGTCCGATTAATAGACTGTGCTACAAATGAAATTCAAACGATCGCTCGGGCGTGGCCATAGCTCTGTCTACCACAATTTCTCATCACATTTGTCGACGGGGTCCTGCGCTAGCAGGGATACGAGTGTACCATTTGTCTAATGGAATAGCAACTTTTGTTTGATGTTTGCCAGGTTTTCGGCTGCAAATAAATGATGTGAGACGCTCAGAGACTCTCTAGACAAGCCTATTCCCGGCATGGTTCTGGATTTGTGAGCGTATATCACAGCCCTCCCTCTTCAACTGTATACCGGTCGAGAATGCTGTGTCCTGCGCTTGCAATGGGTGTGCTAGATATTGTTATCTTTGTTTTCCATATTGTTTAATTCTTGAAGTATTCTTATAACAGTAATCCTGTTATGCGCGCAATGACTTATCGGGTACTGCTGCTAAAAACTAAATTTATTCTCCTTGGGGTTAGCTATGCCCGTTAAGTAATATGTCCATCTTCAGGATCGAATAAACGGCATACTGCCCATAAGTTGAAGGCTCAGTCTTTGGCATCATTAAACGCACTTACTTCGTGAGACGTCCTAGTGAACTGGTATTCAAAAGGAATGAGGCGAGCAAATTATGGATTACATCCCAAAAATCCATTATTTACTTCGATGCGCATTTCCTGTCGTAAAGTGATAAAGACATAGTTATAAAAGTAAGAGTGATTACATGACAAACGTCTTACTCAGAGGAAGAACTGGGGCAGTTAATTTACGTCCGACAGTGATGAGTAGGTATTTGTTTCTGCTTACTGATGTAAATCGGTCTTCTGAATTACACTTTCCAACTTGGATCTAAAAGCAGTACTCGATAATTTGGAGACGAGGTGCTTGTGTGCTCAGTATGGTCCAATAACGCAGGCATCTCCATTTTCGGCCCTCTGCGTTTCCGATGTGTGGTTGTAGGCCTTCTGAGAATAGACTTAAAATAAATTGGCGTTAGAAAAAAAACGAATTTTTCCACCAAATAACAAACAAACGGGTGCCCTGTTACACTGACTTCCCACAGATTCAGCTTTATAGAATTACTGAGAAGATTGGTCTACTTGACAAAACAGTTTCCTTGCCATCCTCTTCTCCCTAAGGTCTTAACTTTCACTTTGCACATTTACAACTTTACTGTCAACTTTGGCGGCTTCCATGACGAAATGACCTCGGCAGTCTCCTCTTCATTTTAATGGGCTGCTGTGTGGTGAAGTTAGTTTACTCGGGCCAGTCGGACAGCCGACCCGGTTCTCTTGTATTCCGCCAGCTTGCTCCCACTAATTTTAGGTTTGTTTTAACTGCGCGCTATTGCTTTTCCGACCCGCTAGTACACTTAAACAAGAGACTGACATTTGTGCAATTTTTACCTCTTCCAATCTAATTGCCGTTGCCCATCGCTTTCATATGCCCTGCCTAGAAAACTCATATGACCCTCATTCCCCACTTACAGCGGTCTTTGCTTAGCAATTACCGGATGGAGCTACATATCCATTCGTTACTAATTAGACTCCTGTCTCCGTCATCGTTAGTCCCTCAACAAGCTGTTATCTGTAAATTCAGTCGGATATGGTGATCTGCCTGGCTCATATGCGGAGCAGGCTCATAGTGGCCAGTCATGCGAGATCGCGAGATGCACCGCATGGACGTGCATGCACTGAGACTATCGAAACACGGATGGATTGTTCGGCGGTTGGTGCTTGGCAAGGAAAGAAAGCGAGCAGCACCAATGGAGCTGCTTGGCGGGTCATCACTGGCTCGCCTCGCGCATATATTGCTTTAGCTTTAGCGCAAATCGCTAATTTAGTCTTCGCTGACTGACCTTAGACTAACTTACGTCCGTTTCCTCTCATACAACCAAAAACCGAAGGAAAGATACAACACCACCTATCGAACTTTCTCTGCTACACCATGTTAACAAGCGGCATCCCGACATTGGTCATCACTGGCAGGCGGAAAAGAAAAAAAACCAAATCTGCAATTGAAAATATACTACTAGGGCAAGGCACACTGTGAAGGAAATGGGACTTGCCCGAAGAAAAACAAATAGCATCACAAGAAGCAAATCGAGACTAGAAAAATCAGGAAATTGAGAAAATCCTCAGTCAATGGCTCTCAACTGCAAGTGGAAATACGAGACTTCCCACTGGACCACAGCTAAAAAAACTGGGAAATATGAGGTTCCAAACCAGCTAAGAGTCGTATGTCTCAAGTGAATTTAAAAACAACGCAGTGCGAGAATGACAGTGTTAGTAGTGGTAGAGGGGCGGTCACTGATCGCGGTACAGAAACTACTCGTCTCGTCATGCCTTGGGGCTCTCTCTCGTGCTCAAAAAATACCAATCCCAAGTACTGAGAACCAGGATATGTCCCTTAACCGCTAGAGAATTTCATTGAGGATGGCATCCATGGCGCTGATAAGATACTACTTTTTATTATAGCAACTCGGATGGTTAC
Organism: Spirometra erinaceieuropaei; assembly: GCA_902702965.1. NCBI lineage: Eukaryota > Metazoa > Platyhelminthes > Cestoda > Diphyllobothriidea > Diphyllobothriidae > Spirometra > Spirometra erinaceieuropaei. The sequence goes on along the minus strand of CACRXP010000043.1, from coordinate 728,521 downwards.
CTGAATTGCATTCACGTCACACCGTCGAGGTGAAAAGCTGTGGGTTGCCTAACGGTTTTATGTCATCCAAACATGAGTGGACATGAAAAATGAAAGCTGACGTTTACAGTTCCAAAAACTCATATTCGTTGCTTAAATGATCTTGGAGAAAACTGCCCATCCAACCCATTGTTGGCCAATCAGAACATTAATGACCTCTGCTATTTTTAGGGTATGTCCATATATATGGGACTCGTAACGTGTAAGGGAATCGGTACTGATTACGTTATTTTCGGATATCTACACCTGGTGTGGACTGTTATAGAACATCTATCAGCAATCTGTACCTTCTAATATCACATCCTATGTACGACCCAAATGTGTACGAATTGTAAAAAGTCCTGAAGTTGTTGCATGAGGGTAGTTCAGTAAATATGGCATTTGCGAAGCATTCGAAGAAAACTCATATAGATAACCATCAAAATGCAAAGAAGTTAGTTCGGAAACCACTGTGCGTTGACGTTAATGGGCAAAAAGGTCAGATGTGTTTATGTAGCCCCACATGAGGTAAACAAACTGCAGCCGCCTGAAATACGGGACCGGTGGTAACAGAGGTTTTTTGTAGGTGGGGCCGGGGAACGCACAGTCGACCAGTTCAAGCAATTGTATGCAAAAGAAGAACTATCGGGGATGCGCGATTGTACTTTGAATGGTTGAGAAATAGTTACCCCAACCTCTAACTCTAACCCCTAACCCTAGTCCCAATCCTAACCCTGACAGTTAACCGCAGCCCTACACCCTAAGCCAACAGTATTGTGTTCATCAGGTGGGGCTACCTAACCGCATCTTACCGGCAAAAGGAAGGTACGGGGCAACAGTAGCTGCTTGATGCACAACGCCTACAAGAATGCTGACTTAAAGATGTCAGTTATAATTTATAAGAGATAGAAGATTATCTTAGAAATGCGGCACCTTCAAAAATTGTATGTCAATAGTAACCACTTGAACATGTCACTCTGAAGAACGGAATCATTTGATAACCAGAAATCCTCTCAGGAAAGAAAATATATATGGAGAAAGTGGTAAGAATAACGCACTCGTAGAAAACAAGCGATCTAGAGAAAAAGCAGAAAGTTTATCGCTGAATTGTAAATATTTTATGAAAAATGGTAATGGCAACAGTCCTTCGGCTGAAATAAATGTTTGCGCAAATATTACTCGCTTAAGTCTGCAGGGCAAAGTTATCTGTGCAATTTAAAGGGTTTTATCAAAAATTTTCCATTTGTCTGCTTTCTAACTGATACAGGTTGCCTTGACGCTAATTTTGAAGGATTTAAAATTCTTTCCTGGAAAGTCGTTTGGCCGCTGGAAATATTTTGTCCGAAAAGTAGTCATTTACTACTTCATCAAAGGAAAGTAACCTGTGCTCGCTTTCATGTCTGTAAGACTGAAATACGCACCTTCGCTCTGCAGCGGGACTGAGGTTCTACGAGTTTTGTAATTGCATGACAGTCATTAAATCATCGGACTTTAGTGCGCCTGTTAGATGCTCTTTCCATTTACCTATTCGATGCTTTAACGTTAAAATCCATGACTTACTTTCTAAAACGCCGACTGAGGAAATCATTTATGAACGTAACGGACAATTTTTCAATAAAAAACAGGGAAAATAGTACTTACGATCAGACAGGTCAATCCGGCAGGGGAAACTATGCACTATGTAATTACAGTTAGGGGGCAAACTCATGAACTTTCAACCGAAATTCCGAAATGCGTTTTCGTTTCCAACGGATTAATTAAGTAGGATTGTAAAACTAATCATCATGCGGCACAATTCTATAATAATTCAGTTACTTCGCGAGGCCGGCTTTCGAAAGAACTTATTATCGGCTGCATGCAAAAATCATGCTCGGTAAAAATGCCTACTTAATAAGCATGACTTTTTCTCACTGATTTTCTATGCACTTAAACATTCAGTTATATTTCATGGGAAACAGGCATAAAAATAGACGTAATGTTCTACAGAATGAGCAAGGGAATGAATACTTTTATGCATGTTTTCCATGAAATATAATTGAATGTTTAAAAGCATCGAAAGTTAATGAGAAAAATGAATGCTACATAAGAAGTCATTTTTTACAGAGTATTGTTCTTGCATGCAGCCGAAAAGAAGTTCGTTTGAAAGCTAGCATCATGGGGTAATTGAATTATTATAGAATTGCGCTGC
>CACRXP010000043.1:665492-725935 GCA_902702965.1 Spirometra erinaceieuropaei | reverse complement strand
TCGTCTGACTACAGGGACCAAGGGAAGTGCAACGGATAGCAATGACGTTTCCGAAATTTGGCTTTAATCTGTGATTACTGCCGGCCGCCTTGTCGATGAAGGCTTGGGGAAAACGCCCAACAAGACCAAGTGACAACAAAAAACTGGTTCAGAAACCACTGTCGGAAAATGCTTAAATTTCCAAATAGGGGAAATGTAACACACAGAACTTGTTTTCGATGAAAATATTACACGACAGAATCTTAATTGTGCAAATTCTGTCAAAAAACGTTTGAGAATTTCATTTGTTTTGGCCAACTATACCAAGGAATCTCAAATAAAATAATTAGTGTAAACGTGGGGGATGGGTCCAAACGGTGGATCCATCCTGGTCCCCCAAAAATAAATTACCGGAAGTAGTTTACTTGTGTTCTTGGCTTTACAGAGTGGTCTACGCAAGGAACGTAACCATTCTGTTAGTATTGCAAAGACTTACAGTATCAGTAACCAGTTGGGGTACAAATAAAAGACGGATGACCCCTCCGATTAGGCCATTTTGGCTCGATTTTGAGGACGGGGACTTGTGCCAGCAAGGATTACATGCAAGAATAACCTATGTAATTTTACCAGTCATATTTTACAACATGAAAGTAAACTTACTCTGAAGTAATCTTCCTTACCATGAAAGCACAGTTATTGATGTAAGCAAAACAATTTGTTTTCTTATTTATTTATTGGCAACACCGGGGGTTTACTGATACTTCGGTAGACAAGTGACCACAGATTCACTCTCAGTCATTTCTTGCAAAGTCGTGCACAGGAGTTTTTAAAATCAGACCATAAAAATTTCCTCATAATTACCCGTCATACAACTGCGGCGAAAAGTAAAAACGGGTAATTTGGTCCATTTGTGGAAAACTGGACAGCCTTCGTGGGATTCAACCTCAGGAAAGTAAGGGCAAGGCCTTAGTAAAATCAACGAAGCCCCACCGGAAGCTGTGACTTTAATTACATTTTGGTCAAGTTCGCCAATTTACTTAAGTCCCCTAAAGGAACTCAAGCCTCGTCCTTGCTGTCGCGGGTTCGAATCCCACCGAAGCCGCCGAGTTGGTCACAAGTGGATCCGATGAATAATTAGAATCAGTCAAAAACATCAAGAAAAAACAATAACCGAATAACTATTTGTTAAGATTTGTTTTGGTAGCCCTACATTATGAACACAATGCTGCTGGGGTTGGGGTTAGGGTTAGGGGCCAGGATTAAAGGTTGGGGTTAGCGGTTGGGGCTTAGGATAAGGGGTTATAGTTAAGGGTTAGCGCAACCATTTCTCGCTCAATAGCTATTCTTTTGCATACGACTACTCGACCCCGTCGCCTGTGCGCTCCCGCCTCCACCTATAATAACCCCTATTACCACCGGTCCCGTATTAGAGATGACTGGGGTTTGTTTACTTCAGATGGGGCTACCAAACCACATCCGACCGACTATTTAATATTCGCCTCAGAGTTTGATGCTTTAATATCCTTCATTTATAATGCTGAAAAACAAGAGAAATTGGCGACCACTGAACTAACCGTATCTCTTGTCGAAATTACTGACAGTAATTCAATAAGTAAGCCCAAGTCTTTTTACCATGATATACATATTCATTCGATTTAGGTAGGTATGTTGCGCTAGGATTTCCCTTGATACGGTGAGTAAGGTTAGGATTAACATTTAGGGTAGGTGCTCGGATTTCTCGGTTAGGGCTAGCAGCTAATGTTCGAATATAGGGTTAGCATCTAGGAGAGGCATTGGGGTCAGAGTCAGGGTTGTGTTTAGAGCTAAGGCTAAGTTTGCCCTCTGCATACCGCCTTATCCGCTCTGGCCTTCCGTAACCAATAACCATGGACTACCGGCTTTTTGCTCATTTACACGCCCCTAATTAACATCCTTCAAGTGGCGCAGTCTGTTTCGGCACCTTGTTTAAGTACTAAAACTGTCATGTGGCAGAGATGCGAGTTTTTTTCAATGCTTTCTGAAAATCCCGCTAATCGTCACGTTCATTTGCCATATTGACAAATCTAATGTCAACATCTCCCCCGTGGTCTATTTTTTTCGGTGGGTTCGCATGTTCGATCCTCGTCGAAGTTGGGAACAATAAGTGCAACCGTTTGACATCTAAGACTGGCAAGTCAAAGGCGGGAATAGGCGGCGTCGGTAGCTTCTACTTGCATCAGTCTGCGTCCGCATGCCCCCATGCTTGGTTGACTTTGTCTTGTCATCAGAGCCTGATGGGCGAGGGGAGGGGATTAGTGTGGTAGATACTGCGCACACCTCCCTCACTGTCAACCAATTCACGCGCATGTCATCGATGCTGCGCCCACTCCACGGGGGACGCGGTGAACGTCGTTGCTTGAGACCGTTTAATAGTCAGATTACACAAGTTTGGGTATTCTGGATGGAGAGGCGCGGATCCTTTCAACTGATTGATGCGGTCGATCGTTGGTTTCTGAGAAGGCCCTTTCGAAGGTACCTTGTAGCAGCTTCACTGCTGACAAGCGTCATGCATAAAAAGGTAATGTAGGCAGCACCATTTAGAGCAGAGACGAGCACGGCCTCAGCACGTTATTGTAAGCAATAGACTGATGGTCCCCACCAATCGCTTCAACATAATCAACCTAACGTTAGACGCAGCATGTAGAGGTAAACAATAAAACATAAAGGATGAGCGGAAAAAAGGAGCAACATTTTCGGTGTTTAAATATTTAGGTAAAGAGATGCCATTTCTTTCGGACGAAATTCCTACCCTGCTACTCTGAGCAGAGATGTGTCAAACCTTCTACGGAGTCATTTAAACCACTTTAAAAAGGCATACAATCGTCCGATTGGACGGATAAGAATTAATTCCTTCAGTCCACGACGGCTAGCCTATGAACCGACGCCGGTTATTTAACTCTCCATAACTAGCTACTATATTTTTGTCAGTAAATCCTGTTTGGTGTATTCTTTCATGGCTACAGAAAGATGCCCGTCATGCGTTACCTAGCACACGGAGACCACCGCATTCACAGATTACCTCCAGCGTGACATTTTATTGTGGCAAATGACATGACTCGCACGGTAGTTACCGCACAACCGCCACTTCCATCAAAAAGTGCAGACATCTGAATTTTCTATTCGAAAAGGTAGTTCATTAACTACTAAGAAGATAAAAAAGTGCTGACCTTTCGAAACTGGAGTTCATATACCACAAAGCTTACGGAGAACGCCGGAGAAGGTGCCGTCGTGAGCTCAACCCCTCAAAGTTGCGTCATGCATCGGTAGAAGCTTGGCGCCACGACCTTATCTAGGATTTTAACTAGCGTTTGTGCTGTCCATAGGCTAAATACCCCACCTTAAGGCGTAAATCTAGATTGTCGTATGAGGATTTGAGGCCCACCGGAGAAGGTTAATTATGGGACAGAAATGGGTATTCCAACTTTTTGTCAGACACCATTGACGGGTGATGGCCAGTGAGCCAAAACTGACCATTCCAGCGTCTCTCTTTGATACTACCACCCCTCAATCAGAATAAACTGTCTAGAAACTCTGACGATAATGACTTTATTTCAGAGCACTCTTCATGCTACTTTTAATTCCATCCTACGAAGCAACTTTTTAATTCAATTAACTTCATCTGACCTAATTCGGGGTGGTAGTGACTGAGGTTTTATTCAATATTTTTTGAAATTAGTTTCAGTATTTTTTAAAATAGACGTATTTTACACTTGTCATTCCCTGAGGTACTATCGCAATGGTTAATGCCACAACCACCATTTATCAAGGTGTCTGCCATGCTTCTAGCTTCTTAACTGCCTTTTAAGGTACTCATAGTCTACCAAGTTTTTATTCTGCCCCAGTCTGCACTTTGGTATTTCTTCCTGTCCATTTCTACCATTCAACTTGCGCTGGGTAGACTTCAGGTATATCGCAGGCAGTAGATACCGGATAGACGCAGCTTAAGCTTTCGCAAATACTCCAAGAGAAAATTAACGATCTTCCAATTCAATCACCTCAGTCATCCTGGAACTCTTCTATACTTATTTCACATACCTGGAGCATCAAGGTTGCGCTTAAACATTTTACTAGACCAAACCAACGGTCATATTCCGAATACAGTTTTGGTCAGATAAACATACCTGGATTATGATTGTGGTTAGTGTATTCTACGTTAGAACGGGCTACGCTGCAGATGCGCTGGTCCATGATGGAGGTCAAACTTAATCATAGTACGCATTAATCACGCTGCGTAAAATCCAGAGCTACTGTCGTGGGAGGCATGGATTGGAGCGCCTTGACGTAGACCTTCACACCACCCCAACCAATGCACCCAATCTCCTTAAAATTTGGCTGACGGGCTCAGACGGTCGACACGTGCATGGAGAAGGGAAGAGGGAGTGAGACCGACAATGAAAACTCATACGCAGGGAAAATCAGCGCATTCATGAGCACAAAATATGACGGGCTTACATAATTCATATTGACCCAACTGTGAAAAACTCGGCGGGTCCGGCGGGGCCTCGTAGCTCAGGTGGTTAGAGCGTTGGCTGTACTAAAGCCTTTCCCTTACTGCGTGGGTTCGAATCCCACCGAAGCGCCGAGTTTTTCACAGTTGGGTCAATATGAATTATTTAAAATCTGCCAAAATATCAATGAAAGACAAATTAGTCCGGTACCTCACCACAGATTGCCAACTGAGAGGATAACTTTTTCTTTACGAGATTATTTTGGAATGACAGAAAAAGTGGGATTCGGGCCGCAATAGTTCTTTCTCAATATGGCCTTTATGACACTTTCACGCGTGTCAAAGTCGAGCCGCCATCACAGAGAACCTGGCACGTGGCGACCGGCCGTGTGTGGCACGCGTAAACGGCCTGTTTGGCTTCCTCAGCCACTGCGCCCGCCCCCTTCCCTGGTCATCTTGACACTATCCTGCCATCAGGGTCGCATAGATGAGGGGAGAGAGGGGGGCGGTAGATTTTGCGAACGTCTGCCTCCATAAATACTTATTTACTGCCCATAGTGAATGGAGCCAATTTTTTGCTGAAAATTTTGAACTTACGATTTCAAAATTAAGCGACTTCCTCTCTCTCTCTCTCTCTCATTCCCACGCAAGTCACCGCTTCTGCTCGCATTCCGTTGGGCACGTAGTGGACGCCGTCGTTTGTGGCGAAATTCGTTATTTGTTACATAAGTTGTATTCTTACTGGCATGCGATCATAATTCGTACCGTTGTATAACTGGCTAGCAAATAACAGTGTGAGCAGTGATATTCTGACTAAGAAATTGTTTGCTCCCAGACCCTCCTTCTCCTCTTTGGCTCACATATTTCCTGATCTCCAAAGTCAGCAACAATTCTCATACATCTTGAGAAATCCTAAGTTTCCCCTCTTTTGACTTTGGTAATCCATGACCCACTGGTAAAAAATTCCCATTTTGAATAGTAGGATCCTTTTGGACGCAATATTTAGTTTTAAAAAGAACAAGGGATTCTAAAGTGCTGTGCACACTTCTGTAATCCGTGTGCACTCGTTAGTACGAACACTAATTATGAAGGGCGCGAGACTGCAGGTAGTTATTTCTTTAAGGTAACCATGAAAACCTGCCCAAACTTGAATCTAAAGGTATAGGACCCCATAAATCACTTTCTCAAATGTCCGACGAGAATCTTCCGATGAAAGTAATCGTATGAGACCTACGTAGTCACGAGTCTGGGCCTATATGGAAGTATGATATTACTTAGACTCTGAGAGCTTACACGCATCCTCAATTTCCAGTCAGCTACCTGCTCAGTGGATTTATTAGACAAGTTTCCAGCGAATTAAGGCCGTGTTAAATTGACTATTTCTGGAAGCCCAGTTCCTTGAGTTTAGATAGCGTCCAATGCGTAAGCTCGTCTCTGCACATAGTCCAATAAAATTATAATTTGAATTACAGAGCAACGGACGGAGTGTCGGACACGTCTTAGAAATCAGTTCGCTTGATGACACGAGGAACGATCCATACAGTTCTAAACCAACATGGTTTATATTAAAAAGATTTTGAGACAACGTCCCTCCCTATAGTAGTGGCTGTCGTTTTCGCTCCCTGCCGTTTCTAAACAGGCAGATAATACGTCTTAATGTCATTTCGAGAAAGTTTCTTAATTTTTCAGTTGTTAGAACTCTGACTTTTATTTTAAAAGCTGCATTATAAAACAAACTCATTCATGATTACTCGGCACTAGCCGGGGTTCAATAGTGATTTGTCAGTTCGGGTGCTACCGAGCATATTGACGAGGGTTTAACATCGTCATTGCATTTGGGTTTTGACAATTATTTTTTTATTACTTTGGGCCATATTCTGTCCTTCTGTCAATATTATCTACAATGAAGTACAGGATTTTGCTGGTCGAAAAATCCCTGGAGCATAAGTCGGTAACGACTGGATACAAAGACCCGGGTATTATTACTATAACTCGTTAAGTAGGCATGCCACATCGGGGCTACGTTTCTGGCTAAGACAAAGGAAATGACTAGAGTTAAAGTTAACGTTTGGGGTTGGGTTAAAGATTAGAGTTAGGGAGAGGGTTAGGGCCAAAGTTAGAGCAAACGCAAGGATTATGTCCGTCTGCCGCATATCGTCATACTTAATCCGGCCTTCTTTAACCGATTACCGCGCACTATCTGCTTTCTCCCCGTTCACACGCCCTACTTCACATCTTTTAAATTGTACGATCTGTTCCGGTACCTCCTCGGAGTAATGAAACAAGAATAGTGCAGAACTGCGAGTTTTCACACTGCCTTCCTCAGATTCCGTTAAATGTCACATCCATCTGCCATACTGCCAAAACTACTGTTAACAGCCTTCATGAAACACAAAATTCTCGGCTTTTTATTTTCTCAGTGGGCCTACATATCCAATCCTTGCAATGAGCCTAGACAAGGTCTGCGACTGAATAGCTAAGAAGAGGATAATGCAATTTTAATGTCCTACCGGGCCTGTAATAAGACATTGAATTCCAAAAGAATCAATAAATTCTTTCATTCGCATATTTGCGGGCTAAATACGCATGAGTCCGGTGAATCGCTAATGTCGCCATGCATATAAACATTGACTTTACTTGCCGATATTTTGAAAGCTGAGGGCGTACCGGCGGGAAATGCGGGTAGGCAGATGGAATGTCTCTAATCGGCTTGATAGACCCTTTCTGTGTTCTAATTGCGCTTTCCATAAAAATGTTTGTGGTTCTAGTCCCAGGTGATGGTCAGGGTTATAACTAGCTGTATGAGGGTAGAACGAGCCCGAAAAATCATTGTATCAATTTAGACACATTTTTTGTCGACATTCTTTCCGTTGGTCTACTTTGGTCGAGGTAGACCTGGTAGATGATTGCTCGCTCGTGACCTGTTGCATCATTTGGGAACTTCTATACCCGAAAATGCCAGTGGATTGGTATGCGCCGCTTCTAGAATTGTGAGAAGTGTTTAGCAATGGTGGCTAAAAGGAAGCAGTGAAAAATATTGTACATGAATAACAATGAACAAACACTGCACGCAATTCACTTGTCCTGTGTCACCATTGGCTATTCAACCGCACCCCGATCGACTTATGTCCTAAAAATCGTATATTAATACGCCTCACTGGCTGACATAAATCAGTCAAATGCCTCTACCGCTATACATTCCCAATTGCAACCGACAGGACAACGAGCCCGTGGCGCGGTGGTTAGAGGCGTTGGATTTCTAATCAACAGGTCGCGGAATAGAGCCCCAGGTGTTACAGACCTCGGGGTTGGGTATGGCTGACTGACGACAGCTAACAAGCCAGAAATGGCCATTCCAGTCTCCTTAATTTTTGTCGGTAATGTCATCCAAACAATTGCCTGTTTATATACTTCCGCCGACTGTACGCCACTCACAAGAACAAAGGCATCATAGCGCATCCAGGAACGAATAACATTTATTTAACCGGCGAGGAAGTAATATAACCCAAATGGCAAAGAGCATGCATTGCTAATGTAGGCATAAAAGACCCCGAGGAAATATGAGTCCACAAAATACCTTTAAAGAATTTAGTAAAGATTCTTGAAACTGATTGGCGAAGGAATCTCGAATTAAGCTCTTGGACCCAAGTAGTTCGCGGTCGGAAAACCTACGAGTAATATTCGCCACTCATAAGGCTCCCTAATTTCAAAAAGCCAAAAACTAAGGCATCAATTAAATTTTTGCCTGAGCAAGTTCCAAAGTATGTTAGGATGAGTAATTCAAATAGACCTCTCAGGTCGATCGTTTTGAGAGGTATGAGAGAAAAACAGTGAAGCAACAATAAAATGAAGCCCCAGAAGCAATCAATGGAAAAAACAGCTGAAAGCGAATGCAGAAAATCCAAGTTTATGTTGTGAATTTAAAAACATAAATATGCTGCAACTTCAAGACAACGCAGACAAATTTAGCTTGGTAACTTTTCCTTTGCGGTTGATGGACAAATATCCCGGATGAGCTAAATCAAAATTGAAAGTTGGTAAGAGCATGAAAAGTTCCAGTGTCGTGTATTAAAGACGAAATACATGCAGAGTGTAGAATGAAGGATTGATATGTCGAATGAACAATGGCAAAAATGTGCACGCCAGAATTCCACATTCATATTAATAAGCATGTTGAATCTTACAGCCGAAACTCACTGCTTTTGACTCCCTAATAAACGTAAATGGGTCAGCTCGAGATGGCGCAAATAACAATGTGCGAGAACTTTCTGATTTTCGAAATTCTGGAGTAAAATCAGTGGAGATGCAGTACTCTACATGGAGAATGTATGCGCATAAGAAATCTGGCAGCCACAATCAAAAATCGGGGACTCTCCCCTGTGTCCCCTCAACTGAAATACAATTTCGACCAAAGGGTGTAAGTAAAAGCCCATGCATTGGAATGTCAGGCAGCTAGAACTTAACAATGACTAGTATAAATAAAAATTTATACAAGGAAATCCCTTAACTCTAGAGAATTTAGGCAAAAAAACTAGGAAAATGCGAAATGGCCTTATCCTCTCGCTACAGCTGAGAACAGTCAAAGTAACTACCTACTCAAATAGGCAAGCAGTAAAATTCATAGAAAAGTGGAAGAGAATGTGAAGATTATGTAGCCGGAACTTGACGATTTTGGCAAATGTTTGTAAGCCCAATTCATGTTTCCGAGTGCTCTCCCTCGCAAACATAAACACAGCTGACAAAACCATTCACCAATGAGGGCGGTACCTCAGTGCGTACCAGAAGATTGCTCGACCAAAATGATTGCCCTTTTATACTGTGCCATCTCCGGTGCCGCAAAAAAGTCGAAATTTTAATGTCAAGCCATGTGAACAGGCCACCGGATTACAGGGTGTTTTGCAACTGCGGTCGTCACCCCAAATAGGCTCGCTCATAATCCGTTATCTGCTGACATGCGAGGGTGGACCACCTGGCGATTATCTGGCGTCCCCTAATGACATGTTTAAAGGTCGACATCTATGTTTTCCAGCCGCATTAAAAGGTCAAAGTGTCAAATACGGAAACGCGCAAAATATCAAGTTTCGTCGAAAAATAACGACAAATTAAGGAGTAGGGAGGTTGCAGTTTTTGTGGTTTTAAAATTATTTAATATTCTTTACGACTGTGCCTGGCGATTTCAGTTTTTTAAATCAATGGAACGCCAGTGATAAGAAGTTCACGTCAAAGGCCAAATTCTTTGTCTACTTAAAACCTAAACAACTAGTAACATCAGGGCAAAAACAAGGAGAACTGAAGCAGTCATGTCTGGTGTGTTTGATCTCGTCAGCCGGTCAAACGTCTAAACCATAGACTATAACTTGCGTTAAAATGGTCATTGAGATCGGCGTCTGACCAAGGAAGACACGGTGTCCCGCTCTGTGGGCTGACTTAGAGAATATTGGAAAGCGCGTGAAATTTTCGTTCACAGACTTTACCTCACTGCGCAACGGAATAGAAGCGATTCTTTTTCCCAGGGATAGGGTGTGAACCCCTCCCACGCAGTCGAGGAAGGCTGTTTCAGGGAGGAGAAAATGGGAAATAGCGTGCCTGGTAGTCTTGCCGTTTCAACTAAATGTGTTACTAGGCTTTGAAGAAGTAAATTCATTATTCCACTTACCGATTACAAACAGACAGCCACATTTTGCAGAATCTCGGAGAACTGGAAAACTCTCAGAACAATATTTGGATAAGAAAATAAAATCATTTGTGAGATAGCGAAGCAGAGTACGCACAGCGTCCCTCGCCCTGAAACATTGAAGTTTGATCATTTGGACTTTAGGGTGACTTTTTTAACTCACGCTGTCACATTTAACATAAACATGCGTGCGAGATTTTCAGGGCAACAGAGTAGAAATCCCAAAATAGCGCATGAACAAGTTACATGGTCAAGTTACAAGTCAACAGTCTGTTGCGTATTCATAACCAACTTCCTAGCACACATTCTCCTCTGTAAATTTCTGGGAATGCTCAGGCATTTTTCCTTTTCATGTTTGTGCCGTCATCGATATGTTCCATATTGGGGTGTAGGGGTGTCCAATTGTGGGTCCTCGTGATGGTTGTAGTAGGTCGCTCACTCGCTTGCAGGTGTATACTACGCCTAGCGTCCATTAACTGGCACCCAACTCTCACATGTGGCTCCCCGAAGCTAGGCTCTGCCTAGCGGCCACACCCCGATTACCGACTCGACCGACGAGGGTATCCGTGTATGCATCTCCACACACGATAACTCTGCTCCGCTCCCACCATCGCTGGTCGGATCGACCACCGCCTCAGCATCTCCGAGACGGTGCTCCGTCTGCAACCCCGCAGGAGGCCACAAGCACCCAGTAAACTGGACTTCCAGCGGATGGAAGACCGTCCTCTTACTTCACTTTCGCATATATTCTCCGTCCTTCTCCTCTGCCACTTTCTACCCTCTCTACTCTCTGCTCCTTTACCCTACGGCCGACAGTCCCACGGAACACCGCATCTCCGCTTCCAAGACGAGGCTTCATCTGAAACCCCGCTGGAGGCCACAAGTCAAGTGCCCTTTCAGGTAAGTCTGATTTGGCTTTGATGTCTTTCTTTTCTGCTTGTTCTTGCTTGCTTACCTTTTTCTGTTTGCTTGTGTTTGTCCTTGTAAGCTAAATATCGTTCTGCTGAATTTATCTGCTAAGCGTTTACATTTCAGCAACCAGTTAGCCTAGAGAGGGACAGAAAAGTTCTGTTTCCCATTTCTCTACCCTTCTCCCATCCTCCTCCTCCTCCTCCTCCTCCTCCTCCTCCTCCTCCTCCCCCTCCTCCTCCTGGAATCACGTCCTCTGCGCGCTAGCCGTGATTCGCAGACGCAAAACACACGATCGAGCCAATCAAACAGGAAAAAATACTCTCTCTCTCTATCCCCTACCCATCCTCCCCATCGCCCGGCCGCACAGTCTGTTAGGGTAAGTCAGCTCACTCTGGCAGTCTTGGATTTTACTTCCCTTTTAGACAATCCGAGGAGCAACCGACTGAAATGGAGAATGGCACTAAGGACTTGGGAACTGGCGCGCTACAAGGTGGACATCGCCGCATTCAGCGAGACTCGATTTTCCGAATAAGGCCAACTGGAGGAGGTGGGTGCCGGCTACACCTTCTTCTGGAGCAGTCACCCCAGGACAGAGCGACAGGACGCGGGCGTCGTCTTTGCCGCCCGTAACGGCATCGTGGGACGACTGCCCTTACGAGAACCGATGGTTTCAACTGGGGCACACAGTCCAGTTGACGGCCCTGACTGTCCTCGCTCGCGCACATCGCCAACACCAGGATTGGTTCGACAATAATGACGCCGCCATCAGCAATTTGCTCGCCGAGAAGAACCGACTGCACAAAGCCCACATCAGTCGTCCCACTGACGACAACAAAACACCCTTCTACCTTGCGCAACAGCGGCTGCAAGAGCTTCAGGACGCTTGGACGGCTCGCAAGGCCGATGAGATCCAAGGTTGCGCAGATCGCAACGAATGACAAAGTTACTTTTCCGTGATCAAGGCTGTGTATTTTCCGCCAACCAAAGCAACTGCTCCTCTTCTCAACGACGACGGAACCACCCTACTCACTGAGAAGACAAATTCAAAGGTGACGAGCCGAACACTTCAGAAGCGTCCTCAACCGTCCCTCCACCATCTATGATGCCACTGCCACCCATCTGCCTCAAGTGGAGACCATCGCCGACCTCGACCTCCCGCCCTCTCTCCAAGAAACCATCAGGACCGTGCAGCAGTTCTTTAATGGGAAAGCGCCCGGATCGGACGCGATCTCTGCTGAGAACTACAAACGCGGTAGCCCCCAACTTATAGAACATCTGACGGCGCTCATCAAGTAGAGGTGGCGTCATGGAGAAGTCCCGCAGGACTTCAAGGACGCCACAATCGTCCATCTCCATAAGCGGAAAGGTAACCGCCAGCTCTGCGACAACCATCGGGGCATCTCCATGCTGAAAATCGCCGGGAGGATCTTTGCTCGCATTCCCCTCAACCGCCTGAATCACCATCTGGAAGAAGGTCTCATGCTGGAAAACCAGTGCGACTTCCGCCGTCATCGTGGGACCACGAACATGATCTTCGTCGCACGCCAACCTTAGAAGAAGTCTCAGGAGGTGCGGACCCACCTCTTCTTTACCTTCGTGGACTTTACGAAAACCTTGGGCACGATGAATCGTGACAGACTGTGGAAAATCATGCAGAAATTCGGCTGTCCCGGACGATCCACTTCGATGGTGCGTCAGCACCACGATGGCATGATGGCGCGCGTCACGGAAAATGGAGTCGTATCGGAGGCATTTTGCAGTGACCAACATAGTGAAGCAGGGCTGCGTCCTTATGCCTACCCTCTTCAGTCTCATATTATCTGCCATTCTAATGGGCGCCTACTGCGACGGACGCCCCGGGATCCGCGTCGCCTACAGAACGGGCAGCCAACTCTTCAATCAACGGCGGATGCACTTCCAGTCGCGTGTCTCCAGAATTAATGGTAATGAACTTCCCTTCGCCGACGACTGCGCTCTCAACGCCGCCTCCGATGGGGACATGCAAAGGAGCATGGATCTCTTCGATGCCGCCCACGATCACTTCGGCCTGGTCGTGCGCTAAACGCCACCCGAAGCTGTCTACTTCGCACCCCAAATGAAAGTGAGCGGCGCCTAACTGCAAGTGGTGAACAACTTCGCCCACCTGGGCAGCAACCTCTCTCATAACACCAAAATCAATGACCAAGTGGCCCGCCGGACTCCCAAGCCAGCCAAGCCTTCGGCGCCTGAAAAGCACCGTCTGGAACCGTCACGGTCTCCATCTCAACACCAAACTGAATATGTGCAAGTCAGTCATCCTGCCGACGCTGCTGTATGGAGCAGAGACTTGAAAGGAAAATGCTCTGAGTCGTCAACCTCATTCTATGTTCCCACTCTCGGGTCCCAACCACTGTCCGAGCCGGTCAGTTATCTGGTGGGGAGAGCGGACGCAGTGGGTGACATTGCTAGTGACCTCGTCTGTGCGTGCTAGGTGCACCCAAACGTACACACGGGGATTTGACACCCCAGGGGGTAGAACGCACCGATCTCACATGCAGTAAACGAGCAATGCGCGTTGAGGGGATGGGTGGTGATTTGGTCGTGCCTGCGGCGATTTACCACAGGTTTTTACGAAAACGCATTTGACCGAATGGGACCGTGCGATGGCTGAATGCGAGAGATCAATGCGAACGATTGAGATGATGACATCTGGCGCGTGTTGGTGCCCCCGGGCACTGCTTCGTCAGCCTCTGTGCGGTAGATTCGCAAGTGGCCGGCCAGGCCGATGTGCGAGGTTAATGTACGGGAAAAATGTGGGAAGGATAGTTCGGTGGTATCGGGGTTGGTTTCAGTGATGGTGGAGAAGGTAGAGTTGGTGGTGGGCCCTGTGGGCGGCCGTGTGTGGGTTGGGCTAGGCATAGTGGGTGTGCAGGCAGTGCTCGGTGTTTCGAGACTGCGGTGACTTCCGCTCTCGTGGATCCGCATGTACCCTAGAAGGCCCATGCGGTAATTAAACGTGCTGTGCCAGTGTGGACAGTGGAGACGGATGCGATGAGTGTATGTGGGGGCTCCTGGCACCGGTTCGCCAATCTCCGTGCGATGGACTCGCAAGTGACCGACCAGGCGGACGTGTGAACTGAAGGTGCGATCGCAATGAGGACAGGTCCGCATCGTTGGATGCGGAGGTAGTAATGGGGAATGTGCTAGTGGTTGACAGGGCGCCAGAAGCGTTTCTGTCAGTGTCGGAGGTTGTAAAGTTGGTTGTGTTCGTTGTCACCTCGGTGGTTGTGGTAGAGATGATGGAGGTGACGGTGATTGACAACGGTGGGGAACAGAAATTCGGAGCAGCAGTGGTGAGGGTGGGCGCCGTTGTGATCGGCGTGGAGGTCCAGGCAGGGGTGGTCGTGGTGTCAGTAGTTGAGGTCGTCAGACGATTGGTTCATGGGATCAGGCTATTGCCGACGAGGCCGATTCACGCGCGGAATATTCGTTGACAGTGTGGGCATGCTGGGTGGGATTGAATGGCGATGTTGCAAACCAGGGGCACTTGAGACTTGCCAGCCGCCCTCTTTGCTAAAACGGCAGAGATCCGGTTTGCTTTACTGCTTTCCCCATGCCAGTCTGTTCTAGGCGAGATCCTCCCAGGTCTCCGAGTTGATCAGTAGTTACCTCAGAGAGTTCTTCACTGTCCTTGTAGTGTTGTTTTTGTCCTAGCTGTCCGTGGGCACCCGTAGCAACATCCCCGTAAAAGAATCGTTTGGGCAATCGCGCATCGTCCATCCTCACCAGGTGCCCGCTCCAACGCAGTTGCAGGTGTCTTGGTATGGCGTAGATGCTGAGGATGCCGATCTATTCTAGAACTCCTGTGTCCTGGATCCTGTCCTGCCATCTCAACCTCAGTATTCAGCAGAGGCCGCTGAGATGGAAGTAGTTGAGCTTCCCGGCATGGATTGCGCAGACTGCCCAGGCTTCCGTTCTGCACAGAAGTGTCGTGAAGACGCGGTTTTGCAAATCTTCGGTTTGGTGTTCAGTTGAAGGCCATGGCGATTCCACACGGGGCGCTTGAATCCGGACGAACGCTTGTTTGGCTTTGGAGGGCCGACGCTCAACCTCGTCGTCGATTATACTGCTACGCAACAGTGTGCTTCCTATATAAGCGAAGTTGTCCACTGCTTGGAGTTGGTTACTCTCGGCATTGATTCGAGGAGTGCTGCATTCCGTGATCGGTGACGGTTGATGCATGAACACTGTTTTGACCGTGTTGATCGTCAGTTCGTTTCCAGATGTTGCGGTGGTGATGAGGCCTTTTCTGTTCCCGACAGTTAACTATGTGGCGATCGCGCTGGATCAACGCGGGATTATGTTAGGGCACGGAAATCGTTATTTGGACAGTACATCCATAACAAATGCCACGCAAAGGGAGTGTGGTGGCACGTCTAGGCGCAGGCTCAAGCTAGATCGGACACCTGCGTCCGACCCCGCTTACGGTGTTCTTGGCTTTACCTTGACGCCAGGCGCAGGTGGGTGAGGGAGGAGAGCATGCGGTAGATTCTGCGCAGGCCCATCGTCACTCATGCCCGAGTCATCGTCTCGGCTCTCCCTACGCTGCGGGCTACACTGCGAACATCGTCGAAAACAACGGTCGAACGGTCGGTGACGCTGTGAAATGAAAGGGGGCTAGTTGTGTTGGCAGTTCGCGGTGTCCGCAAATGTCCAGCGAGGCTGTTCCGTGACCGGAATATTTATTGACATTGTGGACGCGGTAGCAGGGGTCGAGTGCTGGAGTTATTGATCCGTAGCACAATAGTTGAGACTTCTTGCTTGGACTTCGTAAACGGTTCACATCTCCATTCGTATGTAGGCGTTGTCAGGACTCAGTTGTGCACTCAGTTTTGCGGGATGCCGCGACGGTTTCAGACAGAGTGCTACAGCTGGCCGACGGCTAAGGTTTATTTTGTAATTCGAATAGCGATTTCGTCATTAACCATGATATTTCTTGAAGTTGTAACCCCCTACACCCGCAAATTTCTCCACCACTTTGACTTGGGTATTACTGACACTGATAGGGTTTTCGGTGTAGTCAAAAGTTGGCGATGGTTAGCGCGTGACCACTATCTTTCGTGTTGGTAATTGGGCGAAATTCGGAGCGGCCGGCGACTAAGGCATCCACACTCCGCTGCATGTCCTTTTCCGTTTTTTTTAGCGTGCGGCCATCCATAGGCAATAATTCGTGAAGGTTGCCCTTGTATACGCTCGAAGATGCTGCCAGGCGACCGATATTGGCAGTTTTCGGTCAGCTCGGTAGTTCTTGTCGATCTTCGGCTGCTCCTCGCTATGGGCGTCACCAATACGGCGAAGAAAATGAGACGGAATAGGGTAGAGACGCGTACACATCATTGTTTCAGCCAATTTATTATCACGAACGCTTCAGAAACTGCCCATTGTCCGTGACGCGAGCCATCATCCCGTCATGAAGTTTTCTTACCGTTTCAGTAACTAGTTCAGGAAATCCCGATTCCCGTATGTTTTTTCCAGAATTCATCTCGGTTTACTGAATTGAAGGCAAGAAGGAAGTATGACAAGGCAAGCTAAGTGACAGTAAGACAGATTAAAAAGGAAAGACAAGTCTAATAATGCAAAGAGACATGGCTCTCAAATAGGTATATAGGTACATGTAATGAAAATAAGTCTTGGTAAATATCGAGGATTTCGGCATCAAAAACAAATTCCCACCCTGAATATTGAAACATGCAGGGGCAGTCTGTTCATGTAAATATAATCATCAGTATCCGTAAGCGAAAGGTAGTTGCAATAGTTAGAAATAGCGATAAACCTTAAACTAATTTCTTTTTTGACGCATACAACCGCCTGAACAAACTATAAAACGCAGAGGACACCAGAGGGACATACCAACAGAAGTTGAGGAGATAATGGAAATACTGAACGCCGCTAATTTGGTGTAACATTGCCAAGACAGAGGTCTGCTGACCAAAAGTTGGAAATGCAAATGTCGTTGGACACTGCAGCAGCAAATTCTCAGGACAAACACTGACGGTTTCGTCTTCAGATGCAATCGTTGTAGCAACGCGAAGGCACTGCGAGCAGGTTCAATATTTGAAGGCAGCCACCTAACAACCAAGAAGGTTTTAAAAATCTGCCGGTCATTTTTAAGAGAGGCCAGAGTAGGGAATTGTAAAAGGGGAGGGGGGGGGGGTGCCATGCAACGGCAGTGGAGTGGTACGCCATATGCCGAAATGTATGTTCCGAACTGTTTGGCGGCCCAGGAGTAGAAGTGCAGATCGATGAAACGCCGGTGAGCCGCCGAAAATACAACGCCGGCAGGCAAAAGAGGCAGTTATGGCTACTCGGGATGTACGACACGAAACAAAAGAAGGGAATAGTCGAGCAGGTGAACAACAGAACATGGCAAGACCTTAGACCGGTAATAACGAAGTGGGTGGCAAAGGGCAACGTGACTGTAACGCATGAATGGAAAGCCTACTCACGCCTGTCGTCGGAAGGCTACGAACATTATACCATAAAGCACTGTCGAAATTTTGTGGACAAAACCACAGGCCGCCATACCGATGCAAGGGAAGCGTATTGGAGCCGCCTGAAAATAAGATTACATGAAGGCGGCCCTGTGTCAAGCCGAGTTGCCTGGGCCCACATTGACGAGGTACAATATCCTCTTATGGTTTGGACTCAACGCCGCCGGCCTAAAACAAGGGTGGGAAACCTTCCTGTCCCACATAGCGGAGGTTAATCCCGTGAATCAGTCAAACAATTGATAATCCCACGGAACTGGTACATAACCGTCAATTCTCTCAGCTGTAAGAATTTCCTTATGTATAAAGTAACCTCAAAATACTCAGTCTTAGGTATGTTGTGGATCGCGGACTGAACCTTCGCATGGCATCGAACATTTAAGAATTTTCATGTGGTTCAAGTAATCTCAAAATACTCAGTCTTCGGTATCTCGTTGATCGCGGACAGATATTTCGCATGACATCTAACACGTTTGGGTTGAGGAGCAGGATAATGAGTCTATATAGACATTTTTACAGAGCCTGGGCGGTTGTCTGCAAGGTCAGTAGCACAGGCCTGTGAAACACGCAGGCCAAGCTTCATTGGTACACGAGAGAAAACGTAATCGAACAACGCCTACTTAAGTAACTACAGTAGCCAGTCTTGTGTACTATTAGGCCTATCCCGGAGACGAATCATACCCTTACCGGATCATGTCTGTTGTTCCGCGGTGTTTTGGAAATTCGGACTGCGTTTCTGGAAGAGGGCCTCGCTCCAGATATGCTTTCGAACTTTTCGTAGGACACGGACGAAGGTTTCTTTTCCGACATCAACTCTTTCATCGAGACCGATTAAGGAAGCAGGAATTCTACCTAACAATATATGTAAGGGGAGGGATAGTTCAGTCAGAATTCAGAGCTGTTTGCTCAAATGATTTTAAACTAACAGAGCTGAAACGTGAATTAGGGGTATCACGCTCGAGTATAAACTTTAGACCGCAGGAAATCGAACTACTTATACCAATGATAGATTGTGGTAGTGAGTTAAGCAGATCGTACAGCAATAATGGATACTGTCGTCTGGAAATTTTGTCATAAAAATGTCACAAAAATAAACTTCGGCAATGTACTAACAAGATGTACATGCCTAAAGAAGTGCATGGACTAGGTCAATACACCACGATAACGGTTATAAGAAAAATAGTAACAGCACTCATAATAGCTTGCCTAGACGTCCATGAAGACACTTACGGAGAGTTTTTAAATGGCGCCAGGAGTGCCACGTATTACTTTCGGTGATGTTACTCTATCTTACAAACCAGGATCACCAAGAAACAGAATAGGTAAAGACTTTCTAAATGTGTACTTTTCAACCATGCTATAGGCATACGGAGATACTGGAATCTGATTATACACTATCCCAGTCGCACTCAGATCGAGAATATAAAAAAGCACTCGATAGCACACATCCCCGTTCTAAGGGTTGAGACAGACTGGGATGGACGACGTCGTTGTCCATTTGAAGGGAGTGTTCGTCTTCTATTTCCAACACAACTGATAAATAAAACTGTACGTCTTTGCACTATAGAGTTCGTTAGTACGTCCGTTGCGTAAATCCGCAAGTAAAAACAATTTTACGAACAAACTACATCACGTTATTTGTTTTCGGGGACTGGACCACTCATTGAAATCTTATATTTTTGGTCCGACTCTATAGAGGAAGTGGATGAGTAAAAGAGGTGGGACCAAAAGTAGGATTTCGGCGAGTGACTCAGTCCATCCCAGACCCCTAAAACAAAAAATAGGAAGTAGTTTGTACTTATGATTTTTTCTACGGAATGGTAAAGCAGGGGAAGTACCTACTTAGGAGTTGTTTATTTAATAAGTAAGGTAAAAGGAAAGGTGGCGGAGTCAACCTGTTTATCGGCAATGCAGTCGAACATTACGCTATTGAAAAATGTGCAAATGAACATGACCTGGAAGTTCTAGAATTTCATTTTTTTGGTTCTTAAAGTCGAAAGTATTACCATTACCGTTCTATGTAGGCTTCCAAATCGACCAAGATCAAGCGTTAATCACTAAACTTCGCGAGGACATTCGAAAGCAAAACATTATTACTGCGGGAGATTTAAATGCGCTGCAGATTAACTGGTGCCTTATGACAATTAAGGGATACAGACAAGGATTCGATCAAATGCTATTAGACATGGCACTTAATGAATTCTGTTTCAGTATGTACGAATAGTGTCTCGTGTGCATGAAAGTCAGAGAGTTAGTTGTCTGGGTCTACTATATACCAAGAGCGAGGGAAGTGCTGATGAAGTTAGTGTAGGCCCGGTTCTAGGTTTTTGTTATCACACGGCATTAGTGTGGGAATCAACACTCGTGGCTGACCCTCAACGAAGCTCAGAGTCGTCAAGAAATGTCTGGCGGTATAACTTTGAGGCAATGAAATCGGAGACTGGATACGCACTATGGATGGAAATATTGCGAGGAGATATCAACGAATTTTGGCGGACCTTCGAATAAAATATGAAAAACTTGATTGACTGACATTGCCCTCTCAAGAAACATCCAACCGAGAAAAGACTGAAATGGATGATAACAGCGGTTAAGAAGGAGATTCGAAAAAATCGTAAGCTATGGAGAATCTTCTTGCAACCAGAGAACCCAGAAAGACTTCAGGAGTATCGTCAACAACGCAACTTGTGCAAAAACTCTTCCGTAAATTATGTGCTTCTAATGAACCAAAGTTCCTGTAAGAGGCACAGCAAAAACCGAAAGCATTCTATGCATAAATTAGGAGCAATACAAAAACTGTGATCATTTCACAACCTTAAAGAACAAAAATAACTAAATAACGAGCGACAGCTTTCAAAAAACGGGCTTCTTATAGAATTCTTCCAGTGTTTGTGCCTCGGAACCATCCCTTAAGTCCTGTGTGAATAAGATGGAATCCCCTGAACCGGATTCAAGATTTCTTAAACGGTCGTAGACAAAAAATTACTGATGGCAGCTACCGCTCAGAATTGGCGCCTGTTAAATGTGGAGTCTCACACGGGTCAATTCTTGGGTCGTTCCTGTCCATTATCTACATAGATGATCCGGTACGGGAAGTGAAACTGGACATAGCGCTCTTTAAAAATGGTCCATAACCATGAAGGCTGCTAAAAGATGAAAAAGACACCGAGATACTACAAAAGAGGTAGAGAATTTGGACGCGTGAAGCGAGATCTGGTGCACGAAATTAGACGTCAAAAGTATGTGGTAGTGCATGTAATCTCCTCAAGGCGAAGAACAAATGTGCCCTCACGACAGTTTCGCCTAGACAATCAACCACTTGACACCGTTGATGTGCAAAAAGACCTCGGCGTATTCATTAAAAAGAACTTAAGCGTCGCCACGCCGTGCTCCAGTCGGAATGCGGGCAATGCCAATTATGAGCGCGGTAAGAAGAACGTTTATTAACTTGAATGCAGATGTCTTTGACAAGGTATATGGGGAAGTTGCGCGGCTGCACCTGGAATATGCGACACAGGCTTTTTTCTCCATTACGTTCATGCTGACATTCCGTATTCTAAATGTGGTCTAGCGTACGCACCAAAAATTCTCATGAGGTTTCTGGAATGAAAGATTACGAAGCCCCCCTGAGCCCGCGCATGGTCATCGTTGTCATCAGGAACTCCATTTACAATGTTTGGAGAGCAGCAAGTTCAATTTGTCCAAATACTTAGATTTTTTTATGTTTCCAATTCTTTCAACGAAATTCAATTTATGAAGTTGAGACGTTCTAGGAAATGTCTCCGACAGACTTTCAATGTGCAAATGTTGCACAGCCAGCAACAGTTCCTGCCGCCTTTATAATATGACACTTTTTACTTATCTTAGTCAGTTTCTTGTTTTCAGTTCTAAATTTGAACATGTGGCTAGAAGAATAACATGCTGCCGATCGATTTTTATGCCACTGCTTGTGGTTCCTCTGCTAGCTGCTCTCGTTACAACAACCTCAGTCTATAGTGGCGCTAAGACATAAAGCGCTCTCCTTCGGTTTTATGCTAGTAAAGATTTTGACAAGAAAGTGACAAGTAATTTTGGGCGTTTTGATCTACACGTAATTCCTACGATCCTAACGGACTAATCACGCGTTTAAATATACTAGCTCCCTGCCGCACAACTTGAGTGCCTTTTGGCATGCAGGTTCGTCTTGAATCAGGACACATTTGTGTCCCTGTCCTTACACTGACGCCACTGAAGCATCTCACTTGCCCTCCCTCGTTTTCCATAACCGCTGATTTCAACTTTATTTATATTACTCCTCACTCTTATATTCATGGCCACACTTTTCCCTTATGCACTGTTTACGAAAAATTCCTTTATGACTCCTTGATTCTTTGCATGTTGTGTATGAAGTTAAGCAGCATTCGTATTCGATCAGTCATGTTAGTTTAGACGTGGCCATTACTTTTGCCCACCCCTTAGTTTTCTGATCTACTTTTTATGCATTCTTACTCAGAATTTTCACACCTCTTTCACTACACATGTAGTTGGATAAAATGGAGGGCAGGATACAGCCTTATCGAACAGCAGATCGAATATCAAATGGTTGGGACAGATTGTCATGGACCAGAACTCGATCACTGTGTGTGCCATAGTACACTTTGAGCATGGCGATGGTTTTGGCCGACGCACCGGCCAGTCCCACTATCCGTCTCAGGGACTTAGTGTGGACGGAATCGAACGCAGCAGCGAAGCCAACCAGGTAGATGGCTTTCGATTATGGGTAATTATGGTGGAATTCCATAATGTACCTCAGTGTACATATATGGTCCGCACACCCCTGCTCAGCACAGATACCTGCTTGGTTGGGCCTCATCCTAGAGTCACACACAGTCTGAAATCGTCTGCGACGAACGACAGCGAAGACCTTCACATCAACGTCTCTGAGGCTCATACTGCGGCAGTTCTCATAGCTTGTCTTATCTCCCTTCTTGAAAACAGGTACAAGAATGCCTGGGCCTTAATAACGAGGACCGAACTCATCTCTCCACGCTTGCCTAATCAGCTCATGGAGTCAGGGCGCCAGTACATCGACACAAGACTTGCAGATTTCAGTGGCTTTTTTTCTTGCATTATTTTCCGTCGCTATTCGGTTGCTTACGAAGACTTCAGATTAAGCTGCATGGCGCGACGGGATGAACACGTATAGTAACACGGTCAGTGAACGCACCATAGGTAATATTCCCGATCGCAACCGACAGAACAACTGGCCCGAGCGTTAAACCTACGAAAAAAAAACGTTCAGTGACTAAAGAATCCAGTCAATAAAGCCTGAGGCTGTGTATGGCTGACTAACGACTAATAATTAAGAAATGACCGTTCCAGTCCGCCTAGTTTTTCCTTAAACATATATGGTCAGTATCTTGTGAAAAATAATGTAATTTCTCCAAACATAGAGCAATGATTGAAAATTCTCAATGGTTGAGTTGCGCTTGGCCTCTGAGTTTTTTGTATGTTGTTAGAACTCCCCCCCCCCCGATGCAAAGCGCAGCATATCTTTAGTCTAAAGGCCATATGAGGTTATATTCCACAATTATGAGCTGTAAAAGGAATATGGGGTTTGCTCTTAGCCTCACTACTAACTACAGCCCTCAGTGAGGGCTAACTGCAGTCGTAAACCAGCAGTGACACTTTTGAGGTTTGCTACACCAACTGCTCGAAGTATCACAACGCCTGATGACGCCGCAGTAACACAACAGTTGTCCATAAATAACTCCTTACTTTCACTGCCTTGTTGGCTGAACTTTTATCCAAGGAAGTTGGGAACTAGAGGCCTTGACTTGTACTGTACTTTTGTCTTCCAAAGTGCCATAGGTCTGTCATTTGGTCGGATTATATGCAAGCTGGCCTTTCTGGGGTAAAACAAAGGATAACAACGTGGGGAAAATTTAGAACTACTTTTGAATCCGCAATGCAGAGCCTTATCATGCGATCATGGGGGCACTACTTTGGAGATTTTTCCTGACCCGCCAAAGTGTGATTTCCAGGCCGTGGCTTGCACAGCATCGAAATTCAAGGCACGGAAAAGTTCCGCCACCGCTACCACAATACTTCGCCTGGCCGTCTCCAGCTGCTCTGCTGCACTGATGCAGACAGCAACTGCCCCTAACGCGTCTTCAGTTCAAATGACACATGAACTAAAGCAGGCCCTTCAAAGTACCCTGGCGTCGCCTCGAGCGCTGAATTTCTTCTGAGTCGATTCGACTGACTAGTAGTGAACAGTCTTCCTTGCGATACGAGTCTCAGAGACTTGCGCCGTCACCACGCATTCTGCTCTGCACGAAATTAGACCAAGATGGCGGGTCGCTGCGTGGTAGCTGCTGTGAAGTTGATCTCCTGCGCATCTATACAAAAACCTTTGCAGTGGTCCTCAATCGCCTCAGCTCGTACTGCGACGCGCTGAAAAGAAATTTTTATTATTCTCTTCGGCTTTGACGGGGTTGTGTTGCCGACGCTTCTCACCTGGCTTAGCTCCCAAACGCTGTAGTTAATACCAACAGCCCACTTCCTTACATTTCTTAGACCTTGCCTCTCTCCATCGAGATTCCCTGTGATCGATCACGTTTCACAGTGGCATGCGATTGAAACTACTCTGGTTTTAAGGCCAGAAGGGCAGGACAAATGTCCAAGTCCTTGTGAACATGGAGGCCCTATTTCCTTTATTTTTTCCACATCGCTCTCGGCGTCTGTCAGAGTTTTGCTTTTTCACCTACCCCGATCAACAACGTGATAGACTGAGTTTTCCAGCACCCATTGTCAGAGAAATCCGGTGTTGCGCTAGGTGGGGGCCCGTAAATTACGGATCTTGACCTCGCTGATGACTTTGCGTTGATGGGCGGCTCCCTTTCAACGTTAAAGTATGCTGTTTCATAGATGCATGAAGGTAGTCGAAGGGACCTGTGTTATGACTCGGCCTGGTTCTCAGAAATCACACGAAGTGTATGCTCACTCGGCTGTTGTCCCCAGCACCAACACAGCAAAGAGAGAGAACATGGTCGACCACAAAAATATGTTGGTTGGCAAGCCATTGTCGCTGAAAGGCTGCGTGTATCTATAGCATTCCGTTCAGGTTGGTCAGTTTTTCTATCCAATCCGCTTTACGAGAAAGTTCTTGAAGAACCGAGTAGCTTCTCACAGACATTAACCAATCAGGTCCAACGGGGGCACTGTAGCCAGTCAGTACGGGGCGCTGTCGAACGCACGTTCATGGCATGCAGCGTGGGAGACGCGCGCACGTATTTTTCTCTGAGATCAACTATTCATGAGAATGTGGACATCTCCAACAACCGCAAACTAAACTCATCCTCTACAAAGACAATTGTCCCGATTTTAAGATCGAAGATATCTTACCGACCACAATGGATGACGAAACTCATCACCCACTGAGCAGGTTATGCTACTTTAGGCTGAAATCTGCGGCAAGGTGGAGACGAAAGCAACCATGAAAAGAAGCATGTGCGCGTCTTCATTCAATTTCGTTGAAGCCTCGCGAAGCGACGTGAGCTAAGTCTGGAAGCTAAGGTGCGAGTATACGACGCTTCCGTCGAGACGACCCTTTTGTGTGTATGTGAGCCGTTGGCCATGCACTACGAGAAATTCCATCACCCATCCACGGTGCCTTTGTGGCGTTTAAATGCGTTTCTCTAATCTTGTATAAAATTTAGGCCTATGTAGTTGGTCGGGGTTTCGTCTACCAATTGCGTCCTCCCTATCCACCAGTTCAGAGGATTCAACCACGTTCTGCGCTAACCTGACAACGCAGTCGTCCGGAGTGTCATATTGCTCGAACCCTGAGCTATAAAGGGATGTCTAGGTGATCAGCTGAAGCGAAAGCTGATTTCGAGGGCATGTCTGGTCCCGCGGTGTTTGGTCGGTGGGACTGACTTTCCTATTCGTTCAGTTTCGCTCAAAAATCTGCGGCTGGTTGACTACATCAGAAGGCAAGTATTCGCGTTGCGGCAAATCTGTAACATGGAGCTCGCTGAATTAGTCATAATTAATGCTATCATAGGCACAGGTGAGGTTATAACTACGACGACTCCGAACAAGCAGCCCTCTACTTCAGAGAGGGTTTTGGCCTGTTCTTCATGGTGTTTGGGGACGTGTCATAACTATGAATATTCTTAACTAGAGTTGAAATTCTTGTTTCCACCCGCGTATGCGTAATATCTGGGTTTGACTCAGAGATGTTGTTGTTTTTGACTTCGCGCATCGAATTGCTGTCAAGTATCCAGTGCCAGACCCTGGGCTGATTTATGTGTAGTTACTCTGTCTTACTGCACACTTGTCTAGACCAACCGACGAGTTCTGACAGTTCTCTAATTATATGCTTATGCCAGTCAAATAATTTGTTTACAGAACTTGGGAATGTCTCTTCACTGTTGAATTGACTTTCAAGATCAGGGTGGCCAATTGTATTGTTTTTTTGGGGTGGTCGCGTGGCGCGTTCGGACCAGTCTCACTACCGGCTTCTTTTTAAATCAGTTCTTGGGGTTACATGTACCGTAATCATAATAGTTGGCCTCAGGCGTAGGCTTAGCGGACAGTGCTCTTTCAACCGAACTCACGCTAGCTGGCTAGTAGATGGCGCCCACGTAAACAGGGCCTACTTGGACCATGAAAATAGTGCGGCAGTCATGTCGCGTCCGTATCTGTAGTGGAGAAAGAGACAGTTGACTTCTGACGACTTGATTTGGCCGGCAGCCAGAGTCGGGAATACACCGTAGATATCCGTCTCGCAGTGAAAGACACTTCGTCTTACTACACGCCGGCGTCGAAGGATGTTCGTACGTCCCATAATTTCCCACTAAATCAGTTTGGGGCCAATTGATCCT
Source organism: Spirometra erinaceieuropaei (assembly GCA_902702965.1). Taxonomy (NCBI): domain Eukaryota; kingdom Metazoa; phylum Platyhelminthes; class Cestoda; order Diphyllobothriidea; family Diphyllobothriidae; genus Spirometra; species Spirometra erinaceieuropaei. Next base: position 699,487 of record CACRXP010000043.1, on the reverse strand, counting down.
GCGCGCCTAACATTCCTCTGCATCACTTTAAATGTTGAGGGGAGGTGGAGAGACTTCGAGACACATAGGTGCTCATGGCCGCCCTCATACCATCCTATACAATAATTCTGAGACTGTAGGATGACCATTCGAAACTGCCCTACGATAGGTCTGAAAATGGTATCAATACACAATTCGCAGCGTTTCATACCTCGAAATAGGCTCAGGTTTACTTAAGCATTACATCCTTTCATCATACCTCTATGGTCCTATTTCTCAAAGGGGACATACTTGAAATGTGCCTGTCGTATGCGCATAGAGAAGGTTGAAACCCCCGAGAATGGAACAATTTGAGACGATATTTCGAAGGACCTCATTCTTCTTGCCCATAGCTGAGTTGGTGGTTTGCAATGTTGCATACAAATTCCATTCGAATGGAGATACGTACGAAGAAAGCAAACTATTTGTTGGGGGGAGGGAGATGGAGGTGGGTACGTTGAGTGGGCGAGCGGGTTTGATAATGAAAAAGTTTCAGAGGGACGAAAGACGTTCTGTATTTTGGATTATGCAACCAGAAGTCGAGAATTTCTTCGTTTGCCTTTAACACATTTTCCTGTATCTCTGTTGTAAGTTAGTTGTTTTGAGCCGCCTGGTGTCATAGTAGGTCTCATACTTTGATTTCAGTATTAGTCAGGAAACGATGGGGTCGTTACAAGTTCCAAAATCAGCGGTCTAGCAAGCTGTTGTAGGTAGGACCATACCGAGCACGCGAGAAGGAGAGCACAAACAGAGCGAGATCCAAGAATCAGAATGAAGAATACCCTGTGATAGGGCTTTATTCATCTTACGGTTGACGTACTGGAACTAAAACGAGAAATAGGACAGTAGTAGACAAGGTAGAATTTCACCAGGGCATATGTTAGCATGACACACGCCTTGTCCTTGTATTTATCCCCTTGCTGCTGTTCGCAAATGTGGGGACAGTTATAATCGGACATGAAGACGTTCCTTTGGTCTCCTTTTCAACTCTCGTTTTGGTGGTCCTCGCTGTTTCCGTCACGATCGACAAGGAAGACGGAACATGCGAGGCATTTTGTTGAAAACCGTTTTAGATGAAATATCTTTCGTATTTAGTTTGAGCATCCTCCCGCCTATAGAGGAAAAATAGGAAATATTGCCATGTTGGAAATTGAAGTGTCACGCTCCTGCAGCAATGTCTCTGTGAGTTAACCAACGGTATGCTCCTCATCACTTTGCTGGCAGTACATGTCACCGGAATGCCCTTCTGGCTCAAAGGAGTTTTTAGGGCTCACTGCCATGGTTCAATGGCAAATTTTTCTCGACTTTGGTCTAGAGCACGTGCTTTGCTGTTTTCTTATGAGGCGCATTTAAGTTTAGGGAAATTTTTTCCGAAACTCAGAGGCTTTTGTCCGATAGGGTAGCAGACAGCTGGATTATGCAAAGCGCTCTTCAATTATCCTGCTTGTATTAGCATCGTCTTTTTACCAATGCACGTATCTTTAGTAGTCTTGCATTTAACTTTCAATTGATTCTCATATCTCACCCGCCATTATCGCTGTTTCCTGAAGTCCGGATGGTTTCTTGCAAACGAACAGCTTCGTCCAGAGACTGTGAAAGGTTTTGAAGTTCGACTTAGTTTGAAAATGTTTTACAGGTTTGCGGTCTTGAAGCATCTCCGGAAGGGTTTTGTTTTCCCTTATTTTGCCTCGACTTTTATTCATTTTTTCGTTTTTCTTACAGCTTGACATGGTGTCGGAGAAGGTCTCACGTCTGGCCAAGATGTTGGCTTCGGATGAACTGAAAACCCGTAAACTTGGTCACAAACTAGCCCTGAAACTCCTTCGAGTAAAAGCGAAGACAGAAAATTGTTAGACAAATTATCATTCCCCTTATAACCCTTTTCTTTAGCTGGACTCACATACGAGAACATTTTGGGTGTCTGCAAGGGCCTCCACTACAGCCTGTGGATGCAAGACAAGCTGTTGCTACAGGTTGGGACGTGTACTTAGATTTTCTTATACGCTAAATTTTCCTCATCAATTTTAGGAGGATACTGTCGAGCGCATTGTGAAATTACTCCCAATGATCACCTCACGAGAAACGCGAGTGAGCTTTGTCTCAGCTATGTTCGAGACACTTGCCCGCGAATGGGAGAATCTGGACGTTTGGCGGGCCGACAAGTTTATGATGGTACATACTGACCCCCCTTCTCCCCATATTTTTCCACCTCGGCCACATCACACGCATTATTAAGTCTCCTTTGGCTTGCTTCCATTTACCGAGCTCCATCCCGGCGCCTTGGCGACTTCCAGCTTTATAGCAGGCTAGAAATCAAACGCTTTCGTGCCGACCCGGCGTTTAAGGTGGCTTCACATCAATGAACTGACGCCTTTCTGTCACCTCTTTTTCTCGTGTGACTATTTTCAGTGGCCAGGGGTTGACTGTCACACCAACTGTCGAGTTGCGCAGGCTCCACGAAGCTGTTCTGGGCACAGCGGCCACACTTGAGCAACAGTCTAGGTTGACGAGCCAGATCAGGCAGTTTAACCGGTGTGCGCAGCCTGGTTTTGTTGCTGTAGAAGGGATCTGCGCGTTGTGACACGCATAGATGGGGTCCTATGTCGTATCAGCCACTGCACGCGAGCTCATCTGTCATCCATCGGACCCGGTGATTATGCGAAAAGAAGGTCATTGTCCTGTTCGATGATCACATCCTGGTGACTGTCATTATATGTGCTGAAATGTTCTGCCCACCCCGTCAATTACGGGTTCGTATTTGATTAATGTTAACTTGATTTCCACCGATGCATTAGTCCTAATGTGCATTCACTATTTCTCATATTTCCAACAAAGCCTTCCATTCTTTTGCTAATCTGCGACTGCATGGTGCAGACTTTTTGTTCGGAAACCCTCCAGCTTTCGTCTTCTGGTCTTAAACGGAAGCACTCTATCGGAAGTATCGACGATTACCTGTTACGCCAACTCGGAATCTCCTCAACTACCGTATCGGTGCTATGGCGCGATCGTGTCATGGGAGTTAACGCCTTTGCATACCGGCAGCTCGGACAACTTCAGAGAATTATTTATCGTCGTGTACGCCGTAGAATGGTAGAACAGATATATGCAGGCTAATCAAAAGCCCAGAACTACAGTGGAGGTGTCGAATTATATAGCCTGATGTGGCCTGCCGATACTAGTTAATTTTTTGTGTAGGTGCTGATTTTGACCGCGATAAGCGGGTTATGCATGAATGCGAAACTGGTATTTTATTCCTCGCCTTGTCTCCCACGCAAGACAAATAACGACGAGAGAGAGAGAGGAGTATTCCTCAAGGATTTTTAAACCGAACTTGATTTTTCTTGTTTCTGCAGCTTGCTCGGGAATTTTTTGTGAAGGCCTTGATGTGTACAAAGAAGCGTGCCCTGCCAGTGAGTGGCCTGACAAACGCGGTCTTCGATAAGGTCCTGAATTCTGATCCGAATGCGGCCATCGACCTCAAAGTACACCTTTGCACTGTAATTGCCCAGGAATTAACACAGAGAAAGGTTTGACATTGGTACCTTCTTGATCACCACTTCACTTTTAGGACTTCACCGCCGTTATTCTCAGTTTTTATAAACACACATTGGCTGTTCTGCTCAAAGTAACCAGAGGCAATGATTACATTACCAGTTTGACGCGACTCTTGCTCATCCTCACTCGTCTCGTCCGACCTAATCGATCGGTCCGTTCGGAGCTCAGCGAAAATGCCCTCCTCCTGTCCAGTAAACATCCGCTTCACAGGGGAACACTCCGTAGGATATCTAAAATGTAAACATCAGTAGTAGTAATTTCTCATAACGCTCTTTTAATGCTAGACTGCACGTTAAGATGAGCCAAAAGTCAAAACCGTCGACGGATCAGCCTGGAGATCTGAACGCACCCCCTAACACTCCTGCTCAAACTGCAACGGCAGATCCGGAGACTGGTGTTAAAGTCTCTTCCGAGGAAAACCCCTCTGAGGTGAGTGGACCTGCCCAAGAGATGTGACTTCCTTTAGCCCTCCTGTGATCCCGCCATCACCACCACAACTACCGCAGTAACCAGGAGGATGAAGAAAAAAAAGCGAAGGGGTAAAAATGCCCCTACAGCAGACCTTAGTGCTGGCGCACCTGGGGTGTCGGTTATTCCCTCAGTAGATGACGATGCCCCAGCAACAACATCCAAACTCAGTACTGAGAAGTCGCAGAAATGCGAAGAAATGCTGACCACCTTTCAGCCAATCAAACCCTCCCCCGAACACCTGCCAAGAACTTCGGCTACGGAAGAAGAAACAAAGGCGTCAACGGAGTCCTCTTTAAATGGCAAGGATTTCGAAACAGATTCCGCCGTCATGGTACTAGTGTGGATCACTTGTTGAACTACCCACTCTTAGGAAACTCCGAACACCTCCTTGGGACGTCGGAAACGCAAACGCAGGCGTTCTTCTAGCCTCACCGAAGCAGTAGCTACAGTTCCTGTGGCAGAGGGTCTGTCGTCTTCCCCGACTCCCAGTGGTCTGGATTTGACACCTCAGATGCCGGTATGCCCTTTTTGTTGTTAAAGCATCTGCTGTGGTTTACTAGAAGCCAGACCCCGGGAATCACAAACGAAGGCGAGGACTCGGCTCTGTCGACTTGGATGCTTCTCCAGAGAACAAAGTCTCATCGACACCGGTTGCTGCAAACACGACCAACACTGCGAAAGCTGGTACTATTTCGACGACCGTATGTGACTGACAATTATTCTGCCCTAATTTACTCATTGCTTTTAGAATCAACAGTGCCCTTCTGATGAAGCTGAGCAAAAGGCGGCCCCAGTGAATACCCCGACACCCGTTTCTTTGGTGGTGTCGGCTAGTCCGTCGAAATCAGTAAATCCTTATCTTAGTCTCTCCTATCGTTTATTTTCTCCTTCTAGCTGAAAAGTCCTCCGCTGACACTACCATCGCTGCCAACGATGGAGGAAGTTACCAACACCACTGACACGATGTTGGCAGACTTTGACGACAGCCTGGTTGAGCCACCGGTCTCAGCGAAGAAACGCGTCTCCTTTGGAAAAGTCTTTCGAAAACGTGAGTTGCCCTTCCTCCTAAGTTTGTGTCTTGGTATTTGTAAGGCCTTTCGGGTGACCTTACTCGGAAAGAAATACGCCTTTCTGTCCTCGCTCATCGGTCTTCACCTTTAAAAAATTTCAAAAGAATGTCTTTTAACCCTGCGCTTCTATCCCTGCCCATTCCGATAGGGTTTTCGGCCAACAGGTCGCTGACTATATCGCCATCGTTGAAGGCCCTACCCGATCGCGGAATTCTTCGACAGCAGTCCTCTTGAGCCCGATATTTACTCACTTCAGCCAATGTCCGTAACTTTTCAGTTAATGCTCTGACACCTTTGCCCAATTTGATGTTGTGCATACTGGAAAGATGATGTAAATAAGAACTATGCAAGTGAGTGCCTACGTTATTTTCTACCAGCTGTCCTCAGTGCGGTTTGTAGCACTTGTCCGCCTGTTTTCTGAGTTGGGGGGAGTATGATGTATCTTGAAGGGAATTTCCAGCCACCGGCGTTTCGTGGCATGGCTTACCCAGCAATTTTGCCAGTTGCACGGTATGCATAGAAGACCGGCGTCTGAGACTGTTACGTCGGACTTACTTTGTTTCGCTGCCGGGCTTGTCAGGCTTTTATTTTTTAGCATCTCAATGAGTCTCTTTAGTATGGATTATTCTAGTTTTCCGCTTATCGGCATGTCGACAATTTTCACGCTTCGAGTCGCCCACATCCACACGTTTCTTCATGGTTTGACGTTTCTGAAGGTCAGACCTGCTGTTCACCCTCGGAGACGGGCAGCGGGCATAATGCACCATCGTTTATTAGGCCTCGGGGTCAGTCATGATCACGCTGTGCTACTTTTTAAGGGAAGAGTGAGGACAAGACTCTGCTGACCGTACCTGCTGCTGTGCTGGAAATACTGGCCCTCTCCCCTAATTACGTTTTTTTTAGTAAATTTGTCCTCACAAAGTTTTGTGGCTTAGTTGTCGGTTATTAATTATTCCTGTAGATGTTGTGCTGACGCTAGCCTGCCGTCGTCGTAGCTGGCATTTGTGACTGCGGAACCATTGATGGCCGTTGTGTTGGCTGCAGCGTCTGCTTGCCGCATCCGGCGCTCGTGGTAGAGATAGTGATATGAGAATTGATGGGCCGGGGAGGTCGATCGATTCGGTTTCCAAGAGCTAAACCTCCAGATTGAGCCGTTCAATTCGTGTGTGGTGTGTCGACTATGAATATTGACTGTCGAAGTGGGAGGTATGGTCTTACTCTTCAGAATGTGTAGCCACCTGTTGGATTGGGTTGGCGCGCCCCGCTGTCAACTGGCGTTTTCGGGGTCAGATTTGCGGTCCTCTATCTCACCGGCGTAGTTGCACTGCCCGTCATTGCACTTTACTCGGTCAACTGTGGTAGGATTCCTGTTAAGGCAATAAAAGCCTTAGGCTGCATTAAGCAATGGGGTATGATCTGAGGGCAACGGCGGTCCCTTGAGTGTGACGAAGGGAATTCCGAATGACCGAAACACATGTGTTAGTGCAGCTAGGAGCTACTCCGTCCGTCTGCAAGTGGCGGGTAGTCGGATGGCCTCGGACGAAGTTTGGTTTCAAGCTAGACGAGTTACCGCGTCTGACGAATAAACGGTTGTATTGGGTGCAGTGATGAAGGCTTCGTTTGATTCTGCCAAAAAGACATGTAGTAGATGCCCTAGACTGTGGAATATGCACAAATTCATTAATAACCTCATACCAATCGAAAACCGGTCTAAATGCCTCCACCATAATTCCCAGTTAATGGTAAACGGCCTTCGGTTAGAAGAAGGCGTAGAGGAAGCTTCGAAAGTAACATTGCATTGTCTGGAACTAACGATTTCCTTGAAAGAGTAAGTGCTAAAGCTTCGAATAGTCATGTCAAATTAGTAAACTTCATTCGTGGATGTACGTAAGGCCTAACCTCGCCAAATGCGTACTTAAAACAGCACACGCAAGACAACGTTTCGGAAGAGCATTTTAGATAATTTTTGGAGTAAATATCCTTTAAAAATAAATGAAACGGCGGCTACTAAATTACTTGCTGTTTAAATGCTTCGAAATGGTGCTGCGAGAATCTGGTACGGGTTTGTCGTTTTTTTGTGTTGGAGATTCGGTTGACTACAGCGGGGATAGGGACATCACAAAATTAACATTTTTACAAGGTCACGTTTAGAATGGTTAGTTGGCGTCTAGGAAATGAGAATGTGGTTAGAAGACAGAACTATAAGCGTACAATTTTCTGCAGATCAAAAGCATTCCTTTTAAGATTACCATGCACTCTGACAACGGTGGAGTCCACTGAGTTTCCTGATGTCCATAAAGTGTCAGCGAATATTTTGCCGTTTCCAGAGTTCTCTATCGATTGCCCAGGCTGATGACCTGTAGTGGTTGGGAGCTGCAACTCACTTCTTGAGTTTTTAGATGGAGGTCTGGGTCATGTATTTAGACTCATTTAAACATGAAAGCCAATCGTCGAAGAGGGTGGAGTTCCACGACGAAGGCCTGTGATGAATAGGCTCTTAATTAACTAGGAATTTCTAGTAATTTATATCTTGAAGGAATGCCTTGCTAAGCTATTTCGCCCCTGAATACCCAACGGCTTCATATTTTGACAACAGAGTCACGGACAGATATGTGTACTCTCTCTCTCCCTCTCTCTCTCTGCTGCTGCAAACGGCAAAACTACCTTCTCTACTGAAAGCACTTCCATCGTATTTACTGTTGGGCTTCGTTCTATCACTATAAATGTGCTTCAGAATGTCCGTATAAGAACTGGAGTATTAGTCAAACGGTTAGCGCGGCGCACATTTTCTTTCAAACTTACGTATCACTAAAAAAACTAGACAGTATAAAACTGTCTTACCATATGCTTAAAGGCCAACATGGTTGCTTAATGGTGGGTATTTTCAAAGTTACTTGTGGAATATTTGTATGTGCCTGGAAATTAGGGATGTCCTTGAGAGAAAAGATTACGGGTAGGCGTTATTATTGCATTTCGAAGCATAAACTCCAATATATTCACTAAACAGGACTTTTGAAAGGGAAGAAAACGGTGGTATTTCTGAGGATGACTCGAGTTTGCATCGCGCCTAATCTAATTTACGCTGGATGAAAAATCAAGTTCCAAGTAGGTGACAACAAGTTTCGTAGACCTTTCCAGTTTACATTAATGTCCACTAACACAGAAACGCGCACTAATGTTGAAATATTGTCCAGGGCGATCAGTAACCGAGAATTGCCCAAATTGTAAACTTTTTCGAGTGATGTACGTATTTTGGGAGGGTCATTCGGTGTCAGTTTAGTGAGCTGCTTGGGTGATTTCGAAATGTGTGGTCACCTGTGATTGGCTATCTTACGCGCATTTCCCGACTGCTCCCAAGCATGACCACGCGATTTCTAGCACAGCGTAGGTGCCAGAAATTGCTTGAAGCGCAACACGTTTGTGCGAGGCAGAGGGAACGAGTCTTGAGCATTGATTGCATTAAGGTGGCAGTGGTCAGTTTTTCTTCTTCGAAATGAGCGTAATCGACCAGGCCGAAGGTGACTTGGGCGGTCGGATGACCTTCGTTACGAGCTTTCTGTCGTTGAGATCGCTGGCCTGTTGGAATTGGGCAGAATGCGTCTCGGGGTTGTTAGGCCGGAGTCCTTTGAGAGCACATCATCTATATCAGTCATCGGTAATGCCAATACAGCAATAAGCACCGTGGGCTTAAAGTTGTAGGCGCCGGGGATACGTAAAAGAAAAGGACAGAATTAGGCCAGGTACATTAATGACAGTCGTGTGTTGTAAGGAAGTAGAGTCATAAGAGCGCGTCCCAAGCTACAGTGGGTGATTTTGTGAATCTGTGATCCTTGCTTCAGACACCTGGCCGTCTCGGACAGAGGACTAGTGCTCGAAAGTGGGAAGAGAGAGTGGGGTCGACACTCCTTGCATATTCCGCACTATAAACCATAAGACGCACTGTCAAACTGTCACGATGCACTGAAGGCCGTTGTTGAGATGGTTGCCAACTGACGGGATAACTCGGTCTTTCTCTCAGGGCGGAGAATCAAGTTGCGGTGGCTTCTTATTGTGGACTTTACGACTCTCCCGTTGTGCGTGGACCAGGCGTGAATGGCAAGCGTAGACGAGCCCACTAGCTACTGAGGAGCTGGTATGCAACGTGCCAATGCGAGCAGGAACATACAGTGCGTGACCTATCTCATGAAATGTTGGCTGAAATTCTGAAATGCGTTTTCGATTAAGAAGGATTACTTGGCCGCGGTGGTGATACTGATTATCCTAAGGCATACTCTTATAACATATTGGACTCGGCAGGATGTCGGGTTTTAAATGCACTTCTTTTCAATCTCCTGGAGAAAGCGTGCTCGGTAAAAAAAAATGACTACTTAAGTAGCATGCATTTTCCCCATTGATTTTCGATGGTCTTGGAAATTCAAATATATTTTATAGAAACCACAAACAAAAATATGCTTTCTTTTGGTCACACAATAGAGAATCACGTCTTCTTTATATTTTATACTTAAGGAAGGAGTATAATTAGGTTTTGAAAAAGTTTTCTAATTGCCGAAAAATTTGGAGCCTGATCATCTGTTGCATTAGCGCTTAGTGATTACACTCTACAAGGTGCATGCGTTCCGCGTAGACAAAATCCCATATTTTTCTGTCATTAAAGAGATATTGCCGTCCCTTGGGCCACCGTAGTGTCGTTTGACTGGTCGACTATTCTGGGACACCGGGGCATCCTATAGCTCGGTAGCCTCCTCGTTTTCATGCCGCAGTGGACGTGGTGGTTGAACCACCGTGAGTTTGTTGCCTGTTGGCACCTCCCTGCTGGTGTGACGGCATCCTGCAGGTTGGTTGGGGTTGGGCTAGGAAGAAAGGGACTAGATTGGCAGTCTGTTGTCCCTTTATAAAGCGGTACAGGACAGCATTATCTTCGCCGGCCTGTGCAAGGTTTGGGTACGCCGCGTCTGCAAGGTTGTTTGAGGACTGTTTTGGGGTACCCATTAGGCAGCCGATTGCTTCATCGATAGAGAGGGTGGATTGGGGGAATTTGTCTAACATGTTGCACAAATAGTCTGTGGATGCAGCCGTCGTCAGACCTGAGTGAAGGCCATTGACTAACTGCCGAGGCCCAGGTAGTTACGCAGTGTGAAACTCTGTTCTTATTTAGAGACTTCCTTGAGGTTAGACGAATGTGGCCTGGAACATTTCTCTTCCATCGTATTGTGGTAGGGCTGATGGTTTCAGCTTCTGTTTACCGTAACTCAGTGTATCAGGCAGAAGTGCGTTTGTTGGAAGTGCAATGGATAGACAAACAAGGATTATCCAACCACAGGGCAGGGAAGACAGGTAGATGGGCAAACGTTACTGTGACTAGAGAGCGTACAAGTGGCGCAGCAAGCAGTTCCAGGAAGTCATCTCTTCAAGTGTGTGCCGGCCGTTTAAGTTACAGCCCACGCACGAGCCTGCGCCCTGGGTTTTGCCCGACTGCAACCTTTCAGCTAAGGACGCAGCTTCGACTGGTTTTGAGCTCTCGTCAGGCCAGTGTTAAATCATTCGCGGCCCCAGCAGCGAATTGACATGGAGCGGCAAGCGGACAGAAAGGCAGCGTGCCGCGCTGGTGAACACCGGAGTAGACCGGAGGCGGCACGTAACGACGTCGAAGGAATTGTTCGTGTCAAAAACACAAATAACCAAGCGGCCGGCAAAGGGAACATGACGTACGCTGCAGGTGACATAAACTGGATGGGTGGGGGGAGGGGCTTGGATGTGTGAGTTGGAGGTTGATGAGGAAATTTCAGTCTAACTCAGCGGACATAGAGCGATTAGACGAAATTTGGAGATAGGGGACTACAGCGATCGTTCCTGTTTTCATCAATGTCTCCTAGTAGAGAAACGTGCAATAATGTGGTGATGTGGTCTGGGGTACTTGGTAAAAGGAAAGTGCCCGAATCGTAAACTTTTTTTCGGTGACAGAAAATTCTTCATGAGAAAAAGGGTTTTTTTTCGGAGGTCGTTGAACTACTAAGTAAAATACCACCAGATATTTACCGCACTGATAATCTATATTTCATACGTCAGGCTTCATGAGCAATTTCACCCAGAGCATATTCGAAAAAGAACAAAAACAAACTAACTGTTACCTGTTCAAAGCACATCGCATGGCTTCACTTTAGTATGATCACACGATATCCGTTAGCCTACACGCCGGCGAACCGACGCGTCCACGGTTGGTGGATGATGCAACGGCCTTCAATGAAGGCTAGCTCAAAAGGAAGCAAGCTCTCTAATCTGATGAATAAACGGTCACGAAGCAACAGTTACAGAGTTACCGAAGCACAGGAGATTGAAATTCGGCATGTCGACTGACTTATGCCGGGACGCCTGATGATGAATCAGATGATGATCATGGACCGCAATAAAATAAGTTTGCTTACCAATGTCGGCTTACGATTATGTTCCTTTACCCAGGCGCCAGAGGAGACAGTGTCAATCAGGGCAGTTGTTTGATAGTCGCCTACACCCAGACTTCCCATGAAGGCTTGCCAGTAAGATGTCCAAAAATGTTGTTGCAGTTTATGCTGTGGAGTTGGAGGATGTTGGTGGAGGACCTATAAGATCGATGTGGGCGTGAACAGGTACAAAAGAGGTACTAATAAGGGACTTGCTGTCTTAAAGCAGGCCGGGCGTGAACGAGTCTGCTAGCGAATATAGGTGTTTATGTTGGGCCGGACGAAACGGCGAATATCGCGGTACTAAGTAGTCGGGATGCCTAGGATGAGAAAATGTGTGCAGTGATGCGAAACGTCTCATATGGTACTATAGGTCGGGGAGGCTGCCAGATACACATCATACAAAATTGCAGTTGAGCAGGTGGACAAAGGAGCAACAAGACTGGTTATGCACAAGTTGCTCAGTAAAAGTACGCTGTCGTTTCAATTCCACCATGCGCTTATGTCGATGGAATGCCGGGAATGACAGTTGTGCCAGGATAGGACCATAAACAATCTGATTAAAAATGCATTTTATGAAACAAATGCCGGCAATGTATTTAAATGTAGCAAGGGCACGGTGGGGCTCGCAAGACAAATGCTTGCCGGACTCTGTACTGGAGAAGTGGTTCGTATCTTCCACCCAATGTGCCACACGGCGGGCCTTCTTCAGAGTGAGATCTTCTTTCAAAACCCTCACTGGATAGAATTATTACCATGTAACGGGCGTTCGTTCCTCTCTAAGAGGCTTGTGCGCTGCTTGTCAAACCGCGGCCAAGTTAGACAGTTCTTATCCACGAACCAAGGGGTCGCGAAGACAACAACTGAGTACATCTGCTGGACAGTATGCTAACTCAGTCGTGCACTCAGCAGAACGCATACTTAGAAAATGCTTAATAAACAAGAGACTGTACAGGAACAATGTGTAAAAAGAGGATGAGATACAAAGTCACCGGAAAAAGTCATTTTACACCAAAGGTATGCAATAGTGGAAGGAGAAATTCATCGTTAATTTTGAAGGGAACGTATTTGACTACAGTGTCTAAAAAGGCAACAGTGGCGGGGATGCCCGCCAGAACGGAGGCTTTAAACATATAAAACGTGGAAGAGGACATGGACGTTGTAAACAAGTCTCAACAGTCTATAAAGGGGTGGTTCCGTACTTCGGTGGCCAATACAGATGCCAGTTCCCACTGTCTGCCGCTGATGATAACCATATTATCAAGCTCGTCTGTGGACAAAACATACCCGTTATGTAAAATAGCGGCCCATCCACAGGGCAACTGCAAAGGCCGTGCGACTCCTGCGTCGTGGTCCAACAACATGAAAAATGTTGGCAACTCAGGCAGATGTCTCTCACTGTACTGTCTGTACACCTATACGGCGACGTTATTTGGTCCTTTTAATGCAGTTACGAACGTTTAACAAAAGGATTTGAACGGAAATGCAGAAAAGCGGTTAAAAACTCCAAACTGACTGACATCGTCTGGTAGGTAGAGCATGGACACTGTAAACAACAGCGGCATCGTTGTATAAAATTGGAAAATCAGAGACAAAATTATTCACCAAAGGGCGGGCAAATTCTACGTGGGATATATGCTAGGTTGGGTGACAAAATATATAAGCAGCAACGGATGGGAGCAAAAAATGATTATAACGGAAGTCATAAAGAAAAGAAGGCAAAACAATAGGACCTGTATTCTGTACAAATTGCTGTATTCGGCGGCCTTCCAATATTCAAGACAGTCAAGTGGTCTGCATTTGCGTGAAAATTCAGCAGGCAAACATTGACTACATACATTGATGGTGGCGTTCAGTTGGGTGGATCAACTGTTGGTTCCGAGTCGACACAGATGCAGCAACTTCAGCATGACAACTAGACAGAAAAGGTGCATATAATCGGTCGGAAACGAGGCAACCATATAAACACGGAAATCTTCAAGCGGTGCTCTGCCCTTGTGATGTGACGCCTGACTTTGCAATCTGAATGACCTGTCATTCTACAAGGGCCCACGATACTTTGGAAATGTCAGGCGGTTGGCAATGAGTTTGTCCTCGTAAAAACGCCTGAAGTATTTGCTGTTACTTTTACGAAATAACATGCCTGTTGCAACCTTAATTGCTGTTATGAGCTTTCATCTGCCTAAGGTAAGACTGTGCAGGCGTGTCGCATCTGACATTTTCGAGGACCACCCTGACGAGATCATCATTTGATGGAGGACGCAGACCACTATTCGGGAGGTACTTCAGTTCGGATACGCAGTCCTCCGAGGGGCCGGGCTTGCTAGAACCGGAGGAAACGGCGACAACGAAAGGTTGGTCAACAACCGGACGGCTAATAAGACTACGTATAGGCTACAGGTTTTGACTGGAACCCTTAAAAATCTGCATTCCGTCAACATGCAAGTGAACGCATATTTCCGGAATTCTGGTTGCCGGCCAACGGTGTAGCTCGTCTATCAGACCTCGTCCAACGCCCAAATGGACATAGCACCCGTTCTTCAGGGCTTGCTAATGCATGATCGAAGGATTTGTAATAACATCCGCGGGTCCTTGGGTACGTCCGGATGGTCGGGCCGTAGCATATTAAACAGCTTCTTCCTTACGGAAAGTGGCAGTTGCACGTCAACGCAGAATTCCTGTAAAGCCGCCAGAAAACAATTGCCTCCCACTAGTTTTGTGCCATCCGTCTCCAAAGCTGCATATATACCCAGTGTATGGTTAAACACTGCCAGTAGGAACTTCTGGATTCGAAATAGACATTTACCTTTTAGGCGAATCATCTGCTACCGCGTGTGATGTTGATGGAACAGAAAATTCAGGTTCGTGAAGGGCGGCATAGTATGCCTGCATGCCCCGCTTAATGCGCTTGTAGATAGTGCTCCGGTGGTATCCGAAGCAGTTACACTTCATATGGCACGTGCCACATGTCGTTTCTCAACCCACTTACTTCTCTTTGCAATGATCATTTATCTGCGGTCGTTATCTATTTTGATCTTAGTAAAACTTTTGATATAGTGCCATATAAAAGACTTAGTTAAATTAGCTGATCTGGGACTTTGCAGTCCCTGGTTGTCTTTATTAAGTCGTACTTATCTAATCGTAAATAAAACGTTTTAATGGGATCTTCATTTTCCAATGACTGCCCTATTGTAAGTGGTGTCCTCTTTTAATCCTACCTTATGTTAGTGATATTTCATCAGCAGTTAAGCATTCTCAATCCTTTGTTTATGCCGATAACCTCAAATGCGTACATTCATTCACTAAATCCACGACCCAACCTTGCATGGAGCAAATCGTAAGTGTTGGTGCTTCGAAGTCCACTCATAACTCCGTTCTAAGTGGCGTTCCCCAGGGCTCAGTGTTAGGGTCGTTGCTACTTCCAGTTTACATCAACGACTGCGTCGGCGACCTGGGATGCAACGCCGTCATGTTTCCTGACTCTGTTAAACTATGAAGAGCCATCAAATCTGACGAAGACTGATATGTGCTTCACGAGGGTATCAACGGGTTGAGCAGTCCGCCAAATCATTGGCTCCTCAATTTTAATGTGGACAAATGTGTGGTCCTGAGAATCTGCTGCAGAAATACCAGTAAGGAGGAGGATTCCTTTCGATACACCCCTAATAGGCAGCCCCTTTCAAATGCTGAGGAATATAAAGACCTCGGCGCTCAAAAAACCTCCTCCCTTAAACCATCGTCACGGTGTCAAAGGGCAGCCAAACGCTCGATAGGGTTTTATTTGCGCTGAGGCGAGGGTTTTTGCAGATCGAAAAGGAGCTGTTCGGAAAAATCTAGGGGGCATTCGTTCGGTCACACTTATAATATGTTGTCCAGGCCTGGTGACCATTGTTGAAGAAGGAATATCAAAAGCTTGAAAGAGTACTAGTGACGGATACGAGGATGGTCAAGAATCTTGATCATCTGCCTTACGAAACAAGACTCGTTTTGAGTCGCAGTTCGACACACTTCTCAAGGCTACACTTAAGGAGCCGTTTCTCTGACCATTCGCAGAGACGGTTCAGTCCTTCTTGTAGGGTGCGTTCATCATTTTCCAATCGGTCGCTTGCCGTAACTTGATCTCATCGACAAACATGACTCCATTGCAGTCCAGTCCACTTAAGCAGCCGTTGACATATATTTAAAACAGTACCGGTCCAAGCACAGAGCCCTAGGCAACTCCACTCACAACTAGCGCTCGCGTTGATTTGCCCTGCCAATGCACATAGACTGCGATCGGCCGGTCAGGAAGTCCTCTACCCAGTTCAGTATGTTCTCCTTTACCGCTGACTCTTGGACTTTGTAAATAATCCGGTGGTGTGGAACACTATCAACGGCTTTCCTGATATATCTTTAAACAATATCGATTCTTGTGTCTCCGTCTAACAAGTGGAAAAACTACTCTATGAACAAAGCATGTTTGTTAAAAAGGAGTGATTCTGTCGAAAATTATGTTGGACACTATATAAAATTCTTTTCTACAAGGAAGTTCATAATTTCCGTTTGAGTATTTTTTCCCAAACTTTGAAAAAAAGATGTACGCCAGGGTCACCGGCCCTGTTTGCACTTGTTCTAGATCCACCCTTGTGAAGGGAATATATATTCGCTGCCTTCCAACAGAGAGGAGAATGCCTCGGTCAAGGGACGACCTGAAGATATGCAAATGCGGTCTGGCGATTTCGCAAACCAGCTCCTTCAGAACATTTGCGGGTATCTGGTCCGGACCCGGAGACTTACACGACTTGAGCGTTAGAATCTCCTTCCCCACATCTTATTGTGTGAAGTCGATGCTTTCCATTATTTCCTCAGTTGTTCCAGTAGACAATCCAGCTTCGTCAAAGTCCGTTCCATCGGTGAAAACGATGCAGAAAGCCGGATAAAATGTTTTGCTTTAGCGTCATTCTTAGTAAAACCCTCATTGTTTTCTCCTTTCGACACCGGGACCGTCTCTTTGTTCTTTAACCTGCTGCTGATATAACTGAAGAGCACGTTTGGTTTATTGACGGCCCGTTTCATAACTCGAGTTTCATACTCCTTCCGCGATCTGTGGATGGACGACCTTACCCAGTTTTGCTTTCAGCTAAACCGCTCAAAATGCGAGGGTTGTTCTATTGCTACATACTACCTCCAGAGTTTATTCTTCCGTTTTACATCTTGCTTAATATGTTGCGTTAACCAAGCAGGACCGCTTGTCTTTTGGACTCTCTTTGTCGGGGAGTTTCGATGCAAGACGTCGGCTACATCTCCTTTGAGAGTGTTATAATAATAATAATTTTTATTAAAGACCCGTCGGGTCCCATCAAAGCAAGTAAAAATAAATTTACATGCGAATCTTAGACGAGGTAGGCAAAATCTGTACAAAATGCAATTCATAGTTTCTGAATTAGTAGTCCGTTAAGAGAAATGATTAGCGCTCCAGTCAACATCGGGATGTCCAGCAAGAAAGTTATGCCAGTTCACTACCGATAATTTCCTTCTCGTGGTAGCGACATTTCATTGTTAAAATTCAGCCGAGGCCCAGTCGTATCCATTTGTTGACTCTATAGGCGGTATTCCCAAAGCAGCATAATATGGTCATTCTTACGGGGCGGTGCTATGGACCTAAGTTCCCCAACACTAATTGGGTCTTTTGTAAGGACGAGGTTCAGAAAATTTGCCCTTTACGTCTCTCTGATATTCTGTACAAGAAAGAGATTAGTAGTTATCTTCAAGTGCCTGGAATCAAAGGAATCTCGTGAACTATTTACTAATAAATTGTTTCAGTCGACCATCGGTGCGTAAAATATCCGGTTATCAGCGTTTCTTGGTTTTGCGTTACCTCTTTTATTAACTCAAATATCGCCTCGTCAACCTCAGGACTTTCATTAGGTGGCCTGTACATAGTTAGGAAATTCCGACTAGGTGCGCCAGGCATCCTTACTATTGACCACATTGATTCGCAATCACGGAGCAATCAGTTTTGTGTTCAGTTGTGATGATTCATCTCTTGACGTATTTCGCTAGTCCCCCTCCTTTTTATGCAGCCTATTTCAACAAAAAAGTTGGTGTTCATCGATTACAATTTCGGCATCCTAGGCTTCAGCCTGCAGCCAAGTCTCTGAGGTGGAAATGACATCCGGCTGCGTCTCTGATATCCACACTTCCAACTCATCTACCTTCTGAAACAAACTCCGAGTGTTTGCATAAAGAATGCGGAGCTTAGCCCGGACAGATTTCCGAACGATTTTGGGGTCGAAGTTGTTGGATATTTTGTTCATCGTCCACTTTAGAATCTACTGCTATCTGATCGAACTGTGCGTCAATGTGTTGGCCGTCATTTTCTCTGGTCGGTTTGACTGATAGGAGAGTTCTTTCATCATAATCTGGTTGTTCACCATACACAATTTTATTGGCTGTCTCCAGAGGAATGAGCTTAAGACATTTACGATGTTCCCATTCAATATTCCTATGTTTTCTCACTGGAATTAGACCCTCTGAGAACTCGGCCTTGAGTTCCCTCCATTCTCCCGTTCGGCTGGTGAGAAGTCCCGCTAAAACACATTGTTGGGTGGGCGTCTCGGAGTTCTGGTTTCCTGTTAGGCAGCATGAGAGCTTGTTTCTTATTTTCAAGAACTTTTTTAGTGGTCTGTGATGGCTCGACTCGCTCTTCGAGCCCTTAATTATTCTCATGCTGAAAGCTTTCAAGACGGTGATGTTCTCGTTCTCTTCTAATATACATTTGAGGTATTGCTGGTATAATTCCATTTCGTGGTTTATTCCGTCCTTCGGGATGTCCGAAGTAGACTCAGGCATATCCATCAGGACGATGCATTTACACCGATCAAATTTAGGGCCCTATCGTTTATTCTTAAATGCAAAGCCTGCATCGCACCAATTTCTGTTGTCATCATTGTCTAATTCAAAGACGGTTGCCATGACATAGCTACCACAGGATTTCTCTTCTATCGAGGTTTCTTGGCCATTTGGCACCCCTTTTGGCGAATAGGCATTTGCTTAAATTATGCGTGGACTCTGCTATCTCATGCTGGCATTCTAACCTACTTCGTCTTTTCGGGATGCATGGAGGCGTTTCTTCCTTTATGAGATTCCTTTCGGTCGTTTTTCTCTCGCCCATGAGACCTTTCCTCGGTTATGGTTAAGTTTGTAGACGGGCCGTCTTCTTTCTCAGGTATTAATACCGTTACTGAAGTTCTATTGACATGTATCTAGTTATTTTTTGGATTTCCGATATCGCCGGCTCTCTCCTTTCGGAGAATTTTGCGGAAGATTCATCTCAGTCTCCATCTCATTTTTTATGTTCCTTATCTCCTTCTCCATCTTTTAGGATTTTCGAAGAAGTCTAAAACATGCCGCACATGTTTCGTCTTCGTGCCTGACGTCTAGTAAGGCTATCAAACACCTTGCGCGTTTGGCGGGGTCAGTCGACAGCAGAAAACGTAGCGCAGTAGTCATTTGTACAACGTCCAATGTTTATTTTGCCATTTTTTCAAGCCGTCTGCCGTCAGTGGCCCAGTGGCGGCGACATTTTTAGCGTCATTCTTGTGCCCAGGATCGAGCCCAGCTGGAGGCGGACTTTTTGTACAATCTTGAGAGGGCACCTGATCAACTACTATTATTAAGTATACAAACTTGAAAGGTATTGGCGGTGTGGAAAATCTTTCAAGCCAGTTCTTGGATTTTGGGAATTTCGGTGTGCTGCTGTGAAAGATGTGGTCGGAATGAATTAGGTTTCTCTGACGAAAGTCCTGTTGTGGTCCTGTGTGAATCACGATACCAGCAAGGCGAATCGATTTCTTAAGTCGAACGGGCCGTCAGGGCGGCCAGTAGGCAGGAGTGTCGGAAAATTTGAATCTCTCGGGGGTCGAAAATTTAAAACCAAATTCGAAAGACGTCATTACCGCAGACGTTCATTTATGCTAATGGCCGTAAGTGCGTTTGTTAATTCTCAAAAGACAACGAAATTGCTTACGTCGGCCGAATAAACTGCGAACCTATTTGTCAATGAGAATGGAGTTCGACTTCGCATGTGCAGTTCTCTTCTCCCAAGTGTAGTTTCGTGTGCTTCGGTCCCAACAAGTTTCCTGGTCCAATGGTATTTCAAAATATTCCTTTTTGGAATGCTTCCCCATAAACGGTCTCAGTTTTATCACCCCAGGCAGATCGGATTTCTGCAGTTGCTGCGCTGATGTGTGGTTACATAGTGTGAAATATTCTTCTTCTGGAATTAAACCTTAGACCTTTTAACGTGTTTGTTTATCACAGCCTAAAACCTAGCTGACTTTGTCCGGTATAATGAATGCTTTTGCGTCGACACACAAGCATTTACCACGACGTAGTAAAATCGGAAATGTTCAGAGTTTTGACTCTAAGGTAACCCCTTAAGCTGGGTCTAGTATTTTTATATTGAGAGGTGTCAATAAGCAGCCGTTAAAGTTTAAAGGGTTAGAACGTTCGAATGCAGCCCTTGCTCCCCTGCTAGCACCAGTCCCCTCCGGACCCGTCAACACCCCGGGGCCAGGAGGGGCTCTGCCTCATTTCGGCGGGGCTTTGCCGGGGGTAGGGCTATGACGGGACTAGCGACGCCGTAGCCCTTTTTTGCCCCGTCCCGGCATTTCGCGTTGATCCTAGCCAAGTCTCCCAACTACATACATTTGCGTGCCAGCAGGTCGACCCATTGTCACTCGCAACTCATCCACGGTGATCGCACAGGTGTATGCTTTATTTGCAAAAGTTCGTTTTTTTGCCTCTAAATATACTTTCCTTCGAAGTAATCTTTCACTAGTTGGTCGTCGTATAAATCATGGATAGTTGAGCGTAAATTACAAAGGCATCTTACATCGAAAGGTATACAACCGTTGCTGTTCGTAGCATTTCTAAACCCTCAACTTCTGGACCTAAAAACGGACCTCTTGGGTTTTAAGGGTCACCTTACATGCCTGGATTTTCGGGTGGAAAGTCCAATTTTATTCTAACGATTTTTGGGAGTCAACTCCCTTGTTTATAATTGGATGTTAAAGCCGTTAATAGTTTGTTCTTTACTGCGGTTTTTCGCGGCCGCTGAAGTCCCTTTTATCGTTTCGACGCTTGGCAAACTGCTGGCACTCGCGGTGGACTCCTAGCGTTAAAACAAAGTCTAGGCTCAACCTTTATCCAAACCATCGTCATAATCCTAGCCCTAAATATGCCCCCAACACTTCTTGCAACGATTCTTACAACAAAATACGGCCATTCGAACATCTCAGCTTCGGGCTCCTAAATGGAAATTTGTGAGAATTAGCAGGTTTGATTTTCATCGATGTATAACATGTACGTCATCGTTTCTGAAAAAACCTGATTGCGTCTTACTCGACGAAAGATGAAAATTTATTACTTCAGAGAATATGTTGAAACTTCAAAAATAGCGATTCTTTTGTTGACACTGCGTGCCAGGAATGTTAATAAGAACTCGCTTGAAAAATGAACTAATCAGCGAGCTAGTGTTGACAACCAATAAGAAATGCACGCAGCGTTGGCGGTCTCGCAAAAGTGTGTGCCGCGAACTTCCCAGTTTGCTCCTCGTTATCTGGCATTTGTGGCACCGGGTGTTGTTTGTGGCGATTCTCTATGATACGGTCGTTGCCCGTTTGCTTAGATGATGGACACGGATGAGAGCATAGGCTCACTATCATTTACATTTTCAAGCCTGATAGGTGCCAACGGCGAAAGCGTCGATGTTGCGGAGACTTCGATGCGCCCACGACTGGCCCTTTACAAGAATCATGCCTACTCCATTGATCAAGAACGACGCTGGAGATTAGAGCTTGAGAATTTCCGTCGGAAAAACAAGAGAGCGGACAATTTTGACTTACGCAGACAACTAGACGACACGAAATCTGTTAATCCGTGGTCTTCAAAACCCAGAGACAGACGACCGTTTAAGAACTGTAATGACCAGTCGGCTCAGCTCATGCTGGCAGAATGGTTTCTCTTTATGCCACCCACCTTTGAGGAGGACTACTTCTTCAAACTCTGCCCTAAGGGGAGACATGTATTGGTAATTGCTGAAAAGGTAACCGAACCCATTTACTCCCTCTTCATCAAATCCTTGTTTTGTTTGTTGCATGCACGTATTCGCTGTTCACGTTGTAAGTTATAGTCAGAGTACGTTAGGCCAGAGGTGTATGTTTATTGTTATGGCTGAACGGTTTCTTAGATTCCCGGCTCAACTTCAAATTCGTTAAGTTTCAATGCACGATGGCGTCAGTTGTCCCGACACCCATCGGATCCTGATTTCCTCAAAACGTAGAACGTAGTCTGAAGCGGTCGTAGAACCTTCAGGCCGCTAGAATTTAGAACCCCGGTTGCCTTTGTTTTTTACAGCCCCGTTTCTCTTTAGAGCTGACAATTTTCATTATTACGCAACACATGCATAGTCAGCCTATTTTGAGAGTCTGTCCTTAGGCTGAGCAGATTTTGCTTTGGAATTTTTGAATTTTCACTTTCGGACCTACGTTATTTATTTATTTATCGTTTATGTTTATTTATTCATGATGAATACAGATTATTATATTTTGCAGACAACCACCATGGTTGTATGCTGACCATACTGTCACCAGTTTCATTCATTCCCGAAGCATTCGACTGTATTTAGTTGACTATGTTTAGAGTTCTTTCTCAAGTGTAACATTTGTCCAGTGATCTTGGAAGTAGAAAGTTCTGGCCAAAATCTGATCCTTTTGCCCGACTTCTCATATGCGTAAGTGCTAACCTCGTGGCTTTGCTCTTTCTACCTTACACCGTATTGTTTATTTTTGGCATTTACCGGCATACTTTGTCTTTGGCTTCTAGTTTTACCATTCCCGGTCCTTTGTTCTGCTATTCAGGGGCAAACTAGCGTTTATTCGCGGACTGGCCTTTGTCTTGCCACTCTCTTAACGCGTTTGCCTGGGGGAGGACTTGGCCAAAGTTCATCTCAAATGCACCGCTATCAGACGGTACTTGACTGCATCATGATAGGCGTGCCGACCGCCTCGATGACCCACCAGACCAAAGAGCGGCCAGACGGTGAGGACACAATTTCCCCCGCTTCCTCATCATCCGAACCCCTTTTGTTCAAAGTCCTGGATCTCGTCAAATTTCGATCAACGTCTTACGTACATCAGAAAGTTAGTGCCCTTAATTAGACCCCGACCGAATGCCTTACTCCTACCTTAGAATTATAAAAGACTACTGGATTCTCAGGCATTCCATTTTGCTATCGTTTTCTTTAAATCCTTTCCTGCAATATGGAGGTAATTGTCACTACTTTTGAACCCTACTACTTGCAGTATATGTGATCACATACAAAAAAGGAATTTTCAAGTTTTTCGAGTTAGCATGTATCCACCTGCCCTTTTTTGAGAAACAGCAATTCCATGGATAACATATGATCGCGCTTTAGCTCATCCATGTAGGCTTATTAGCGTAGAATATCGACCAAGTACATACCCGAAACGACTGATCGCGCCCAATTTAGCCGACGTTAACGATATCTCAGATGCGCTACTCAACGTCAGACAGTCACTGTTTGCGGGTCCGAATAGTCCAACTCACCTCTTTGCGATGAGGGTCGAGTACGCAGAATCAAAGAACCTTTCGTATACCTGGATGGACTACTGTTAAGTCCGGTTTTTGAGCCCCCCTCCACCACCTCCAGTTACACAGCTTCGTCAAATATAGGACAGCACGGGCTTCTTGGGCAGCCAATGCTAATGGGTCCAAACCACTTCTACCGACTTTATTGGACTGGCCGGGGTTTCGCAACTTTTTTGTATTGAATGCGCACTGTTCTATTTAGCACTGTCATGCAAGGAGACATTTACTTCTTCGAAGTGAAAGAGCCCGAGGACATTTTTGGGCTACAGAATTCGTCAGCGTTACGAAAGGATTAGCCTCCACGTACCATCGGTAAATATTCTGATATTCAGCTACCATGTTTAGTGCGCTTCAGCACACAAGTCTGTTTCTTGCAGTTCGTTTTCTGGTATCTTTCCGACGAACTAATGAAGTTCGAAGCAGTTGTTAGATGTGCTCATGTTAATTGAGTTGGCCAATTCTTTTTTATGCAAGACTGTGCTTGGCCTCATCACTCCGGTTTAAAATATCTTGATTGAATTAATAAGTCGTTCGTTTCTGGATGCAAACTAAAGCACATTGACCAAATCTGATTTTCGAAAGATCATACATTTTGTTAATGACGACAAGTGGGTAAAAAGTGTGTCTGTATTTCCAAATGTACTCGTAATTTATTTCTTTTACGAGTTAGTAGCCACTTACAATTCTCGGTGTATCTGCACCACACAGAGTTTTCAGAGGTCTATGTGTTCTTTTATCGCCGAGTTTTGGTTGAATTCCGAGGTACTTGCATCAACCATTTCGAAATCTACCTTTCCATTTGTCTCGCTTTCCATTATTGCATTTCGCGGCACGTCACGGGAATAGAAAATCCACCAATTCTGGGGATTAGGGCCAAAGCTAAGGTTTGGGTTTTTGTCATGCTTACTTATGCCCCGGAGAAATTCTATCTTATGTACCATTGTTCTATTTTTCGTTTTTACTCTACCACGTCAAGTGTAAGGTGAATAAAGCCCTATTATAGGGTGTTTTTTGTTCTGATTTCCACATCCCGCTTTGTTCGTGCCTCTCCCTCTCACGTGCTTATTATTATTATTCTAGCTGCAACACTTTTGGATTGAAGTTTTGGTTAATTTTAGTATTAGGCTGGGTTAAGTTTGGGGTTGGGTTAAGATTAGGACACCGGAATGTTTACCCTTCCTGGAATGTTGCGCAAGGCTACCTGTATTACCGGGGAAGGGGAGTTCCTATCCCCGTGTCATATTCATTTATCTTGTAGTTGACGAGTGGCGGAGAATATATCAATGGCTCCTCTGTGCAATCTGAACTCGTATTGACTGTTGGGCAGAAGTCTTTACGACAATATAAGGTTTAGACGACTCAGGTGGACGCTGACAAGGATCTTATCGACGTCGTTGAAGATTCCTGTTCCCGTTTCTTACCCTTTCCGTTCGTGTCTATTTACTGGGCATCGTACGATCGAGCACAGACGGGTTTCTGTTCAGATATCTAAGGCATAACTGCGAGTTTACTCATACTTCTTTCTGTTTTTTTAAGTTTAGAGAGCGTTGCGAGTGGTTGGAGGGCTTTCACCGCGAACAGGTAGAATCCTTCGAACTGGGTGATGTTGTAAGACTATGCGGTTTCTTGCTTGACCCTTAAAACGCTTCTCATTTCACTTTTACTGTCTTTAATATGTATTTTTTAGTTAATTCCTTCGTAGGGAAGTATGTTTTTTACAGAATTAGCTGGTCGTTGAGTCATCCTTTTAGAACTATCAGGTATTTGTACACAGAAAATATAAAAGGGCTGTATTATTCTGGACCCAACTTTCCATCTTGGTGGACGACTAACCAGTCGTCGTTCCGAACCTCTAGGGGGAAACAGTGATGTATATCAAAATTATACCTGTTGACGTAGAAATTCCCAATTAGGGCATGACTGCAGGGAAGCGCTACAGAGAATTAATAGGATGTCCTACGTCAAGAATTCTAGTCAGTCACGTCGATCGAGTCCGACGACCTAGGAAATGCGCTATTTCAGCGACTCACTGTATAAACCGCTGTGATAGTGTATTTAATGAAAGGGTGGCTGGGATCTATTATAAGGGTTGATCTGCAAACTTTGTTGATGAAAGGCACAGCAAAGATATTTGAGTGAAAAAGATCGAGCACGATTTTCATTAGCCAATATTAAGAAGGACCATTGTTTAGTTGCTCACACGGAGAAGGAAATTAAGTTTGGATTGTTCAGTTGTCAAAAGTGGTTAAATTGTGGTAAGCTCGAACTCTAAAAGTTGGAGGTCGGTTTCTCTGAGATATCCAAGCAGAAAGACTTGACGATCATCAGGCTACCATGGGGGACTGATTGTCACCATCGTTTTTTTACCGATTTCACCCAAAACCGTACGACACCCGGTAATTATCCTTTTTTTTGAAAACTCGTTTTGATGGACGCCAGACGAAGTTATTATGATAGCGCAGGTGGTGTTGCTTGGACTCCTCGAGAGTGTTAGCTATGCTATTTATGGGTCATTTCCGGATATCTACGACACAACCAAGTCGTGCTTCCTTCCTCGATTATAGTTTACGCGGGCACGACACTCACTGATCAGGCCTGATTGCAGAATAGAATATGGGCATTCCGCTTCCGCTTTAGTCCCGCGTGGGCGGTCTTAAAAATATCAGAAGTGGCTAGTCCGGTCTCTCTTGCCTTTATTGATAAAGTACCTGGGTTCTTGCTTGAATTGTTCTGTCCATTTGGCGACAATGTTTCTTTGAGTTGTTGTAACTGAGATATCCTACTGAGAATCCTCAACATGAGACCAGTTCTAAGGTGACATTTGTTCCTTTTCGCTCAAAAGCGTGGGCCCGGTGGTTTTGTCCTCCACTCTTCTAACAGCTACCACCGACACATCTTGGTCTGCACTCAACCCTTTAATAATTGCCTTATGTTGCTGCCTTATTATTGTTGCATGGGGTTTTATAAATCTTATCCGAATCTGCTGAGGATTTGCCATGCCCACCCCAGTGTATCAGGAGACTGCCTCGAAGGCTCCTTTGATGTAGGAAATGGTCCTTCAATAAGGCACGTAACTCGTTGATGCAAAGTACAATCTACATCAGGCTTGCTCGGGACCCAGTACAAAGTCGATAAGTGTCAGGGTGATGCTTGTGCAAGTGCTCCCTACAAGTTACCAAAAAATCACGGCAGAGTACGTTGCAATGCATTGCAAAGAGACGAACAGTATGTGAACTTGCCTACCTTGTTACCAGTACGGAAGACCGAGATTTTTCAGTGGGCGGTTTCCCACCACCGCGAGCAAAAAAGGGTCATAACGTACGAACACCTATGTGGCACTCAAGTGGACTTATGTTGAGTTTATGACATGATCTTTCTTTGTAGGCGCGTTTCGAGATTGTTCCGGCCTTCGCCTGCGACCAGCAGTCCATGATGCAAGTCTTCTCCCTTCAACCTCCCTTCGAGGTAAAGCTTTCTTTTTAGTCCTTCTGACTGCGGCTTTCGTACCTTGTTGTAGTAGGGTACTGCCCATTTGCAAATTAGTTGGATTTTTACTTACTTCAAGTCACTTGGTTTAGTGAGTTAGTTTCTCACCCATTAACTCTCTGTTCATATCTGAAAGAAGACAAGGGAACCAATTTTTTCAGCAGTAATTCTAGACAATGTGGTCATCGGTATATGTGGGGCAGGCGCAAACTGCCTCCACTGATATAACCTTGATCTTCTGTACGGTAATTTCTCGGCAAATTAGTACTAACCCTGGATTTAAATGTATTACGTGTCTAAAAGCACCACCGCAGCAGGGAGTTTGTCCCAGGTCCCAACAACTTTGCGAGAAGGCGATCCGTTAGCCGTCCTTATGGCCCGACTTCCACTGCATTGTAAAGTGGTGATCACGCAGATCGTCCGCTCCAGTTAGTTCAAGGACGTCTTCGAACTCTTTGGTGCATTTACGGCCTGGATGAGGTCCCAGCTCAGTTGCCTTTGAGCTGGAGGAAAAAAATTAAGTATGAGGTTTGGATCTGCAGTCCGTTTGGTTCTGATGCCGTATGGTTAGCTTACTAAGTCACTATTGGTTAACATACCTAACTTAGCCACTCGCTGGATAAGGAAGGGAAGGAGAGCGTCGGCAGAGCTCGAAGCACGCGCATGAAAATGAGTGAAGGTGGCGTGCACACACCACCCGACACGGCCACTCGCTGAGTTAAGAGGATAAGGAGGGCGTAATCACAACTGGAAGGCCACAGAGGGAACCGCGAGGTAATTCGCAGTGCATGGCCACTGTAGTGGGACCGACGGAGTTCCACACCATGCGAACAATTCCATTAGCAAGTTTACCTAGCCGCTCGCCGGATTGAGATAATAAAGAGGGAGCAAGCAGGACTCAAAGCACACGCAGGGAAGCGCGCGTGAATTGATACCTGAAGTAACCGAGGTCACGCACCTGCTGAGGCTAAAATTTCAGAGCCAAGGGGCAACCCAACTGCTACGTCACTACGTAATGCCGAGCTTGTTAGGTAGCAGTCGGTTTCCACCTACTGCCTGTGATTAGTACCTGACCGCATATTTCCTGTCTGAGCGACCCATTTCTGTCTGTTGCCACCTTTGTAGCTCGATGGGGTTCTTTTTTATCACGGGGATGTGGCCTACAAACGAGGAGCAACGCCGCTGGTAGGCTGGCTAAAACCCTACATGTTGCCAGAATGGTTCCCACAAGTGACTGTTCATCCGGACTACCTTCGCGACATGTCACCTGACTACGAGAACTACCTTGCAGACATCAAACGCTATGAGGAGGAGACGAAAAAGTACAAGAGAGCTTATCGGCGAGGTGTCGCCAGTTCGACTGCTGCTGCTGCTGCTGCCGAGTCCGAGTGTACGTCTGAGCCCATGACAAAGGATGAGTCTGCGATTCAGGACTCAGAAATGGACCACATCACGTCCGCCTGACTTTCATTTACTTCTTCACCATCGCATCCTTTACAGAGTACTTTTGTATCACATGCGTTTTACGAGAACACTTTTTTAATGCCTGAACTGGATTGAGTGCTTTTGATTACTTCACTATGCCTATCTGGTGATAATCGCAAGATATCCACCGCGGGCGTGCAATTTACATTTCGTGGACGCGAGAACCGGAGTAGAAGATTCAGTCTGAGGACGACTTATTGAAAACAAACAGTCAGCTCTAACTGCTCTTATTTTGAACGGGCTCCTTGAAGACAAAAGAGTTCTACTTACGGCGCCTTTTTCGTGATACCCAAAGTTAACAGCTTCAGGCTTAGTTTAAGGGGTTCGGCGTGCCATCTGCATGTTTGCACAACGCGTGTTTGCAATCTGACAGGGGCTCCACCGGTGAGTTAGTCGTTCTCACCGAGTACCACCGCCGCCGCCGCTACCGTCTTAATAACTTGCGCCTGAGCGTTACCAGTCGACTGGGAGGGTCCGCGCTATCACCAGAGGATCAGACAGCGATGGATCCTTGTCTTGACCTTACGGCACCCTTAGGTCAGAGCTGGGACCCTCCTAACGAGACCTGCCACATATAGAGTCAGGGTCGTGGTCCCCTACGGTGTGTGCAGACGGACTGCTTTCTTTCTTTCGGTCTCTGCGGCCACGTCCACCATGAATGATTTGGGGTTGTCATTGGGACATGGTAGGTATGGAGAGAGAGAGAGAGGGTGGGATAGAAGGGACCAGGTTGTTGATGGATTCAGCCCGTAGGACGGTGATGGACCTGGTCGTTTGTAAAGGTCGAACTACGTCGTTAGAGGGCAGTAAGTCTTCCATTAGTTTGTCCCTAGGTCTGGGGCATTTCGATATCTTCTTTTGCGGACCCTTAATATCCGTCGGAATTGATTGCTTACTTGTAGTAAGTCAGCCTAAAATAAGCCATGTAGTCTCAGACCGGAAGCTGATACGAATATTTAGCCTGAAGTTCGTCAGCCACCGGGGGCTAGCCGTGTAGTATTCGTAACCCTCCAACATATCGGCGAGGCACGTGTCTAGCCTTCCACCAGTGCTACCAAGTGTGGTGCATAATGTAACCTACGCGCATACTTGTATTTACTTACACCATAGAGATTATTGGTGTTTTTGGAACGTCCAGATGGTCATCCGACTGGACCGTATGTCTTAAGAATGTTGATCCTAGCGTGCTGACTTTCTCGGGCTGCGTTGATTGAAGTAAATAAAAGCCCTTCAAAAGACAATTTGGCGAGCATACTTAAGCTTTCGATAGATTCTTGTCAGGCCTATACATTTATATTGCTATCGAAATGATAAAGAAAAAATGCGGGCAAACGGAATTTAATCTGCAGCTGGGGTTTTTTTTAAGGGGTGGGGGAAGGGAGTAGGTGGGTGAAGCGAAAAACATAACTACCGTGAATGTCAGGGGGGAGAAGGGGATGGTGGGCACTGGGACGGGCGATTACACGTAGGTGGCTTTCGCCCATGATAACTGTGGGGCCTGTACGAAGTTCTCCTGTATGCATAGGCCTGGTTTGTATAGCCTGATTGCAGCCGCCTCTGCAGTTGCCAACAGACGCTGTCCAAGTTATTTTGGATAGCTTGACGGAACCTCGTAAATCACTCGGAAGGTCTGTCCGGCATCTACGCAGTAATCTATATCTACCATGTGGCTGAGGATAGAGCTGTTGACGTCCCTTATTTGGCACTTTTCTAACCATGCTGAAAGGCGTTTACCTATTCTTTTGGACGAACGCCGGCTCGTGCGACCAATACTGCCCCACATGGGCAGGTGAAGGAGAAAATACACATGGAAGTGGTCTGGACTGGCAGTCTGTCCTTGCCCTCTCCGTGTAGGATAGGACTAGCGGAGAAGAGTACACGGGCGTCACCTGCTGGAAAGGTGCGTGATACGTCTTGAGTTAGGTGCCTTCTTAGAAGTTCACTTTGCGCGTCCCCTTGAAACGGTACTCTGATGAAAAGTTTCTTCTTTTCTACCGTCAGCGTCGGGGGTTTTGCTGGTCTTTCGGTCATGTACATGGCAATGAATCGACCGGGGTACCCGTTCTGGCGAGGAAGATTTGCGACAATCTTAAGTTCTTCCTCTATACCAGCCGAGCAGATCCTCCTTACTCTTTTTTTTCAAACGGCGGACTAAATCGCGCTTAATGTTTAACGGCCACGAAACTCCCAAAATTTGTGCATTGCCGGGATCACGTCTTCTTACGATAGACGCTACATCGAATGCTACCGCCAGGCCTTCTATTCAAAAGTACATCCAGAAAAGGGAGCGGTCCGAATTGCTCTTCTTCCAGAGTAAATTTGATTGATGGGTGCACCTGATTGATATCGTCCAGTAGAACCGAAAGGTCGTTTTGTTCAGCTGCAATTGCGGATATATCATCCACGTAGCGTTCATGATATCTAAGACCATCGGTCTGGCGATTAAGTTCGAAAGATTCTAGCTTGCCCATGAATACGTTGGCCAATAGGGGACCAAGGGGCGAGTCCATAGCTACTCCGTCTATTTGTCTATACAGACTGTTGTCAACGAGGAACTGTACGTTTAGAGTACATCGCGGTAGCAATTCCTTGAGTGCATCCGCCGGAATTCCTATACACTGATGATTAGAGGCAATGAATTCACAGAGGTAGTTGACGGTTTCTGTGACCTGTACGTTCGTAAAAAGAGACGAGACGTCTAGCCAAAACATAACCATTTCGTTTAGGTTGAGATCCTTAACGCCGTCAAAAGCCCCCTTTCAGTGCATAGGCCTTCTCGAACTCCTTTTGATGATGGACCGGCAGTGTACCATGAAATCTGGACTAAGGGCGCGTTATCCTTGACCCCGAACTTACACATTTCATATCCACTTTGTGGCACACCAGTTCTCGAGCGATTAGCGCCTTCCATCGTTCCAGTCATTTCCTCCGCGGATTGTCTAAAGGGGAACGAAAATTCCAGGCTGCCAGTGTGAGCAGACTCACCCTGGTTGCCTGTGAGATGGGGCGGAGGGGGGGGGGGGAACGAGGGTGGTTAATGTTCATTGTAGTTTTTTGACCGCGAGTTATCCATCTACGTGCCATGGTTTACTAGAAGATAACGCGACCTCAGCATTTGTTTAGGACACCTTTTCTAGCCCCTTTCCCCACGGAGTGGGGTTGTTGGGACGTCCCAGACGGCTGCCTAACTCCACTATGGGTCACTGCTCCATTTACTGGGGGAACTACCAGAGTTAACCTGGACCGCCTACGGGATCGCATGTCATCCCCTCCGTAGGGTGTTTTGGAGTGGGAGGAGGGTGAGAGAGAGGAGATAGGAGGGGAAGCTGGTGGAGGGTGTGTGAAGGAACCCGTGGAACAAGGTGAGCGGAGGACTGGGGTCAAAAACAGAATTATCGGGTGTGGGGACGCACATAATTCCGGATACCCCCATCCGGCTTAGCTCCACGGTCGGGGTGACTAATGGAGTCTGGCCGCTAGGCGGAGCATAGCTCCGGAGGCGGGGGAGGGCGCAGGTAGATGGCGCGATCGAGCCCGCACCTTGGCGCTCCACTCCACATCCCCTGGTCCACACAGCAGACGACCAGGATTTTGACCAATAACAGAAGAGGTTTGCGCGGCCGAAGGCACTCCAAGGCGTGCCGTCACACCTGGCTTGGATCCCACGGAATGGGAGTGCCATCAAAACCACATTAGGAAGGAGCCCTTTAGCCTGGCTCTTAGAGCACCTGTCGCCCGCCCCAAACAATCACACAACACTGGACCGCCTGCGAGGTCTAGGTTATCCCGTAAGTTGACAACATTCCAAGCCATGGCATTTAGCACGCCGTGGTAACTTTAAGCACGTCAGATTTTTTATTGTGAAGAAAATGCGCTGAGTCGTCGACCTTTCTCTCCCTTCACATTCACAGACCCCAGCCACTGCGCGAGCCGGTCGGTTGACATGTGCCGGGAATGGGCGTGGTGGCTGACATATCTGGTGACCTTGTCTGCGCGCGCTACATGCACGACCTGGCCCCGCAAATACAAGCACCAGGATTTCACAGAACGAGGGTTGGACCGCATACACCTCACATGTGTGAGAGTGCCGCAGGTCACGTTGGGAGGGAGCCGATCTAGCCTGGCCCTCAGCCCACCAGTCTGCCACCCCATACATACATGCGCACAACTGGGCGGACTGCGTGGACTGAGTTGGGATGTCAGTCGGCTGCCTTCCAAGCCACGGTGCTTGCCGCACCGTGAATGCATACACGCACGCACACACACACACACACACACACACACACACGACAGTTGCACCGTCGTGACCGACGATGCTTACCGTGAGCTCCAAAGTAGTGTGGGAGCAAGGACGGCGAATTGAGCGGGACTTTTTTATGGTGAAAGTAGACTTGTGTAGCATCTATCGCACCCTCTCCTTGTCCCCCATCTGTGCACGGTGCCAAGACTGAGTCAAGAAGACCAGAAGCTAGAGAGGGCCCAGATGATTGGCATGGTGCATATCGGAATATAGGCGTACCACTACACCCCGCAGTCCACACATACTCGACAAGTATTTCATACGCAACCAGAGGAGGGTGGGGCGGCTGGGATCCCACTGGGTGGGAATGACATAGAGGTCACTTTAAGAGGGAACCAGTGCAGCCTGTCTCCCAGTCCACCAGTCGGCCACTTCATATAAACACACAACACTGGGCTGACTGCGGGACCCGAGCTAACCCGTTAGTGGGCAACCTTCTAAGCTACGGCTTTAAGCGCACCGTGAAAGATGTAAACGCTTCAGACTGTTTATGACGAGGAAAGTGCGCCGAGTCATCGACCTCACTCTCTCTATTTTCGCTTTTGGGCCCCAGACACTGTTCAAGCCGTTACACAACAGTTGCACCGTCGTGACCGACGATGTCGACCGTACGTAATACACAACAGGTTGAGAGCAGGTATGGTAACTTGTGCGTGAATGAGTTTGCAGTGATAGTGGGCTTGCGCAGTGTCTGCCGCACCCATCCTCCTCCTCCTCCTCCTCCTCCTCCTCCCCACTTTTGCCAGGTGTCAAGAGCGAGTTAGGAAGAATGAAGACGGAAGAGTAATCAGATACCCGGTAGATAGGCGTACTGTTATATCTTCTGTTCCAGGACAGACACTGACAGGGACGTTAAACAACAAGATAGATGTGAGGGACAGCCCGGATCCCTATTGGCAAGGCGTGCGCCTGGTCCTACCGTCACCCTGAATATGACCCCTTTTTATAGGCGCATATTCAGGAAAGCGCCCACCGTATCCCCATCTAACCCCTCTCTAGGTCCAGCTCACCTATCGGGCGGCCCGTTTGAGTGGTACAGCGCACACACACACTCACGCAAAAATGACTGAGGAGTCAGAGTTATCCTGTTGGTTGGCAACCATCCAAGATGCGGCTTTTAGCGTGTAGTGATAGTTTCAACCCGGGTCAGTTTGATTATGATATGGAATGCACTGCTGTGCCGTTCGAATAGATTCTCTAGAGTCGACCTCACTCTCTCTTCTCTCGCATGCATCAGTCCAATGTCCGAACCTATCAAGTCGACGGGAATCGGCTTGGACGCGGTGGCTTCTAGAACTGCAGGAGTCCGTTTACATGTGTGACATACAACCTGACCAGGCACCTGAATCAGTTCTGAGTGAGGTGGAGGAGGTTTCTGTATGGTGTATTGGCTAGTATTGCCATGTGTGGTTATGGGGTTTGGTCTGCGGTGTTATACTGCAGATTTTTATAGGGGTGCATGTGGCCGAGTGGGCTCATGCGGTAACTAAATGGTCGTGGGCAGTGTGGGCAGTCGAGACG